>OZ038477.1:34805557-34955557 GCA_964036315.1 Acanthosepion esculentum
TCAGACTCGATGTTTTTCATTTGTAAATAGCAATTTAATCAATCAAGTTCATTATATTCATTTATGTGCAAATACCTTTAAGAAAATATGCTTCCATCTTTTCTCCCCCCTAGCTATGGATTAAATAGTAGGACTTGCTTCTGGAAAATTACTGTTATCTGGAGGAAAATTGTTAATGTAATACTCACTCACAAAAAGAGAATTATTCATACAATCTAATATATGTTTTGATATAACTAACTCACAAAGGGTTGATAAGCCATAAAAAAGACAATCAATCAGTAGGTCAGGTAATTTAGAAAGCCCTTTAAGAATTAAACTAACTTTATTGTTCTATTTCAAGATAGTTTTCAAAGTATGTTCTGTTACTGATTTGTTGAAAGATTAAGTGGGCTCTTTCTTCCTTCTTAATAACAATAGACTCCCTGCAGCATTTTAGGTCACAACCTTATCACATGAGGGGTTGTTGCTAGCTTCATGCCCAGTCAGTTTGGACTTCATAGCTGTCCTTCTTCTAGACTCAGTGCTATACAGTTTGTCCTGCTATTTAACCCATAGCTGCATGGAGAAGAGATGGCATCATGCTTTTCGTAAGGGCTTTTGTGTGAAAGCGAATGCTATCTCACAAGCCCAGAATTTGAACTTGGTCCCCTGGTCACACCGATATTCATTACTCTATCTGCACATTATCTAAACTAGATAACAGATGATAAAAGAGTTTTTAAGAAAATCTATTATTCCCTCAGGAACCTCTTCTCACCACTGTCAAACAGAGAAAAATAGTATGGTTTGGACACCTTATGAGACACAACAGCCTGTGCAAGACCATCATGCAAGGTAGCATTGAAGGTGAACATAGGTGAGGATGCCAACATAAAAACTGGCTGGACAATGTCAAACAATGGACAAGTATGATTATACCAGAATTGCTGATGGCTGCCATTGATAGATCATTGTGGAGGAGATTCAATATGGCTTCTGCATTCGGATCCCCCTCCCTACAATGATGTCAAGAGGATGATGATGATTACACTCTCAATCCTGGTAAATTACCCAGTTCCTACTGGGTTAAAGCAACCCTTTGAATTGATGTATTCACTCCCTATAATTTACTGTTGGGATGGTATTTCTTTATGTTGCAATTATTTCAATGATATCCTCAGTATCTATGCATAAATACATATCATGGCTCTCCACAACTTCCTATCCTTTGTAGCTTAAGCAATATTTGTCTTTTTACTCTCTCTTCCAATCCCTGTTCTGCCATCCATTTACACAATCTTGCTAGGTCGGTTATTCACTTTTTCCTGTTGTCCCTCTTGAACTTCAGTATATCCTGTGTGTGTCAAATTTTCCAGGTCTTTTTTCTCATTAAATACCCCAGAAATTTCAGTTATTGCTTTCTGATTTTATGCATAATTGTCCTTTTCATTTCTATTTTCCTTAAAACTTCTGTGGTGATTACATGCTTCATCCATAGTATTCTCAGAATCCTTCTGTAGAACCACATTTCTGTTGCTTCAAGTCTTCACTTCATTCATTAGGAAATTGTCCAGCATTCATTGCTGTATAGAAGGACTGATATTGCATAGCAGTTCAGTTCTCTTTTTTGTTTCTAATGAAATTTTCCTATTTATTAATACTTTGTTTAGCTTTTGTAAGGCATCTTTTTCTATTCCACTGAACCTTCAGATTTTAGTGTCACATTTCCTGTTCTCTCTTAAAATAGTGACTGGATATTTACATTGCGATACTTGTTT
Source organism: Acanthosepion esculentum (assembly GCA_964036315.1). Classification (NCBI taxonomy): domain Eukaryota; kingdom Metazoa; phylum Mollusca; class Cephalopoda; order Sepiida; family Sepiidae; genus Acanthosepion; species Acanthosepion esculentum. The sequence goes on from OZ038477.1 coordinate 34,807,318, forward strand.
GATTTCACCATCTCCAATTTGTAACTCACATTTTGGCCGGTCCCTTTTGCTAACAACCATACATTCGGTCTTCTTAGAATTTATAGTTAGTCATTTCTTTTTGCTTTCTTTTACTTCCTTGTCTAGAATTTCCTGTAGTTTTCTTTCTGTCTTCTGGTCAATTGTATATATCCATCCTTTAATATAAAACATAATAAAACTTTATTATTTCATTGGATAGACAACCTTATCTCCCCTCTTTAGTAATGAAATATTTTGATGTTATGGTAACAAGCTTGTATAAATGGATTACAGAACAAGGTGTGGGAGGATAATAAAAAAGACAAACACTGCTAGGAGCTACAAATGACAGGAAGTTGTGGAGAGCCATGATTACCCATACTGAAGGAAGACCACACATAAAAGAATAATAATAATAATTAACTGTAATGAGATTTATCATTTTACCTATGATAGCAAGAATGAGCAAAATTTGTTTTTTTTATACCTGGCCCAAGGTAAAGAGTTCCCGAAGGAGGAAAAGGAGGTAAGACATGTAGATGAATAACAGTTGACCCTAGACTTGAAGAGGTTAAGATTGTAGTGATAAAGACCCAAGCACATATAAGAATGTATCTATATACGTGTCATTTTTTAAAAATATTATGATTGATTTTATATTTCTAAAAACTTACTTTGCAGACAATGTGAAAAACAGGAGAACAAATATATGGATAATTGCACACATAGAATTGATTAAACAATATTTTGACCTGTGATTTAAATACGTTTATCTATTTCTGGCATGTTTGTTACTATTATGAATATAATTTCATCAATATATCTTTGTGAAAACAATGTATATTTAATTCATACTGAAGCCATGTACATAAAATCATTTAAATAAACTGTAAGTATGAAGAGGAGGCTTCAGGAAACAGATCAGGAGACTGAAAATTCCATGGAGAGAGAGTGTGTGAACAATGAGTCTAGAAGGACATTTAAAAAAAATTAGAATCACTCCATGCAAGGTAGTAAAGCCACTAAGATACAAGGGATTACAGGGTGTGGAAGAATTAGGAACAGAAATATTAATAATGAGCAGGAAAAGAAAAGAGTAATCAGGAGGACAGTAGATAGTGATTGAAGGCACAGAGAAGCAACTTTATGGCAGTGAGAAAATGACTGAAGCTGAGCTGCCAGATCAGGACTGATGATATAGCTAATTCTTCTTTGGATCTTATCAAGGAGCTCCAGAAAAATAGCAAGAGCACAAAACCATATGTGGTAGCAATATTCTAAGCCTGGGTGAATGGTGGACTTATAGATATGTAAGATTGATTCTAGAGAGAAAAATTGTCTTGTGTGACATAGTAAACAGACTTTCTTAGCTACTGACCTAGCAATGGATTCAATATAGTCTTTCCACTTTATGTCAGCTGAGAAGGTTAGCCTGAAGATGCACAATGAGTCACCTTCCTGGAGGTTAGCATCAGCCATGCTGATGGAATGCAAAGATGGGTCTCTCAGATGATTAAATTTGGTTTTGAAGGTGTTAAAATTAACAAGTCATCTTTTGTCCCCAGTTGGCAATGGACTTGAGATCATTTTGGACATCGGCTGCCATTTTGACCTTGATTGACCTTACTATTGAGGCAGGAGTAAATGGCTTCATCATCAGTGTAGATGGCCAAGTTGAGAGCTGATGTCACTGAGAAGATCATTAATGAAAATTAAAAACAGTGTAGGACCAAGGATGAAGTCCTGGGAGACACCCACATTAGTATGAAAGTATCCAGATGAGTGGCTGTTCAGGATAAATTATAATAAAAAAATGTTGAAATTCCTATGATATTATACGCACACATATATATATATATATATATACTTTATTTTAGGATATTACATCAAAACATGGGAATATCACTACACAAATGCAATCATGTTTGATTGCATTTGTCTAGCATTATTCAATGTTTTAATGTATTATCCTAAAATAAAGAATATTGCTCTACTATTGTATTGAGCCCTCTTTTAAATTAATGTTATGAATGGCAAAATTTATATTTGCTTCATTCTCCCTTCATATGGGAATATATATATATATATATATATATATATATATATATATATATACATAACTAGCATGAATCCATCCAGCTCTTATCTCAAATGACAACTTAAAAGAGACTGTTTGACCAACACAAGGAATGTTAATAATCTCATGTTAAAAAGATAAAAAAAAAACAAATAAAAAAACAAATGAAAACTACAGACAAAAGTTGATTTTCTCCATCAAGACATTCATTTCTGTAGTTTACTGCTACCAGCAAGCAGAAACATTTTTTCTCTCCCGATGATGGCCATGTTGGCCGAAACTAGTCGAGGAATCTAAATGAAATAATAATAATAAAAACATAAGAATATTAATCTACAACCCAGTATGTCTGAAGATTTTAATTGATTTTTTTAATAATTTTTATCGTTCAAAATATATATACATACATACATACATATATATATATATATATATATATATATATATATATATATATGGGATAACAATACATACATTTTTTATCTATCAAGAACAATTTTAGGGGAAACAAGTATGACAAAGCAGAAAAGTTTTAGGACTTCATTGGACTAAGTTTATATTTACAGTAATGTGACAATGTATGTTTATGAACAAAAGACAGATGCTAAAAATTTTTAATTTAAAATATATGTTTTTTCAATATGTTTTGAGTAAATAATCTAGCTAATTTCAATGAGAATATATCTCCCAAGAAAGGTGCAATATTGTAAGAACCTGAATATAAATTTACTGTGGATGATCTAGCAATTAAAGCACTTTCTATACATATTTATCTGAATAAATTGTTTTCCCTTTTAATTGAAACAGAATTTTTAAATCAAAATTGTGGTCAGTCTCATTATGGTGAGCAACTTATGCATTTAGTCTGTTGTTTTGTAAAAGAACCTTTTTGTGTTCAAATTTCTTGAGGTTTCTCTGATATATTACTTGTGGCAATTATTACAGGGTAATAGAGTAAATTCCTCTTTCAGTTTTCATTATATATATATATATATATATATATATATATGAACCCATAAACACTTTTTAGGTTAGATTGGTTGATTTTATGACTTGTCAATGAAATATACAGCAGTGATGATATAAAGGAAGACCTAAGTAGATCTATTTTTATAGCAGTTCCCAAAAAGCCAAGTTCAAATGATTGTGAACTTCATTGGGCAATCAGCCCAATAAGCCATATAACAAAACAGAGCAGAATCAGTACTGGAACAACACAGTACCTGTGTTTTATAGACTGTGCAAAAGTGTTTGATAAAAAACTGTTTAAACTACTAGGCAATCTTGTCATATTTGGCAAGGATATTAGAGTATCCCAGAATCCATACTGGCAGCAAACTGCCATTCAGTAATTATTAAAAAAAAAGAAAGGGGTGTAAGACAAGGATGTGTTTTCTCACCAGACTTATTCAACCTATACTGTGAAGCAGTTCTGAGGGAATTGGAAGGATGCATTATTGACATTCACAATCTTAACAACATAAGACATTCAGATGACACAGCGATGATAGCGGATATACAGAGATAATTGTATAAAGTACTACAGAAGGCTGTGAAGGAAAGCAAGAAGAAAGGACTAAATATAAATTATAAGAAGACGGAATGTATGGCTATTAGCAAAGGAACAGTCGATCATGCAAATTACAAACTGGAGATACTAAAATCAAACAAGTATAATAATTTAAAAATCTTGGAAGGGTTTTAACTGAGGATGGAAAAATGTAATATTGGAATCTTAGGGTGCATTGGGAGAGTAAAAGATGCTTTCCAAAAGCTAAGCATTAAGAAATTGAAAAATTTTATTAGAAACAAAGAAAAGCATACTAAACTGTTATGTCGTATCAGTCCTCTTCTATGGCAGTGATGAGACTTCAAACAACAGAAATGTGGTTCTAAAGAAGAATACTGAGAATACCATGGTTTGAACATGTGATCAATGAGGAAGTTAGAGAAAATAGAAACAAAAAGGACACTTATACATAATATGAGAAAGAGATAGTTGAATCTTTTAGGTCACATGATGAGGTTTGGCAAATTTGATATTCACATGATATATTGAAGACAAAAGAGATAGAGGAAAACAATGCATAACCTACTTTGTGATCTTGAGTAAATGGATGGTGGAGGAAAGTTTAAAAGAGATAACAAAAAGACAAAATTTATTAAAAGCTACAAAGAACAGGAAATTGTGGAGAGCCATGATCACCTATATTCTGAAGGTACACGAAACATAGAAGAAGAATGAGCTTGAGTAAATGGATGGTGGAGCAAAGTTTAAAAGAGATAACAAAAAGACAAAATTTATTAAGAGCTACAAAGGACAGGAAATTGTGGAGAGCCATGATCACCTACATCCTGAAGGTACACGAAACATAGAAGAAGAATGAACTTGAGTAAATGGATGGTGGAGCAAGGTTTAGGAAAGATAACAAAAAGACAAAATTTATTAAGAGCTACAAAGGACAGGAAATTGTGGAGAGCCATGATCACCTATATCCTGAAGGTACATGAAACATAGAAGAAGAATGAACTTGAGTAAATGGATGGTGGAGCAAGGTTTAGGAGAGATAACAAAAAGACAAAATTTATTAAGAGCTACAAAGGACAGGAAATTGTGGAGAGCCATGATCACCTATATCCTGAAGGTACATGAAACATAGAAGAAGAATGAACTTGAGTAAATGGATGGTGGAGCAAGGTTTAGGAGAGATAACAAAAAGACAAAATTTATTAAGAGCTACAAAGGACAGGAAATTGTGGAGAGCCATGATCACCTATATCCTGAAGGTACATGAAACATAGAAGAAGAATGAACTTGAGTAAATGGATGGTGGAGCAAGGTTTAGGAGAGATAACAAAAAGACAAAATTTATTAAGATCTACAAAGGACAGGAAATTGTGGAGAGCCATGATCACCGATATCCTGAAGGGACACAGCACATAAAAAAAGAACCCTTGTTGAGTTATTTAATGTCAAATTTCTTTATGGAGTATTGAACTCACTACTCAGTAGCAATTATTGTCTAGACTTGCCTCATTAAGTATTATCCATGGGGAAAACAGCTACAGAGACTTCTTGTTTCACATTCACATATGTTGTCAAATAAATCAGCAAAACATTTTTCCCCAATCCAGCTCTACTTTGTATGACTCTTGGGCCTTGTATTGCATGAACGTTCAAGTAAAAAAAAAAAAAATGTGCAATATGCTTCCCTTTGATAAAGAACCATGTTATGTCAAAACAGTTTTTGAGATATTTCATATGCTTGAATATTTTCTGGGCAAACCTCATACCCTGTCAGTTTTTCAAAATGATCAACTCTAGAAATTAATAGTTTTTCAGGTTTGGCTGTTTTCTACAATAAGAAAAAAATAAATAAATTACAAACATTTTATAATGAACTACTATCACTGACCTCTTATAAATTTGATTAAAAAAATAGTTTGTAACTTTGTTTACATTGAGTAATTATTTTGTTTACTGCAATTATTCATCTAATTATCTGTCTTGTATGCAGTTTTCTAAGAGGAAACAAGAGGACAGTCCTGTTCATGAGATAGTTGGTTAAAGAGCAACTGAACGAGAGAGGTGAAGGGACATGAATATCTTGATAAACATTTTTACAAAGTCAGACAATCAGATAAAAAAAATGAAATAAAATTTAAAAAATAATGAATCAATTTACTAATTTTTTAAATTTTTATTTCTGATTTTAATTTCCTGTTAAGTCATTTTATTATTCTGCTTATTATTCTAAGGCTTTCCTTCACAAAATATGAGACTACAATAATTATGAAATAATCAAATGTTTATGTAATTTGTGATATCACAGACAGGATTTATTATAGAAATGTATCAAAACTTGTATTACCTTGGGTATTAATAATATAGTCTATACAGCAAATATAGAAAACAATCAGATGCCTAAATTACCTAATTATATTTGTTGGTTTCAATCTGCTGTCTAGTGACTGCAAAAAACTTTCCCCTCCTCTTTTATAGGCAGAAGCACACAAGTGCATGCTGGGATTTTTCCCAGCCAATAAAATACACTCGTTCTCATGTTCATTTGATGCCGTCATGGTCTGTTTTGATTTGAAGTCAGAACACTATGTTCGCTTGTCCGAACTTGCTTTTGTGTATCAACACCAATTCTTAATTTGTGAACTTTTGGTCTTGGTTAATTTGCCTTGCATATATTATTTACTTGCTTGACAATATTTTTTTGCCTTATTTCATTTTCCTTTTATTGTAAACTTTGTCAATTCTGTTTGTTGGACAGTTCTGTTACTTATTTTGCATTTAACCATGGCTACTCATTCCACAATATTTAGCACATGAATAAATATGTTCTTTTTTTATGTACCATATCCTTTCAGGAAATGGGCAATCATGGCTCTCCACAACTTTCTACCTTTTATAGCTCTTTGTGACTAAAAAATGAGGGGATGATGAAAAGTTCTTGATTCAACACAGAAGAAATTCAGAAAAGTTTTCATCTTTGGTTATTTAATCAGATTGTGTGAAGAGAGGACTAGCCAAGAGCTTTTGAGCATCACTTCAGATTAATTTAGAAAGTTGATTTTCTTAGAAAGTTGATTTTTCTGCTAGAAAACATATGCATATTAATTTTGAAAGTTGATACATTTTTCTGCTAGAAAACGTATGCAAAAAAAAAAAAAATATCTAGAGATATGCCAAAGATATATTTTGGGTTTGCTTACAAAAGAATTTATGATAGCTCAGTCTTCGCAAATGTTGATCTTTTTGTAGCAAGCGGAAAGCCATTTATGGTACCATGAATGAATTTTTAAAAATCCATCATTACATGCGCATTTACAAGTGGAATTTGATTAGTTATCTAGAAAATTTGACAATTCTGAACTTCAGCAACTTTCAGTAATATTATTGTATACTGTATATTGAAAATGGCAAAAAAGGGATTGTCAATGGTCAGGAATTGATGCAAGTATGACTGATAGAAGAAATATATGTATAATGTAAATGAATTGCTAATGATTTTACTATTGAATGCACTGAAAAAGAGGAAGAAAGTGATCGTTATTGGTCAGGAATTGGTGTAAACATTACTGATGGAAGTGGATGATTATTATAATTATTATCTGAGCTGAGCTGACATTCCAACCACCTGAAGAAGGCTGGAGCATACAATGGCCAAGATGTTCTAATAAATATGTCAACAAAGATGAGGACAATAGTCCGAATAATGTAAATAGTGAGCTGATGACCTTGTAAAATTAAACAAGTTTCTCTGCTTAAAATATGGAAATCAGTTTAATCTCTTGTTTAAGTATCCCACTCTCCACCATCCCTTTATAATGCATCAGTTTATTGTTAAACCAGTAAGTTTAGACTTATTAAAGAGCGTACAAGAGATTAAGAGACCAAAAATAAGACATATATTTGTTTTATATCCAGACTAACCAAGATACAGAATTGTCTATCTTGTCTGAAGTCATTTTTTGGGGCTAAGACCAAAATGGAGGAACAGTTAAGATTAATATAGATAAAAAAAAAATCATCTGTTCTTTGCTACTTTAACATTTAATTTATATCAAATTTAAATTAAATGAAAAATTAGTGATATTTTGATGTCTTTAATTATAAAAAATAAATATAAGAATATAAATAGATGAATGTATTTTAGGGACAAAAAATATCTAAGTACCATGTATCTTCATGACATGGGTGGTCATGACTCCCCACAGCTTTCTTTTTTTGTTGCATTCAGCAATAATTGGTCCATTACAGTCCCTCTTTTTTTTTGTAATAATTGTCCTGTCATTCATTTGCTCAGACTTTCTAATTACCTTTGCTTCTTTTTACTATTGGCTTATGATCATATCATCTTGAAACACCAGTTAAGCAATGTCATACCTGGCCATATCTAGATGGGTAGCCTCTTGGGAATATCAGTTGCTGTGAACTTGGATGTGCAGGTGGTGTAATGGCTCATAATTGTGAATCAGAGAGCTGAGTTCTAATTTCTGTTGGATTTGTTACATTCACTTATGCTAGGGGAAGGTATGAATCCGCCTCTTCTCTAAAAAAGGGTTAAATAGTAAAACTGGTATCACTAAACCATTATTATCTAAAAAAAAAATTCTTAGAATCTAAAAATATTTACTGACTTAAATAACCTGCAAAGGGTTGATAAGCTGTAGAAAATGAATCAATCAACAATATTTTTTTTCTTATAAGAATAAAAAGAAAGTTCTTGATGGATACTTTCTGGCTTTAAATAACCTGAAAAGGGTTGATAAGTTGTAGAAAATGAATCACTTAATAAAAAAGAACCTCCTATCTTTTGTAGGTCTTAGTAAGTTTACTTTTTTTTCTATACTGCATAATCCCTTTCCTACCAACCATTTTCATAAGCTTGGTTATTCATTGCTTTTTTCTGTTACTCTTGTATTCACTATATCCTGTGAATGTCAAATTCTCCAAACCCTCTTTCCTCTTCATGTGTAAGTGTCCTTTTTCTTTCTATTTTCTTTGAAACAACTCTGAATTTATTAAGCATCATTGCTTATGTACGTAGATATAGATTCTTATTCATCTACTCTTGTTTACTTTTTTCTCATGGAAAATTTAAGCAGCAAGTCCATCCCTATTTTCCTGAGATCCAATTCATCTCAGCTTATGTTAATACTCTGCAAATCTTATGAAGAAACCAACAAATAGTTGGTATAGATTTACTCCAAATGTAAACCTTGAGGACAGTGACATCTGTAAGATGAATCATCTTGTTTCAACATCTTGTTTAAACTCCCAGAGTACTTTTCACTTGTCATTATTTTATCATTATAAACTCATTTATCAGCATCACTAATTGTTCTTGAATAACCATACTGACCAATGTTGTCGGTGGCTGATCATAAAAGAATGGGAAAATGGTTAGAAAATGTACACAGTCAGGGGTGCCAATGAATGAACCTCCCCAGCATTTTGACATTCCGTCTAAAATTGTTTGAAGAGTCGTGACCAAACCCCAGTTATGAGTGCCAAGAGATTTTATATCTGGACATTGGCAAGGTTTGGGCTATAGACCATTGGTCACTGCCATTCTGATGCATAAGTAAAGAGATGGTCAACATTCCCAAGTGAGGGTAAAGAAATGTTTAGAACAGATGGGTAAATAATTTGATTTATTCGATCATGGATCCATGAAACTTCATAAACAAATAGTTTTTCTCTTTCTGTTCTTAAATATTCAGATGCAAATGATTTTTATCTGCTGATTTATCAAGAAAAATATATGAACATCAAAGAATTAAATCTGCATCAAAAGTAAAAAATGATAAATTGCTGAGTTTTGAATTAGGATCTGCTTTTCAGAGGGAGCGATTTATAGTTTATTTAATTTACCCATACCATAAAAAATGTAGCACTATTTAGGTTTTTGATATTTTATATTATTTATTTTTGATACTAAAAGGGCATAAGTGCATTTTTTAATAATTAAATCCAATGATTAAAAAGGGACCTACTCAACAAAAGCCCTTTTTGCATAACATGATTTTTTTAAAAATTGGGAACTAACTTCATACAAAATCTTTGCATCAGAATATTGTCTGTCATTCTTATTATGATCAGATTTCTTATTTAAAAAATGTGAAAATCATGCATGTCAATTTACTCGTTTGTCAATTTTGTCTTTTTGTTTTATCCTTTTTATTTTCCTATCACACATGTTGATGGAAGTGGAGCTTAGATTGTCATTTCAGAAAGCCAAATATTATGTATTAGACTTTTTCAAAAATATTATTTAATAATTTCAATAAAGTGACCAATCACTAATGTAGCTATTTTGTCTCTACATGACTTTGTGGTGCTACTTTTCTGTAAGTTTTGCCGCTTTCACTATATTCTTATTTAGGATTGTAGCATTCGTTGCAAGGGTTGTCCCAGAATCTCATCAAGTTAGATTAAGGGTTGAAGTATGAGGTATGAAACCCTATCAAGCTGGAGCAACTTTTATCCAATGGGTGGATATTCCAGCTAGTAAAATCTTTCATTTTTCTTTTATTTTCTTGTTTTAATAACATTTATATATTGTTACACTTTCTCAAAAACAGAAATTTATATTGAAAATGGGGAAAAATGGAATTCTATACTGAAAATAGTTAAAACAGAATTCCTTACAAACCTGACACAGAAAATTGGTCCCTCTAAATATAGATATCTGCATAATTACCCATATGATCTACACACACACACACCCATCTGTACATTGTTTTCTCAAACTTTATTGCAATAGACCTTTTATGAACTTACTCTGGCCTTTTCTCTTTCATATAACCATTGTTGTTATGAAATTGTATTCCGATTGTTAGACGTTGTTTATTTTGTCATTTTGATACAAGAAAGTTTTGTTGAACTTTTCTTTGTCTTATTTGACTTTGGCCGCAGTATCACCTTCCATTTACTCTAAAGTGTATTACCAGTTGACATCTTCACCACCAAAGCAAGACAGCAACAATCAGCAGCAACCACTGAAGCAACAAGTGGTGATCCTGCCGTGATTTAAACATGTGAACATCTATAAATTTAACATATTTTGCTTTTATTTCATCTTCATCAGATATTTTCAGTAAATGAATCATAGAAGAGAATGTTTTGGTATCTAGAATTCTGTGTTGTTTGTTTTCATTGGTCAGTTTTAATCTGACATGTTTACATCTTGTGGTGTTAGTGTAGGAGGCAGGGTGGAGTAATGGATAATGGCTTGGATTGAGGAATCAGAGAGCCGAGTTCAAATTCTAGTCAAATCTATTACATTCACTTACATGCTGATCCCTTGGGAAAAGTATGAATCCTCTTCTTCTCAGCTATGGGTAAATAGCAGGACAGACTGGGTTCTATAGCCATGGATGGCAAATGGTTTACCGCAAAAAGAAATGGCAACCTACTGCGGGAAAAAATTTGCCTCATCAGTCATGTAGAAAGATACATGATCGCCTAAGCGTGTATCTCGCATGGCACATAACTGACTGGTGTTAGTGTATGTGTGTGGCAGAATTCCAGTGGGCATTTCATAGTGCTTGTATACGTCTAATTCTTGAAGATGGTAATGGGAAGAAATAGGTAAGTAAATGTGTATACCAAATGTCTAGCTTAGTATACAATGGCTGCAAATAGAATCGGTGCATGTGTTAACTGTGGATTAAATGCAGTTACTAATTTTGGAATAACTTTTATCATCATTATAGTTTTTATTATTGAGTCAAAATCATATGTATCAGGAAATGTTCTTAATGTGTTGGGAGGTCAAATATACTGGTGTGTGCTTGATTGAATTCTGTTATCATAATTTATTATTATTATTATTGTATAATGTTTATTATCTTATAATTATTCTTGTCCCTCCCTTAGTTAGCATGACCGTTACACCCTGCCAATACTTTATAAATAATGGACTACTCCATTTTGATCACATGGAAATGCGTAAAAGACATATCAGAGATGCTACTTGGTTTCAGTGAGAAAATGAAAGAAAGAGAGAAAGAAGAGAAGATAGATGTGTCTAACGTCTCCTGCCAATACCTCATCAATAATGAACTATTCCATTTTGACTGCGTTGAAAGATTTGCTCTCAGTAAGAAAGGAAGAAGGGAAAATAGAAGTGTTTAATGGTTGTTTTAGTGAAATGTAAAAAAGTTGTCAATTACAAATCTTTTTCATTTGTACCCACTTCTTAAAATGATGACCAGCGTTCATATTTATGACTTTTATTGCAATATTTTGTTAAAGTTGTTAAGCTCAAATATTTAACAACATGAAAAGGAAATTTCTACAAATATTTTATTGTCATAGAATTCACCATACGCTTATTTAATCATTAACTTAAGAATTAATATTCATCATAATATTCAAATACAAAAGCTATGACATTTTCTTGGGTATTTCTAGTTATTATTATTGTTGTTGCTATTATTATTATATAATGTTTATTATTATTATTTTATAGGTTGTTTATTATTTTGAGTCTATTGGGAGTTATTTGTTGCAGAAGTGTGTCATAGTGTATCATTGTTATTATTAATGTATAATGCTTATTATTATTATTGTATAATATTTTATTATATAAATTATTATTATAATGTTTATGTTTTTTGGGTGTGTGGTGAGCATGATAGAATTATAGAAGTGAATGTGTGAAATATTGTGTAATATTCATATACAAATGAAAAAAATTATACATCACATACCCATATGTATAAAATAAATAAAAAATGATAGTGACAAAAGTAGGAGGTTATTTCCCATAGATATACAGTTATATGACACGTCAGTATATAAGCAGTGTCAAATTCAAAAACACACACTCTTCTTCTCTCTTCATGGACCTACACCATGGTGGCAATAATATAACCAAATGCGAAGGTAGGACATTATTTTGACAACTTGCTTTTGCCTTACTTTTGTTACACAGTGTAATATTTTTTTAAATCAGTTGGCACTAAAATCATTATTTTTATGCTCATGATTTGTTGTCTTGCCTTCATATTTCAGTACCTAGATGAGTGACCTTTTGTGAATGCCAGGTGCTGTAAGCTTTGATGTTTGGTTTGGTTTCTTTTACGGCATATCAACCTCAATGGGTTATTTAATGCCAACAAAATTTTTTATTGCTGGTAATAATTTTTTTTATTACAATAAATTTCTGGTATTGAAACCTATTTTTACACAAGTTTGGGTGTTAACTATTTGCCCATAGCTAGTAGTAACAGGTGCTACCACCCCAGGTCAGGGTGGACCTGGAAACACCAGCAATTAAGAGGTGGTTCCACGCTCCTCAAAACCTCCTGATCAGAGGCCTTGCTGTTGAACGTAGTTTATCATCTTACCCAGGACACGGATGTAGTTTATCGTCATACCCAGAACGGAAGCTTTAATGTGTGGGTGGCGTAATGCATAATAGTTCAGAATTGTTAATTGGAGGTCCGAGTTCCAATTCCAGTTGGATTCATTATATTTACTTATGTGCAAATATCCTGAGGAAAGGCATGAATCCACCTCTCCTTGAGACATACATATTGTTGTACAGGTTAATGAAAACACAAGACTTAAGGTTCGAACTGGTGAAACTAAAGAATGTAGTAAACATGAGCATCTGTCATGAAAATAACATCTGAGTAGTAAGAGTCTAGCAGCATTTCATCTATGGGATAGGGGTTGTAGGGTGGAAAGCAGTTCATCACCTACAAGGCTGTACAGATGCTTTTAAACTCTGTCAAGACTGGAAAATGATGATTGGACAGCTTGAGCCCAAATATGACTTTAATACTCCATTTTTGGTCTGTCCTGACTCTTGTCCAGATAGAGCATGGCAGAAGGAACCTAGCAGAAATATGACTCCACATTTGGATGGGACCACACAGCCACCAGTTAACAGTAATTGATGAACTCTGGAGTTAGATATAATTGAGTCTTCTGTTTTCATTACACTGTACGACAATACATATATCTTATAATCATGAAGCAGATTGGATATGACTAGCAAAACTTTAAAAATATATAAACTATAAAAAGTGGATGATGCAAATTAGATTTTAAGAATACATTTGTCAAATATGGATCCAAGTGAACAAAATAAAAACTTCTTTTGTTTTATTCACACATTCAGTGCTAACTTGTAGATATTGGTTCAAATATGTCCAGGCTAAAAATGAAAACTAAAATAGCCTCAGTGGAAAGCAGATATTAGACACATTGCTTAAGCAGAGTATTAAGAGACAGAAAAAGTTTGTTGGAAACAAAGAAAAGAGTATTGAACTGTTTTGTGATATCTGTCCTTTTGTATGGCAGTGAATGCTGGACAATCTTCTTAAAGATGAGGAAGAGACTTGGAGCAACAGAAATGTGGTTCTACAGAAGGATACCATGGACCAAACATTTGAGCAACAACAAGGTTTTGGAGAGAATGGAAACAGAAAGGAAATTTATAATTAACATCAGGAAGAGGCAGTTGAAATTTCTGGAGCACATAATGAGGAAGGAGGGCTTGAAAAATCTGACCTTCACAAGACAGATTGAGGGAAAGAGGAAAGCAGTGTGTAACATACTTGATGGGCTTGTACAAATGGATGACATAACAGCATTTAGGAGAACTAACAAAAAAACAAAACTTATTAAGAGCTTCAAGGGACAGGAAGATGTGGAGGCCCATGATCGTCTACATCCTGAAGAGACATAGCACATAAAAGAAAGAAGGAGGTTTGTTGTGAACAAAACAGAAAAAAATAATTTTCAAATAGGGAAGCATTATTTAATTAATTTGGCATATAACAGGTGAAATTTGAAGAAATTAATGTCCTTTGGTGTTGAACGTGTTTGTTTTCTGAACTATGTTTGTGTTTATTAGGTTAACATAGTACTTGATAGTGTTTACTGATTCACAGTATACTTGATTCACTGAGATATCACATTAAAAAGAAAAGTACTTGAATAGAAATTAATTCTGACAATTTTTTAAATCATTCCTTTTAAACATATGTAAATAAAGACTTAATAAATCCAATAAAAAATTTAATTTCTTCAGATCTTGCAAAGAATAAAAATCCTTTTGAAGTCTGTTGAGAGGATATTTTTTATTTAACAGTTATGGTTTTGTTTCTTAAAATTTTAACAAATGTATCAGAAAAGAAATGGTGATATGAAACTGTCTCCCGTCTCTTAAAACTGTAGATGCATTACGGCATTTAATATAACCACCGGTATTATTAATTTAAAAATTAAATTCTGAATTAAAATCATCCTTTTTCAATTTATAAATGCCTGAATTATATGATATTCTGGCAACACAGAAAACCACTTTTATGTATATAATGAAATCCTGGAGAAACTTTATTATTCATATGACAGCAAAAAATGAATACCTTTCAAATATTATAAGATAATGTAAATATGCTTCACAAAAATAAACCTGATATATTAAAAACAAAATTAACCTTTTCCTTTATCAAGGTATTTTTATACACTATAAATTTAGTTAACTATTTGTATTATAGTAACTGGCTATTCTAAAGGTCCAATCAACTTGAGTTCAATGATAATGTACACATTTTTATAACATTTTTCAATTCTTATCTGAAATATATTAAGGGATAATTGTTAAGAAGCCACTATCTAATTCCAGGCTTGTAGTTCTTAAACAATGGCATGTTTATATCGAACAAATACATCAGAAAAACTGGTGATATGGAAATGTCTCCTCTCTCTTAACAAAGAGAAAATCTTTGAAACAGTAGATGCATTGTAGCACTCAATATAACCACTGGTATTATTAATTTAGGAATTAAATTCTAGTATAGAAACCATTCTTTTTTCATTTATAAATGCCTGAAATATATGCAGTTAAATTATATGATCTCCTTCCCATACAAAAAAAAAACTACTTTTATACATTCTATAATTTGTATCCTGTATACAGAACACCCTAAGAAAAATAGTTTTCCTTCACTTGTTTAGACTATAGTAAAGAATTTAACGCCTAATTTATCTGTGCCAAAGAGAACAGAAATTGGTAGTAACATTAATAATGTGATGAAATCTGTTTGTATCCATTACATTACTAAATATTTGGTTGATCGATTGATTTGCTTTCTATGGCTTATCAACTGTTTTGCAGGTTATTTGAAACCAGAAAATATTTTTTTAGATATCGACCTTTTGCAGGTTATTTAAAGTCAAAAATATTTTTAGATTGTAAAAATTTTGTTTAGATAATAATGATTTAGTGATACAAGTCTTACTAATTAACCTATAGCTGGAAGAATAAGAGGTGGGTTCATACCTTTACCAAGAGTATTAGTGTGTAAAAGAATATAATGAACTTGACCGGAATTGAAATTCAGCTATCTAATTAACTGTTATCAATTATACCACCTGCAAATCCAAGCTTACAGAACCTGTGTTACCAACTCGTCACCCATCTAGGTACTGACCAGAATTAATGTTGGTTAATTTCAGTGATCATATGGGAACCAATGTTTCAACATGATATGGTCGTAAGCCCTAAATATTTGGATAATTGAGATATCATATTAAATATTTGGTATATTGAGATATCATATTAAATATTTGGTATATTGAGATATTGTTATATTCTGTGCTAAGGGAATAAATACTTAACACCAGGTGGATAATAGAAGAAAGGTTTATTGCACACAACCAGTACAATATGAAATACAGTACAGTTATACACACAGGTCAATCTAGTAGTGAGTGGCCCTAATTGGAAGGTCAGACGTGCTTGCGTCTTCTCACTCTCACTCTTTCCCCAAGTCTGTCATAGACAGTTGACTTTAGAGGTACTTATCACCTATAGTGCAATCATTCATGGGAGTGGCTGGTTATTCCATTACATCAGATATCATATTAAATATCTGGTATATTGAGATATCATATTAAAAAGAAGAGCATTTAAAAAATTTTTAAATATATTTTTAAAAAGTTTTCTTTTAAAAATAAGCATAGGAAAACAATATAAAAAAATTTATATATGAAGAACAATTTTAAAGAAAAAGCTGTGACTTTGGAATTTCAACAGATTAGGGTAATGTTTGCGATGATAAAACTACATGTTTAAAATTTAAATTTTAAATTTCAATGTCCCCTCTCATTTCATGCAAATGTGTAATCACAATAACAAATGTCAGTTTAGGCCAATGATGTTCTAAAGGACAAAACATGTGACATAAAAACTTTCTCTGCTTAGTCATAGTTTTTTTCCCTTAGAATCCTAAGAACACTTTATGAATGTATGGTTATTTGGTTAGAATGTTAGCTTTCTGACCATGAGATATAGGTTTGAATTTCACTGTGGTCAATTTGACTTGCTGATGTCATTGGCTTGGGGAGGTGATCCCATCGTGTGGCATCATTGAAAAGTGCCTGAAAACTATACCACAGGTTGACCCAAGCCTTGTGAGTGAAATTGGGTAGACAGAACTCTTTGGGGAGCTATCAATGATTGTACTAGCACAAAGTCACAAGTCATAGGTCATTTGATCATACTAGCCTTTTCAAACTAGTAATCATGCCAGATCATAAGCTCATTACCAGAAACTCTAACTGGCATAAACCGCAAATGGGATCTGGGATTGTTTAAAAAACACAAAAGTGACTGACCACTATAACTATGTTTAACAAATGCAAATGTGTCTGAGCAGATGTCTGCAACAAGGATTAACTAAATGCATGAGCAGGTGGGTGTGCTCAGAGATGAGTAGCCAGCCATTATAAAGTGAAACATTATGTCAATGTAGTCTTAATAAATGCAATACAATTTTTAATTTTTTTGTGATCTTGCTTGGAAAACCAATCATTTTCACGCTGTTGAGAGAATTTTTATTTAGCTGATATGGTTTTATGCTCGTTATTTTAATTCTAAAATTTGAACAAATTTACTGGGAAAAAAAGAAATAAACACATAATGATATGAAAATGTCTTAACAATTATTATTAATTTAGAAATTAAATTCTGGAATATAGGCAGGTTTTTTTTGGGGGGGGATTAAATTTATAAATCCTGAATTATCTACAGAATTGAATGTGAGGCATTTAATTATATAATGGTCTTGCTACACATAAAAAAAAGCACTTTATACATTCTCTAACATGCATCCTGCACACAGAAAAAAAATAGGGATTTTTTTTTTACTTGTTTGAGAATATAGACAGGAGTAGGGAGACTAATGCATTATTTCTCTGTGCAAAATAGAATAGTAAATACTATAACATAATTATATTGCAAATAATATATCATTAGAACTAAGTTTCTGTTGTCTGATAGGCATATATGTCCATGACTTCTGCTATTATCTCTAAACAGAATCTCCAAAAAGCATTGTTCTGATGTGCTTTCCTCTATGGTACCTAAACTTTATGAATTTAATCACAGTACTAGATTGGCAGCTAGGTCTCATCATTTTATATTTTAAATGGCTCAATGTGATTGGTTGCTTTTGGATTTTGTCTAACCAATACACATATATAAACATACAGAGTGCAATGGATAAATTGGCATCTAAATTATGCAAAAATGTAAATAACATTGAAATCTCATTTTAACAGATATATTTACTGAAATTACGCAAAAATATCTTGAAATACTAAAGAGTAAATTTATTCAATAAAATCACCATTGGGTTCCATACGATTTCAGAATCTACTGCATCTCTTCCAGACGGTCTCCTTCTTTAAGCTAGTGAATGCTGCCATAATCCTTGCCTTCAGTTCATCTTTAGTGTTACAAGTTTTTTTGGTCTCTTGCTCAACTGCACCCCATACAAAATAATCAAGGGGATTTCAGCTTGGGAAGTTTTGTGGCCAAATATAAGTGGTGATGTGGTTGCAGAAATTGTCTTACAGCCATGACTGGGTTCTCCTGTGTGGCATGGTGCAGAATCCAGTTGCCAGACATAGGGTCTTCAAGCAACCACTCTCTTGACCCAGGGCAGCCCTACCTTCTCAAGGCATTTGATGTAGGCCTCCATGTTGTGTCTGAGACTCTATGGGAAGATGAATAGTCACCATCAGACTCATCAAACTCTTCCTGAATCCTCCACACTGTCCACAGATTGACACCCAAACACGCTGAAATGTTCATATTGGAGCTTCTGGTGTGAATGCCAGACAGCATGCTGTTTCCAAATTTTTGGTGGAGTGAATTGCGTCATGATGCTCTTTTACTCACAGATGGTGCCCAACTAACACAAATATACTGTGCAGTCGATAAAATCAAAAACAAGCAACATGCATGAACAAGGTTAACAATATAATATGGCAACAATAAAAGATGGTACATTGGAGAGATCAAAGGAGCTTCACAGAGATCATCAAATGATAAAAAAGGTCACTTTTAGAATTAAAAGTTTATATTTAAACTAATTTAAATAAAGACCTAACAAAAGCAATAAATCTTTTAATTTCTTGAGACCTTGCAAAAACAAACAAGCATTTTCAAACCTGTTGAAAGAATATTTTTGTTCAGCTGATAGGTACCTTATTTTTATTAGAAATTTTGAACAAATACGTCAAAAGACCCAAATCCTTGAACCAATAAATGCAATATGACAGTATAATTATGAGTATTCTTAAAATACATTTATAAAATGCAATGGTAGAGGTCATCAGTGATGTTACCCTGGCTTCATTACGGATTTCGGGTATTACAACATTAGATCTATCCTGTCAGGTACCCTGACCTGTTAACAGGCTGCCTCTTTGCATAATTCACTCCATGATGTGATTTCAATAACAAAAAATGTATTAATAATCAGGAGGTAGATCAACAAGACTTGCATTAGCCAATAAGAATTTGCTTGTCTGTTGTCTAGAGGTAAAAGAACAAAAGCACGTCATGCGCATGCTTTCTAGTTTTGCCTCTCCTGCACATGCGCCAATGTTATGGTAAGTCTTCTCTTAAAAAGACCCAGATCTTTGAAACAATAGATGCAATATGACTACATAATTATGAATGTGAATTTTGATTTAAAATCTCTTTTTAATTTTTATTATGCCCATAGTCGTTTAGCAAATTATATTTCTCACAGAATTTTGACTACTAAATTTTAAATTAATAGCTGTTTCTCTCAGCTGCCAAGAATTTTAAATCATGTATGGCTAATCAGTTGTAGAAGAAAAACAGTATACAACAATCACTATGCAATAAAGTCAAAATAATAGGCAGAGAACAATATTGGTGAATAAGACAATCCAAAGAAGTAATTTATGCTGAAATCATCCAATTAATTCAAGTATATACCAATATGAACTTCATATAAAAGACATTTTTTTTTTTTTTTTTTTTTAAGCGTATCACCCCAAGCAAGGCTGGAGGCCACTAGCACGCAAGGGGTTACAGAAGGGTTGGAGGAAGAGCAGATAGGAGTAGTCAAGGAGAGGATGTGGAGAAAGAGAAAGACAGTGGATCGATCAAGGCAAGGGAGTTACAAAAGATTTGGAGCAAGAGCAGATAGGAATGAAAGGTGAAAGGATGTGGAGAAGGGTGGTGGATAGATCAAGGCAGCTGGAGATGTTGATTGACGTTACACTTAAATAGTTGGAGATTGTATTTGTCAGGGAAACAGGAATAGGGAAGGGAGTTCCACAGGCGAGATGTGCGAGACATGAAGCTACTGGAATAGAAGATACGTCTACATCTAACAGTTTCAACGGTGAAGGGGTGGGAATGGGATGCCAGCCTCGTAGGACATTTAAATTCATGAGGCCTAGAGACCAGCGAAAGCAGCTCCTCGGAGCAATTACCGTGAAAGTATTTGTAAAAAAGACAGAGCGAGGCAACGTCGCGTCTGTGAGAGAGCGACTGCAGACGAGATGACAGATCTTTTATATAGAAGGTGTGATTATTAATTTTAAAATGCTAGAAACCAATATTTAATTGCTACTTTTGTTATATTCTGCTTCAAATTAGACTTTTTTTTTTTTTGATTCACTCTATATCAAAATCTAGTGACTGGATGTGAATGCTTTGAAACCAAAAATTAAAAATGTTGCTCTCTGTGCAGGAAATCCAGGTATTACATCTAGCTCGCTAAACAGATCCTCCAAAATAAAAAAAAAAGTTTAAACATCAGAGCCAATCATAAACTTTGCTGTTAATGCAAAAACATGACACAAATTCTCAATTATGCATCAACCCTGACTGCTTAAAAGGACCTGTTCAGCAACATACAAGATAGTTGACAATGGCCTCTCAGACAACTAACCTGATGCAGGCTTCAACATGAGGCCAGTACACAATCAAGTCTCCCATCTTCATGATAAGACTCCTTCACCCACAAACATTGCCTCACTTATTCTAGATTAAGGGACATTCTACCTTGATCTAATGTATACATTGGTTATATAGACAATGTTATTTTAATATATCTTGTCTCCTTTTCTTTATGCCTCACTGGCAATACATTTTTGATTTTTGTTTGTTAATCTTGCAACTATATGCAGAATATAACACTTTGAAGGACATGGCCTGATGGGTGAAAGTCCTAGTAAGGCTTATTTTGTTTTTTTTATGTGTTCAGTCTGTGCGCAAGGTCATGTGAAAATAAATACTGGCTCAGTTGAAATCAAATCATTATCATAAGAAATGATAGAAATTTCTTATGACGGACACTAGCATTGAAATAAGAACATACAGCCCATCTGAAGTTACTATGCAAAACATAAACTTCAACAAGTCGAATTTGCTTTGCAAAATTTTTGTTATATGATTAGATTCAAAACAAAGCTTGAGTTAAATTTTTAATGTAGTTTCAATATGTTTTATTTTATTTATTATTAGTTCTTGGATTTATTATAAAAACTACAGTCTGAAGGTATGATGCAGATTAAACTAATATTAACTTAAGGCCTCTAAAATCTAATAAAAACTTATTTTTTTCATAATATATGTTGAAACATGGGTAATGGAAATGATCTGACAAATGCTGAAAAGCAGAAAATAACGATGTAATTGAGTTAAGGAATGTCCTCATTGGAAAGATCAAAGCAGCTTCACAGAGATCATCAAATAATAATAAAGGTCATTGAAAATATAATGAAGTTGAGGACTAGAAGCAAAGTAAAAGGCTTTAAGAACATGTCCCCTTGAGGGGAACATAAACTAAAGTGGGTTATTTTAAAACAACCACTTTTGACCAGTCCAAAGATCTTTGAGCAGGCTGGAATTAAGGGAGTTAAGACAAGCAAAAGGTGTAGAATACTTCTCTGAGGCAAATTCCTCTCAATAAAGCAAATATTTTAGAGCAACAAAATAAGCCCAAAAAATCATAAAGTAATTTTCACAGACAAATCTCAGGTGACCTATGGTGAACCTGATGGATTTTATCCAATGCAGATATGCCTGTGGCTAAAAGAAGGCAACAAGGAGGTGGCAGTGTGATGGTATGGGCTGGAATTGTTGACCAAACCATTACTGAACCATTCAACATCAATGAAGGAATTAAACTTCTACTTGAAATTTTAAAGTGTAGTGTGTATTTATGCACAGCAAACCTCTTTCTCATATACCCAAGGTTGCCTGTGAGTGTTCTGAGCATAAAAGGTTTACATGAGATAAGACAATGAAATGGATACCATCAAGCCTCAACCTGAATCCAATCAAAAATCTATGGTCAATTGTGAAATTGAAATTATATGAAGGTGATAAACAATGTGACAGTAAAGCAGGTCTATGGGAAGCAATTAAAACAAGCATATTAGAAATTGCTACTAAGACACAAGGGGTTACAAGGTGTGGATGAATTAGGAAAAGAAACATTACTAATGAGTGAAAAGAGAAAAGAGTATGTAGACAGTGATTGACATTGCATTTAAATTTTTGAAGATTAAAGTTGGCTGGAAAGCATGGAGCCAGAAGGGAGTTCCACAAGTGAGAAGTGTGAGAAAAGAAACTGTTAGCATAGAATTTATGGCTACATCTAGCTAGTTCAACTGTAAATTGATGAGATCTCGACACCAGTCTAGCACTGTGCTTAAATTCAAAACATCGAGGTACTATAGCAAAGAGCTCATCCGAACAATTACCATGAAAGTATTTATAGAAAAGGCACAGGGATGCAACCTTACGGCAGTGGTAAAGTGATGTCAGCCAGATCAGGACTGATAATATTGCTGATTCTTCTTTGGATTTTATTAAGGAGTGCAAGGTAAATAGCAGGGGCACCAGACCATATGCTGTAGCAATATTCTAAGCCTGGGCAAATGGTAGACTTATAGATATGTATGATAGATTCTAAAGAGAAAAATTATCTACCTTGAGTGGCACTGAGGCCTTGTATTTGATAAAGGATAATAAAAAAAGGAAAGATATATGCAATGCATTGCATTGCATTCAAAGTTCCAAAATAGTTCTAATTTTTACAATTTTCTGAATTTCTTGTTAGTGAGCTGTTCTATTTCCCAAAGAAGAGAAAAAATGAATCTCTTTGTTCATTCTTAGATTTTTGTTTCCTATCTCTGTCAGTATGAATGAGTTTGATTTATTAATTTGTAAAATATAGCAGTGAATGCTGGACACTTGCCTCACAGATGAAGAGACTTGAGGTAACAGTGATGTGGAACTACCAAAGGATACTGAGAATGTGATGGACTGAATATGTGAAGTTCTAAGGGAAATGTAATCAAACATATCAGAAAGAGATAGTTGAAATTTTAGGACACATAATGAGGAAAGTGTGCTTGGCAAATTTGACACTGACAGGCATATTAAAAGCAACAGAGACAGGGGAAACAATGAATAACTTAACTCATAAACTTGGATTGGGAGGGATGGTAAAAAGACAAACATTATAAAACAAATATCAACAAAAGTTGAAATCAGCGTGGTATATTTAACATACAAATCAAAGTATATTCTTAAAAAGTTACCAATATTAGTTGGTTAATGCTAATGTTGTTGTGATAACATTGAGTTGTATAATAAAATCTTATATAGTGACTATATATTTTTATTTTTTTAAAACTGACATATATATATATATATATATATATAGGCAGCAAGTATTCATCCAAACAAGGTTTATTAAATTCAGCTGACAAGGTCTGTTTGTTTAATATCTTATTGTGATTTTTCCAATTTTCAAATAAGTTGTTGTATATAGGGATCAAAAGTTTGGATAAACTGTCTGAAGTCAATGTTTTTTCTATTGTTCTTGTTGGATAACCTCCCATGTATTGCAATTAAATGATGTGAGGAATGTGCTATAACTATGAAAATCATTTTTATAACACATTTCCCAAGATGCAATACATGGAAGGTCATCTGTAAGTATGAATGGATTTTATTAAAAATAAGCAGACGTAATGTCCCTAATTTATTTAATCAAACATATTTATATATATATATATATATATATATATATATATAGAGAGAGAGAGAGAGAGAGTTTCTCATACTCCTTGACTGTGGAACTCACAATTTCTTGCTTCCCTGCTGCCTAGATTATTCAAAAATTTATATGCAACCTTCAATCGCCATCTTTTGTCTTCCTGAATCCTTCATTGTCCATTTCTTCATTTATAACTAAAGTCTTCTCATTCTCTTTCACTTTTGCTTGGGGTGAAATATTTAAAAATCTTATTTATATGACATACAGAGATTTTTAAAATTAAATAACTGATTATATTCTTCTAAACAATACAAAAAATAGTTATAATGTTCATTGTCTTGGATTTGTAATTGTGAAACCATAATCTATTTTAAAACTCTTTAAATGGGACACCTTATTCATAATCCCAAGCAAGATTTCTTCAATATAATCTTTCTGTCAATGTACTTAATCCATCATTTCTCCATAGATCATCTTAATTAAACATTAATAGCTGGCTGGCTTATTGACTGCATATGTCTAAGTATGCCTTTCTAATAGCTCATCCCTTCTGCAGACGCCTACTCAGGTACATTTGTGTCTGTTTAACACCAACAGAGCTAACCTGTGGTTTATATAGCAACTCTGCAGTTTATGGGAAAGAGTGCATAATCACAAGTTCAGTACACCCAAATTACCATAATGCTCGAATGATCATTATACAATGAAAATTCCAGATCTACATTTTATGTCTGGCTATGAACTTATTGATCCACTCTCATTTGTGCATCTATTTGTATATTTACATATAGATGCATATATTAATATGTTTTATATGTATATGTACATACATTTGTCCTATCTTTATAGATTTACCTATATATGTGTGTATGTATGTATGTATGTATGTATATATATATATATATATATATATATATATATATATATATATACATAGAATGTATGTATGTATGTAACTCTTGACAGTGAAGCTGTTCAATACAGAAATGATTGTTGGGAGTGGTGGTGCTGGTAATTTGTTAAATCATTGGGAAAAAGAGAAAAGACGGTTGTGATAAGAGATTCAAATGAGAAAAGGGAAGTAATTCATCCTTCTCTTCAAACCCTGGAATTCCTTTTCCAACTCATAACCCACCCACTTCTTTTCTCAAACCAATCCTTCCCCTCTTTTGGACCACTCCTTCTCTTGATTGGCAGGTTTTGCCTGCTCAGCCATTACTATACACAGCTGTCACTTAGACTCTAAAGAATTTGCATTTTTCAATAAATCTTTCCACTCTTTAGTTTCCATTGTTATGGAGATCAGGTTGAATTCCTTGGTTTCATTTTGTTAATTTGTTAAGCATTTATTTTACTTTTCATTTATTTTTGTCTCTTTCCTGGCTTCAGCCATTTCTTTTTTTATTTGTTCCTTCAAATTTTTTCGCCTTTTTCATTTCTTCCCTTTCATTAATTTTTCTTGTTTTTTCATGTCTGTCTTTTATTTTTTTTCTTCATCACTTTTGACTTTTTTTCTTGAATTTTCTTTTCTTTTATTCCTGATGCTTTTCTTATGCGTTTGCAGGATGCACAGTTTACAGAACCTTGTTCTCCCTCCAATTCTTCATTTTGTATTAATTTTCTGATTTTTCTTCTTTAAGTTAATGTTATTTTTTTCATATCTGCTTGTTAATTTTCCTTTGCAAACACACCCACTCTCTCTCTCTCTCTCTATATATATATATATATATATATATATATACCCTCTTGTTCTCTTTCTCTCTATCTCTCTCATATATAACATGGGTGTGGGTGTGTGTATATGCTTATAAAATCACTTCTTTTTAACTTCCTCTTCATTATTAGTTTGTCACTCTTTTCTTCCTTATTCTTCACTAGCTTTCTTAGATTTTTACTTATACTGTTTTATTTTCATGTTAATCTACAAATGCATCTTTGTCTATTCCCAAGGACAATACTTTTTATCCCTGATGCCTAAGATCTAGCGGCTGAAAACTCTCCTTTGAGATTTAAAATAGATCATAGTCCCACAACTACAAATTTAAGCCACTGTACATTACTAGTGAACTGTTACTTTCTAGGGTAATACAGTAATTCAGGTTAAAATGTTTTTATGTTTAAGTTTTTCACCTTTGCATATAACATTCAAGATCATAATTTCAGTTATGTTTTTGCTTAAAAATGTTGAAAAAAATTTATGAGGATATAATCAGTTACTTAAAAGAACTCTGTATTTCATTTTCATATATATACATACTTACATATATATATATGAACATATATATATATGTTGTATCCTTAAAGAGGTTACAAACAGACAAAGGTAATACTTGAGTGACAGGAACAGCAACATAGGCGTAGATGAAAGAAAGAGAGGTTTATTGTAAAAGAGAATACACTACTGAAAAACAGGAAATCAGTTAGCAGGCTAGTAATTCCTGAAGCAAGTCCCTCGGTATATCCTGTTCTTACTATATATATCTCCTGATATAGTCAGTCCACATGGGCGATAGGGAGAGTGGGACATTCCATTACAATAATATATATATATATATATAGATTAATTCCCAAGAGGATAGAATCCAGGTAGAACTCAATGTCCTGGACAGAGTAAGAATATAATATAAAAGGCTCAAACACTAATAATTCATGGTTATAATTTATTACATTGGAATCGTAATCATGATTCAATTCATCAGACCTACAAATTCAAAAACAATATATATATATATATATATATATATATATATATATATGAAACAGACTGTCACCTCTAAGTGTTGACTTCTATGTTCACTTTTATATTTACACATGCTCTATCTCTGATATTGAGCACTTTATCCCATAAATATACCACATTTTAAGACTATATTTCTTAATATATATATATATATATATATATATATATATATATATATATATATATATATATATATGATAAAAATTCATATATGTGCAGTTATAGCTGTGTGGTTATAATTTCATCATTCCAACCATAAGAACTGGGTTCAAATCTCAGTATGGTTGAAAATGTCAATCAGATGATTTCTTGATAATACCAAACGAGTGGGATGAGCCCAGTGAGCAGCACCTTTGGAATATGCATGAGTGTCATCACATGAGTTAACACCAGCCTTGTGAGTGAAAAGGAGCAGACAAAACTGTTCTTAAGCTGTCAATGGTTGTACTAACACAAAATCATAAGTCACCAAGACTGAGTGCTTCAGTGTACTGGCTTTGTTCAACTCAGGTCTTTCCATATTTCCCTCTTACAGAAACTTTAACTAAAATCTACACAGCAGTTTTAACCACAGGTTGCTTATGTGGGTGTTGAAGAATCGCAAATGTGCCTGAGCAGCTTTCTGCAATAGGGATTAGCTAGCAATTTTCTACTCAAAAATAAGCAACTAGGCATTCTGTGTATGAATAAACAATCAGTGGTTCGAATGTTTTTCTTTTTTATTTCATTTCATTTTTTTTTCCGCACATATAATTCAGACATGCATTCACCGAAACCTCCAGGGCACCTTGAGGTGGTGTAATAGTTAGCAAGCTTGTCTCGCTAGAACAATTACGACTGAGTAGTGAGTTCGATCCTCACTGGGTGCCCCATACTTTCGGCCTTGTGCCACATCTAAGCTACGCTTGGAAAATCACTATAATTCAGACATGCAGTGAGGTGCATAAACACTCGAAGATATTGTGGCGCATTCATGCACATGTGAATCAAACATAAACTGCCAAAAATTTTAAAATTAAAAAAAATGTCCAATAATTTGTTGTCACTGTTTTCTGTACAAATATTTTGGTAATCTTTTTCATCATAATTATTTAATTAGTGACTGAGTGCATAAAATTTCGATAAAAAAATAATATGACAACATTTGTTTGGAGAAATGACCTTTTTTACCAGCACTCATTTTTGTTTGAAAAGTGTTTTAGTCTGTATAGTTTGGAAATGTTTAATCTGTCTCCACAGACTTGAATTTTATGATCTGTGTCACCAATTTTCTACTTTTTGGTCTATGCCAGCAGTCTTGAATATTTTAGTCTGTGCTAACAGATTTTTAATTTTATGTTCTTTGCCATCAGTGTTGATTTGTTTTTGTTCCACCCAGTCTTGAATATTTTGATTTGTGCTACCAATCATGAGTTCTATGCCTTGTGCCAATAATACTTGCTTTTTTATTATTTGCTACAAGTTTTGAATTTTATGTTTCTGTGACACCAGCTTTGAATGTTTTAGTCTGTTCCAACAGTTTTAACTTTTTTGGTCTATGGTAACAGTTTTGAAATTATTAGTCTTTCCCACCAATCTTGAATTTTTAGTCTATGCTAACAGTCTTAAATGTTTATGGTCTGTGCTACCAGTCTTCAATATTTTAGTCGGTACTAGCAATCATGAATCTTTTGCTCTCTGCTACTATATTGAATTTTGGGGTCTGTACTACCAATTTGGAATTGTTTTTGGTTTATGTAAAAAAAGAGTCTTTAATTTTTTGTTTTGTGCCAAATGTCTTGATTTCTTCTTTTTTTTTTTGCCTTTACCACAATATTTAATTTTTTAGTCTTTGGAGAAGTTTCTAAACACTTTTACTTTAGTGCTCTATATATTATTAATTGAAAATGAATAAAAAGGGTTTGTCAATGGTCAGAAATTAAGAAAAGCATTACTGACAGGATATGGTTATCATATATATATATATTGTGTAAACATTTTCTAAAGAAATCATTCAAATCAGTGATAAAATGATTGTCAGTGATCAGGAATTAAGGACAAATTTACTGATAGACAGAATTCTTCTATGTGCCATGTCACTTCAGGACGTTGGCTGTCATGGCTCTCCAAAATTTTAAATTTTGTCTTTTGGTTATCTCTCCTAAATCTTAGTTTGCCGTACATTTACACAAGCTTCTTGGGTAGGTTATATGTCACTTCAGGACATTGGCTGTCTTGGAATAGTGTAGTCAAAGTCCTGATCTAAAGACAATTGGAAACCTGTGGTTCAAGTTAAACAAGGCAGTACATGCAAGAAACCTAGGCAATATCAGGTAAATTGTGAGAGTTTTTCCAAGAAGGAGGCTCAAAAATTAATGCTCACAACTGCCAGAAACTTCTTAAAAATGATAGAAAAAGACTG
The DNA here is from genome assembly GCA_964036315.1 of Acanthosepion esculentum. Lineage (NCBI taxonomy): Eukaryota > Metazoa > Mollusca > Cephalopoda > Sepiida > Sepiidae > Acanthosepion > Acanthosepion esculentum. The sequence goes on from OZ038477.1 coordinate 34,836,418, forward strand.
GTTGACATTGTGACCTCAAAAGAGGTGTCACCAAATATTAAATGAAAGTTTTCACTTTAATTTTTAATTAAAAATATAGAAAGAAATTTTGAATGCTCTTGTAAATCTGTTAATAAAGTTTTTTCTTAATGAATATATAATTTAATTAAGATTTGTTGATTATCTGGAAAAAAGAGACATTTTTTTAATATTAACTGAGGGTATCTATCTATATTTCTGAGATGAGGTATTATAATTATTTACATTGTTTAGACTGTTGTCCTCATCTTTATTGCTATATTTACGTTTCAGCCACTCAGATATCACAGTTCAGTACTCTTTTCATTGTTTCTAACAACATTTTCCTGTTTCTTAATACTTTACTTAGCTCTTGGAAGGCATCTTTCACTATCCCAACATGCCTTCAATTTTCAGTGTCACACTTTCCATGCTCTGTTAAAACACTTCCTAGATATTTAAGTTGATGTACTTCCTTGATTATGGTATCTCCAATTTGTAATTTGCATGCTGGGATGTTACTTTAGCATTCTGTCTTCTTGCTGTTGATGTTTAGTCCTTTCTTCTTGCTTTCCTTCACTACCTTCTGTAACAGTTTTTGTACTTTCCCTTATGGGTCTGTTATCAACACTGTGTCTTCTGCATATCTTAGGGTGTTAAGATTGTGGCTACCAATAATGTATCCTGGTAGGAATTCTATCTAAAAAATTATCTCACTGTATAAGTTGAATAAGTCCAGTCAGAAAACACATCCTTGTCTTACATCCCTTTATATTTTTGCATATCTGCTGAACTCATTTTCTATCTGTATGTAGGTAGTTTGCTGTCAGTATAGGTTCTGGATTATCATGGATTGAAAACTGACATTGATCCTCCAAATTTACAAAGCAACCATCCACCCTTACCTGGAGTATTGCTGCCATATATGGTCTGGAGCCCCTTCTGTTTGCCTCAAGGTTCTTGATAAGATCCAGAGACGGGTATGTAATGTAATTGGCCCTGATCTAGCTTCTCGTCTGCAGTCTCTTTCTCACAGATGCACCGTTGCCTCTCTCTGTCTCTTTTATAAATACTTCCATGGTAATTGCTCCGATGAGCTGCTATTGCTGGTTCCCAGGCTCCATTTCCCACCCTTTCACTGTTGAAACTGTTAAATGTAGACGTCTCTTCTACTCCAATAGCTTCATATCTCGCACCTCACGTCTATGAAACTCCCTTCCTCATTCCTGTTTCACTGATGACTATGATCTCCACCTATTCAAGTGTAATGTCAATCAACATCTCCAGTTGCCTTGATCTATCCTTTATCCTTCTCCACATCTTTTCCTCTAACACTCCTATTTGCTCTCGCTCCAATCCTCTGTGACTTCCAGCCTTGCCTGGGGTGAAAAGCTTAAAAAAAAAAAAATGTAGAATAGCAATGCTTTGAAAGAAAGACAAGGATGATATTATCATTTAGTTATTTCATATTATTTAAACATCTCGCATATATCAACAGTGTCACTTTAGTTAACACTAACTGTAATACACCAGTGTACTGTAAATAGTTGACATTTATGATGTCAAGGGTCCCAGTAATTACATAATACTTAGTGAAATATATTTGGTCTCTTGCCTGATTTGCCATTTTTATAACATTAAATCACAAATAAATGTCCGAGTTGGGAACTGAAGCTGTGTCCACAGTTTTCTTTCAGCAGACATTGCCCTGTGAACCTGTTGTCTAAGTTCTAATGTTTCTTTGTTAATGACATTTAATAGCCAACACTCCAAACCCACCATGATTTTCTCGTTTCTCTTTAAAAATTAAAGCTGACTGTGCTGTGTGAAAGATACAGAAGCCGAAATATGTACGGAATGACCATGTACTAACAGCAGGGTCCAAATATGCAAAATGTTATTTATACCACCCAGAGGTCGAGAGAGAAGGGAAACAAAAAGAAAGTATAAAATATAAAAAAAAAGACTGGGTGATGCTGAGATGGAGGGAATTAACTTTCACTAGACTGAGGCCAGCCAGGTACAAACATCAAACCCTTAAGTATGTTTGCGATAACCTTACATAAAAGACTGCAGAACAAGCCATCTTGATATAAGTTTTAGCTTACAGAGGTCCTGATTCAAATCTAGTATATTTGATATCTAAGTGTACACACCTGTACTTGTCAGGAAACCCCACGTTTACAGAAGCCTAACGTATGCTGACATTGTATTAAGTTACAAAATAAATTTAAAATCAGAGATCCTCCCACTTGATGAGAGAATTGTAGATTAAAAAGTTGAAGATTTCAGTTGCAAGGTTGGTGAAGCTGGTGAATAGAGACAAAAATATAACAGTAATAAAAAGTATAAAGGAAACAGTTTTGAAACAGTTCAAATACTTTATATTCACAATATTCAGGCTGTCGACTTGTCAGCTAATGTCGTTAATTTACAACAGGGAAAACTTGTGCATTCAAAAGTGAGTAAAATTAAAACTGGAGGGATACTTCTTAGTAAAAAGCGTTTTTTCTTTTCTTATAATTCTCACGATGAGGTAAATTCATCTTGAAGAGGATTAATACTCTAGTTTAATTCTTACTCGGTGATCTATACTTATTAACTTGGGCTAAACAAAGCTGAACTTGGTAAACATTGATCTACTGGGTACCACTTAATTCTTGATATGAATCTTAATTCTGGTGGGGAATCTATGGAATAGAACTTTAATATGAAAAAGAAGATGAGTGTCATTATTTACACTGTTTTCTTTGTCTTTGTCATTGTTATCTCAGTGTTACGGCTGTTGTGCTCTTCAGCCTTCCTCAGGTGTATATCAATCAGAGTAACCTTCAGGAAATTCTGAACTGAACTCATTATTTAATCTCAAGGAGTCGAGTGTTTTTATTCCACTGCTCATGTCTAGGAATATCGTCTAGTTCTTACTAGTAGTACTGTTCAGTTATTATTGTCTAGTTCTTACTAGTAGTACCGTTCAGTTATTATTGTCTAGTTCTTACTAGTAATACCGTTCAGTTATTATTGTCTAGTTCTTACTAGTAGTACCGTTCAGTTATTATTGTCTAGTTCTTACTAGTAGTACCGTTCAGTTATTATTGTCTAGTTCTTACTAGTAGTACCGTTCAGTTATTATTGTCTAGTTCTTACTAGTAGTACTTCTCAGTTATTATTGTCTAGTTCTTACTAGTAGTACTGTTCAGTTATTGCTCAACCGTTTCCACTGAGTGCAAGTACAAACTGCCCGATCCAGGGATTGAACTCACCAAATTCGCAAACCAATGCTTTTACTCATTAGGACAATTGCTGTAGTAACTTAGAACCTTAAACTTAACCTGGCTGCTGATAGTTTGTTGTATGTATGCATCTAAGGACTATGACTTAATTATATTAAAAATAATATTATTAATTTTAATTACTACATATTATAGTGTATCAAAAGCATTTTCATTTTTACAGATATTTCTCAAAAAGATTTTTGCATGTACAGATCTAAAACTGTCTACAGACATATTTACCAAAATTAAACAAAAATATCTTGAAATACTAAAGAGTAAATTTATTCAATAAAATTGCCATTGGTTTTAACCACAGCCTCCAGATGACTTTGGAATCTCCTGCAACTCTTCTTGATGGTCTCCTTGTTTAAGTTGGCGAATGCTGTCATAATCCTTGCCTTCAGTTCATCTTTGGTGTTACAAAGAGTTTTATTGGTCTGTCACTCAACTGCACCCCATATATAATAATCAAGAGGGTTGCAGTCTGGGGTGGCCAGATGCAAGGAGTGATGTAATCACAGAAATTCTCTGACAGCCATACCTGGGCTCTCCTGTTTATGTGGCATGGTGCAGAGTCCTGTTGCTAGATGTAAGGTCTTCCAGCAGCCACCCTCTTGGCACAGAGTAACGCTACCTCCTCAAGGCAGTTTGTGTAGGCCTCAGTGTTGAGTCTGAGGCACTCACCAACAAATTCAAGACTTCTTATCATAATGATCAGAGTGAGTTTTCCGAGCTGCCTTATCTTCATAATCACCATTAGACTCATCCAATTCTTTCTGAATGCTCTGCACTGTCCTCAGATTGACACCCAAACAATCTGAGATGTTCATATTGGAGATTCTGGTATGAATACCAAGCAGTACAGCATGCTTTTCCCAAATTTCTAGTGAAGTGAATCGCATCATAGTGCTGTTTTTCTTACAGAGGGTGCCCAACTGACTCTACTATAATGTGCAGTTGATAAAATCAAAAACAAACAACATGCATGTATGAAATTAAAAATATAAAATGGCGATAATTTACCCATCGCACACTGTATAGTAGTTTTACTTGAGTTTTTGCTTTATTATTTGGGGCAGTGATTCTGAACAGGTGTACTGCAGCACACTAGTGTACTATGAAAGTATGATAGGATTTGAAATCCCTTCATAAATGTTCCTTCTAATATTGGACTTCAATTATGAGAAGCAGAAGAATTGGCCACCATTTCTAGTGATCGAGGACTCGAAATAAAACATTCGACGGTAGCCATTGATACATTTTGGATTTCAATACAAAAGCAATACCCCACATTAGCTAAAATGGCTTTATCAGTTTAATTGAAATTTTCTACTTCTTATTTATATGAATTAGGCTTCTCAAGCCTAAATAGCATCAAAAATAAGAAGCGAGAAAGACTACATTCAAGCAGACACTCATTTCTTCTTCAGTTATCGCACATTTGACCAAACACTGAAGAAATTACAAAAAACCCCAGGCACAAGTTTCACACAAAATAAGCTGCACAAATAGTTGAACAGAACCTTTGAAATAAAGTAAGTTCGTATTGTTGTGTCTTCTTTTTTTTAATCTACCGTTTTATTTCATAACATTTAAATGTATACACTTTAAAAACTTTGGTAAGTGTGTTGTGACATTTTTATTTGCTCAGAGGTGTGCTGATGTTTAAAAAGGTTGAGAAGCACTGATTTGGAGCATATGCTTTCCTCAGGATTTACCGAGATCAGATATCAGTCCGTATCTAGGTTAAACTTTTTTTTTCCTCTAAAGTAAACTAATTTTCTATTTAAGGCATGCAATATTTCATTGCAACTTGACAACATGTTTAATGCAATATCAGAAATGTTTTCATTGAAATAAAAAAAAACTTTAGGCTGAAAGACACACTGGGCAGTTAGAAAACTGAGAATTCTTTTGTTGTTTTTTAAATCATCTTAAAGTCCATAGGCAATCAACTTCAGCAGGTTAAAGAATATATGTATAAAAGAAGTTATTGTATGTATATGTTTACTTTATCAACTTAGACCTCTGTAAATGCTTTGTCCTTATAGAGAAAAAATATTTTAATGTTTTAATATCTTTACATTATTTACACTGTTCGGACTGTTGTCATCATCTTTATCATCATATTCAAGATGTTGGAGCCTTTTTATGCTCCAGCCTTGTTCAGGTGATTAGAATTTTTGAACTGAAGCCTTTATTTCATCCACTGGGCTAGATTGTTCTAGTTCCACGTGCCATGCCTCTCTCAGATGTCTCATTTATCTCCCTTTAACTCAACATTCTAAGTTTTTGTTCACCACTGCAGGAGCCAGGTATTGAACTCACAACTCTTTGGGTCAAGTCACTGGATCCAACCAACGCTTTTATCCACTTCCGTCTTTTATTCTGCATTTTTTCAAATACTTTCAACCATCTTCAATTATTATCAATAACTGGGTATTGTCAGTGTGTGGTAAACAAGATTTGCTGATGGTTTTTTTTTAGAGTGCTGGAATTGGAATCAGTTCAGAATGACATCATGTGCGGAAGTTAAATGGAAAAGCATGTATCAAGTATTTATCCAGGTTGTTTTATATGCATATTAAATATTTCAGACACACTTCACACTTGAATATTGGGTTCAAGCATGAAACAGACTGTCAGCACTCAGTGTTCACTTTTATATTTTTATAGCTGAAACCTCCTGATGAGTGGACAAAATTACTACAAAAGTTTTGTTTACAAAACTTTGGAGTTGAGGTGCTGAATATAACATTAATTAGCTAATCTGTCTATATTTCTGTATTATGTACGTTATTTACATTATTTGGACTATTGTCCTCATATTTGTCGCCATATTTATTACAACGTTTCGGCCGTTGTACACTCTGGCCTTCTTCAGGTGGTTGGAATGTCGAACTGAACCCTTTATTTTGCTCACTGGGGTAGACTGTTCTAGTTCCCCATGCCATGTCTAATGGATGTCAGTTATCAGTTATCTCCTGTTAATTTTTCCCTCTGAAAGTTCTCCCTTAACCGGGTATTGAACTTACACTCTTTAGATCCTGTCACTGGATCTAACCAACGCCTTTATCCACTATGCCACGTGTCCTTGACGACATCTGTATATGAATTTCTGGGTATTATAAACCTAATGTCTTCAGCAACCATTTTTACCAGTGCTCATATTGCAATTTTTTCTGTTATCATTGCAGAGTACAATGGCCGAAACATTGTAATAAATATGGCGTGAAAGATGAGGACAATAGTCCGAATAATGTAAATAATGTTAATTAGCAAAGTGTTAAATTTTATTTGTATTAATACTATATATATTTTTAGTTATTAAAATGCTCTTTTTAAGAAATTTAAAAATAGCACACTTTTATGTACATAAGAAATATATATATATATATGTGTGTGTGTATTATTTGAATATTCTGCTTTCTTATGTATATGAAAGTGTGCTATTATTAATTTCTTTAAAAGAATATTTTAATAAATAAAAAGCAACTTTAATGTTTCATTTTTTTCATTTACAATTCCATTTAATGCTAAGAAATTTTCAAAATAAGATAATGTTCTTCAATATTTTTACTGTTAAAGAATAGGTACTTCTTTTGAATGTTACTTAGCGTGAAAAACATTAAATGGAGAGCTAAACAGAACTATTATTCTTTGTGTGTGTCCGTATGTGTATATATACAAACCATATTTAAGTGTACAGTTATGTCAATTGTTGAAATCAAAACGCAGGTACATTTCTGACATCCAACAATGTAACTGATATATTTAGAGATAAAAGTGGATATTGAGGTCAACACAGTCTGTTTCATGCTTGTATGCAATCTTATTTCTTGAAGATTGCATGAAACCAGACTTTTACATATGCTTTATCCCTGATTTTGAGCACGTTTGCACATAAATATAGCATACCTTAAAACTATATTTTTATCACACATATTATAAATATATATATATATATATATATATATATATATATATATAATATAAAAGTGAACATAGAAGTCAACACTTAGAGGCTGACAGAGCCTCTAAGTGTTGACTTCTATGTTCACTTTTATATTTACACATGCTCTATCTCTGATATTGAGCACTTTATCCCATAAATATAGCACACTTTAAGACTATATTTCTTCATATATATATATACATATATATATATATATATATATATATATATATATTATTACATACCAACCTCTTATTGTTATGGTAGTAGTGGTAGGCACAGTAACATATAATATAAAATCATGAATTCTTTTCCCAATGGTCCTTTCCTGGTTGATCAAACATGGCTGAGCTAAATGGAATCAATTAAGAAACAAACATGGTAGGTGACAAACAACAGAAGGCAAAAATATAGGGATAACAAATAACCATTTTATTACTAAAATATACAAATGGAGATTAAATATGTTGGGGTATATTAAAAGATGAAAGATGGGGCAAAACAAAACAATGAGACAAAAATAAATATTACAGTCCAAAATAATTTCAGAAAGGTAAATATTATATTGACAAACAACCTTGTACCAAACTTGCATGAAATTACAAATAACAACAAGGCAACTTGAACAAAGATAAAACAGGCAATAGAAACAAAGGACTTATCTGTTATTTAAAAAAGTTTTCTTTTTCTCTTCCTTTTCTTTTAGTGTCTCTTATATGTTTCTCTTTTCTTTTATATTTCTTTTTATCTTTTATCTTTTCATGCTGGATAGAAAGTTTATCTTTGAAATGGATTTCTTTTTGGTTTCCTTTCTTTCTTTTTCTTTTTCATGTTGTCCAGGGATTGAATGAAGAATAAGTTGAATCTTTCTCTTCCTTGGCTCTCAGGATAATGTCTTTGTTTCATTGTATCTGCTTCTTTTAGCATGCCAGAGTTTGATTTCTTTGAATCAACACTTAACTGAATTTTTTTCAGCTCAGAAACCTTCATATATTTCTATCAATTTCGCACATCCAAATTTAAAGCAGATCATAGCAAGTTTAGCTGGGCACCCATTCAGTTTGAATTCTGAAGAGGGACTGACTTGGTGGCAGTCTTTATTTTCACGTCTCAATTTTGGCACATGACCCATGACTTCCAAATATGGACTTTTACATGTGTGTGTGAAAAGAAGTCACTGTCTCTTTTCCTTTTTCTGCCATATTTCAGAGAGTTCAAGGTTGCTTAATGTCTGGACAGTATCAAGTCAAATCTTCACGCTACCACATGACCAAGAAAGAGAAAGTGTACTTTTCATAGAATACATAATCTTTGGTCGGATGCATGCAAGTTTGATTAAGAAACATTAATTGTCAGTTTCACTTTATTTCTTTTACATCTTCACACTTTCTGAAAGTACTGGTTCCTCATTCAGAGTACTTCTAAAATATAAACTTTTGTTGATTTTAGAATAAAATTAGATGAAGGCTTGTAACAATATATATATATATATATATGTGTATGTATGTATGTATGTATGTAGGTATGGTCCAAAAATAATAGCTACGGTTAATTTTCATTACTACAACATACACAGGGAGCATAGTAATGTCATTTTCAACTACAAAACACTATATTTTCTACAGGGTTATTACCATTGGTTATGCATTGTTACCGATGATGACAGCATCATTATCAAGAAAATGTTAACAATACCAGCTATCTTCCATTGGCCTGAGCAGATAAAAGTTGGACAGTGCTAAATCCAAAAGATATAGTGAGGGTAAATATTCAGCAAGCATTGACAAGTATCATTGTGTGTATTTTTTGTACAATGGTTAACCTCTGCTTCATTTACACTTTCATGTCAGATACCATTTTACCAGACTTTCACTTAACTGCTATTGTTATAATAATAATTTGGTCATTTCTCAATCAATATTTTCCCTGATATAGCTACAGAATATTTGCAGATCATTCTGAAGAGTGTAAGGGACACTGGGTTAAAGGTGGGGGTACCTTGAAGGTGACTAAGGCACCATTTCCTGAGGTTATTTTCTTTTTAGAATTGAGTGACTGAATTGTAGATGGAAAGTTCGGTGAGAATGCTGATTTGTATCTCAAAACAAATTTGCTTCACTTTATTACAGCAGTCCATTAAAAATCTGAAACATAAATAAATTAGTTTAGACTGCAAACATTTGTATCTTAAAAACAAAGATACAGTCATTTCTCAGTCAATATTATTGCTTCTATTTTAATTACTAATTTACTACTCACAGATTTGAAAACAACCAAATCAAATTTTGACTAAAATCAATATTTTAGGTGGAGTATTGTGTTACAGATGTCAATAGAAATATTACATCACTTATTTTTCCTTTAACAATTACTATTTTAATGCATATTAATTTAACTTTCATTTTCTCTTTGTCTATGCATTTAAGTCTAGGTTGCAAAATAGTTACACTGAAAATGAAATCAGCAAATTAAGTTCAAATTCCAGCTGAAGCTGGTGGGTTTTAACTTTGCATTCATCCCCTTGGGAGTTACATGAATCTACCTTCATCAACTTTAGTTAAAATAGTAGGGCAGACAAGGTTGTTTGGCTTTGGTAGGGTAAAAGTCTAAAAAAACAGAAAACTTTGAATACAAGACTATGGAGAAGTCACTGGATTAAATTTGCCAGAATGTGGGACATTCAGACCACTGTTGTCCATTCCTAATCATCACTGGAATGTTGGGGGTCTATGCTCCTGAACTTAAGGTCCTACATGAAGAGAATCAGAATAAAGCTTAGTATTGCATTGCTTCAGTAGTCGGTGTTTCTTGGAACTGTAAATATTTTGCAAAAGATATTATCTAAGATCATACAACTTGATAGAAAACACCCATAATGCAAGATCTCGAGTTTAAAATGGAAAACCACATGGAAGAAGGAAATTCCTTTTATATACCATGTCAATTCAGGACGTAGGTAATCATGGCTCTCCACCTCCCTCTATCCCTTGCAGCTCTTAACAAGTTCCTTCCCTCTGCCATCTCCCCAGACCACATTCTGTCATCCACTTGCTCAAGCTCGCTAGGTATGTCATGCGTTGTTTTCTTTTGTCTCTGTTTCCCTCTATTCGACCTGTGACTATCAGATTCTCCGGGCCCTCCTTCCTTATTATGTATCCCAGAAACTTCAGCTGCCTTATCCTGATATTAAGTTTAAGCCTCCTCCTTGTTTGCAACCTCTTTAAGACCTCACTGTTTCTCACATGCATGGTCCATGATATCCTTAGCATCCTTCTGTAGAACCAGATCTCCGTCGTTTCGAGTCTCTTCTTCATCTTTGAGGAAATCATCCAACATTCACTGCCGTAAAGAAGGACAGGTGCCACATAACAGCTCAGTATTCTTTTCTTTGTAACCAAAGAAATCCTCCTGCCTCGCAATACTCTGCCCAGATTTTGGAATGCATCTTTGGCTATCCCAATATGTCTACAGATCTCAGTGTCGCACTTACCGTCCTCTGTCAAAATGCTTCCCAGATATTTAAACTTCCATGTCTGCTTAATTCTACTGTTCCCAACCTGTAAATCACATTTTGGGCTCATCCTTTTACTGATGACCACACATTCTGTCTTCTTGTAGTTTATGCTAAGTCTATACTTTATACTAAGTCCCTTCCTCTCGCTCTCCATCGCTACCTTCTGTAGGGAATTTTGTAGTTGCTTTTCTGTGTTTGCTTTCAGTACTGTATCATCTGTGTCTAGGAATAATAATTGGAATTTATGCCATTATAACATTCCCAATGCAGAAAAAAATGGTATGAATAGAAACCACCATTAATGCTAGTATGTAAAAATGCATAAGTGCTCTGGGATTTTACCATATATACCACCCACACAATACAAGCCAACAGATCAGGTAAAAGACTTTAAAAAATAGAGAAGTTATCAGATATGGCTAACAGAAGAAGAAATTGATAAAATATTTAAACAAAACCTCTATTCCAATAATAATAGAAGCACTGGAAATGATTAAAAAAAATACTGATCCACATATTAAGAAAATCAAAGGAAACCCAGCACTATCTAAGATAGAAAAAGTTGTACTCATGGCTCCCGCTTACGTGCTCTGAAAAACTCTTTCAATCTAATATGCTCAATAACTTACTTTACTTCTGGTCTAAGATTTGATATCAAACAGGAAATCAGGAAGCTTGAACTAATACTAAAACTATTACTAACAATAATAACTGCATGTCTCTGTTCATGAATAGGAGTAGCGAGGAAGCATCATTGTCTTTTTCATTAAGTTTAAAGGATAAGGCATCCAAGGCCACTTGGGAGATACATCTAGATACTTGGGAACACCCCCAATGAAAGATTACCTGAGTAGCTGCAGATATTTCAACCTGGACCCTGCCTGCAAGCTTATGCATTGTTTTTAACAAAATCTGTCACCACATACCTATTTGGTTGTAATGTGTGTGCCTTATCATGATGAGGATATTGGGCTTTGTATATTTATACACCAGTATAACTTTGTTGGTATGTGACTCTCTCAGTAATAATAATAATAATAATAATAATAGCACAATGTAACCATAAGTTCTATTCTAATAGTTCCTTCTCTTACATTTCTTGCCTTCCTGATTTCCCGCCAACTATGACCTTCAAAAATTTAAAAGTAATATCAATCTCTATCTTCTGTTTTTTTTAAACTTGTTTTTTTTATTGTCCTTTCTCCTCACTAAAGTTTTCTCTTTTTCTCTCTCTCTCGGTACCCTCTTGCATCTTAGTGGTTTTATCACCTTGCTTGGCATGAAATGATTAAAAAATATTAATGTTTATAATAGATGTGTACATAATAGCTTTAGTGTAATGATATATCAAAATAATATAACTGTCCTGGGTATGATGATAAATTACATCCGCGTCCTGGGTAAGACAATAAACTACATCCAACAGCAAGGCCTCTGATCAGGAGGCTTTCAGGAGTGTCGAACCACCTCTTAGTTGCTGTTGTTCCCATGTCCACCTTGACTCGGGTCTCAGCTATGGGCAGATAGTTAACCCCCAAACTGTGGTTAAAACACTATGAAAGTTTAAAAATGGGTTTTAATACCAGCAATACGTTTTTGTAAAAAAATTAACAGCAATAAATTTTCAAAGAAAAAATTATTACATATTACATTACCTGCAGTACATTTTTGAAAAAAAAAATATTACCAGCAATAAAAATCTTGTCAGCATTAAATAACCCAGAGAAGTTGATATGCCGTAAACCAAACCAAACCAAACCATAATAATATAAAAACTTGTATTGGTTATTATTACTTTAAACAGGTTGTTTCCAAATCAGTTCAAGAGACCTAGAATTAAACAAAGACTAGGTTAGATCACATGAAAAACATTAAACCTTTAATGACTTTTAGCCCAGGTGTTTCAAAGAAGATAATTTCAATCTAACAAATTTGAAACTTGCTCCAAAACATGACAATAACAGACATCAGCCTAAAGTGTGACTTCTGCAAAGACAAGATAAGGTGAACTGTTTCTAAATTAAGAATAGACTAGTATTATCTCTGGTAATTTATATGGAAAGAGTTGACACCAGTGAAGGCCTCCAAGACTGTGCTGCATCTTGTGTTTCAAAATGTCCATGCTGGAAGTTGGCATAGTCTATTCTTCACAGTTGATATAGCAGGCACATTAAATATATGCATCATGCACTCATGGATTTCTTTTAGAGTTTTCTTTTGCAGGAACAAGAATTTCATGATAACCCAAAGCTCAACACTTAAAAATTCAATACTTTCTATTGGCATGGTTTAGTTACTGACCTAAAAGAAATTAAAAAATTATGTTGAAAAATATTTATTGTAAAAAATGTTTTTTTTGTGATAAGGCTATTGCATTATTTACGTAACTCCATTATATATATATATATAAATGTCAAAGACATTTGAAAAATATAATCAGTAAATTGCTGATACCCACTGAAGCGTGGACAGACAAGTCTGTCTATAGAACTCTGGAGTCAGGATGCTGAAGGTAACATCAATCAGCTAAGTGACAAATTTTTACTTATCTTAATCCTATCCTTTTGAATTCAGAGTTGTCCTTCTCCTAGACGAGTTGCCATCCAAGGCTATAGAACCCAGTCTGTACTGCTATTTACCCATAGTTGGAGGGAGAAGAAAAGGATTCATACCTTTCCCAAGGGTATTAGCACATAAGTGAATGTAATGGATTCAACTGGAATTCAAACTCGGCTCTCCAATTCCTTAATCCAAGCCATTATCCACTACTCCACCATTCCTCCTATATATATTTATATATATATATATATATATATATATATATATATATATATATACATACATTATTATTGCCACACCAGGATAGAATGATCTTTAAAAGAGGGATCATATTTTATTCATAAAAAGGATACAAATATTGTTGTGATACTTTTGCATCATTTTTTTTATGAATGAAATATGATCTAACTTTTAAAGATCATTATATATATATATATATATATATATATATATATATATATATAATATATATATATATATATATATAATGGCCATTCCTCATACCACTCCAGTAAATATCTGACTCCTAGTGCTATTCACTACCTTTACAAGAGCCAGATCAGACCAAAAATGGAGTGCTATATCTGGGCTGGAGCTAATTAGTCTTTACTTTCCAGTTTTGATATTCTATAGTGTCAGCACAGCCTTGTAGGTAATGAAAATTTTCACACTCTATGACCTCTTTTTCACTGATAAAATGTTGCAAGCCTCTTGCTACTCTATTGCTATTTCCATGGCAATTGTTCAGCTGAGCTATATTCCTCAGTTCCACCAGCCCTGAACTTCACAGCTAAGACCTGCCATGGCATGTACATTGAAACAAGCCATTCCCATTCCGTTCATATTCCATTAGTAAGAAGAAAGTTCCACCTGCACAGCTTCTTCCAACAAACTGCTACTTGATGAAACAGACTCCCAAGAGGATGCTTCCACAATCACTTACCTTAACTTCTTCAAGTATGGGGTTAACCACTATCTTTACCACATATCCTCATAAACTACACTTCTTACCTCTTACTCATTGCTCATACAACATTCTTCAGTTACACTCTACCTTGAGTGGCTCTTGGCCTTTGTATAGGGTGACATTAATAAAATATAGTTGGCCACTTGTTTCTGAGTAAGCCTGTCTAGCAGCTAGTAAGTCCCTTTTGCAGATGCTTGCTCAGACATATCTGTGTTTGTTCAACACCCACAGAACCCAACAGTGGTTTATACTACAATCATATTAAGTGGACCTTAGTTAAAGTTTCTGGGAAGGAAGACATCATCTGGTATGATCAACAGTTTGAACAAGACCTGTACACTCAATCCCTCAGTCATAATGATTGTGAATTCATGCTGGCACAATCACCAACAAACAGTTCTGTCTGCCCAGTTTCACTCACAATGCTTGGGTCAAGCCATGGTGTGGCTTTCAGGCACTTTCCAAATGGGTTGCATGCTAGAATTGCCTTCCTAATCTGATAGTATCAAGAAGTCACCTTTCTGATAAATTGACCATGGTAATATTTGAACCCAGGTCTCATCATCAGGAAGGTAAAATATCCCTTTTTTTTTTCATTTTATTCTGTTGAAATTTTTCTTTCACTCATTGAATTTTGTTGTTGATTTTTAATTATTTTGCTCTCACAGACAAAAAATAAATAAACCCTATCTTTTGTATAAAAAAAAGAAAAAGTTAAATTCACAAAGAATAGTGATAGACATAGCGTTAAAGGGCTTAAAGATATTGAACGCCCTTCACTTATTATCCTTTCTGTTTTCATTCTGAGTTTGCCATCAATGCAATATTGTCTCTATAGCACATGTTTTAAATGTTATGTCCACCAATAATAAAAACTTAGTAGGTCTTCTAAACTTTTTGGAACCACCTTGCTTTATACATGAAATAAATATGTTGAAAAGGCTCATCCCTGTCACACACCTTTATTTTCATATATTCACTTCAATTGTTCATTTAAGATGTGAAAGTGATTTAATGGATAGCAGAGTTTGAATTCCAGTTAGGTTCATTACATTCATTTGCATGCAAATACCCTTGGGAATGGTATGAATCCATTGCCTATTCCCCTTGTATGGGTTAAATAGTAGAATTTGTATCTGGAAAAATCATTGCTACCCTCAAAAAATTGTTAATATTCACTTACAAAAAAAAAAGAAAATATTATTCCTACGATCCAGCTTTACACTTTTAGCTTTGACTAACCCACAAAGGATTGGTAAGCTATAAAAAAGAAATTAATAAATCAATGTTCTCATAGTTTACAGAAGAAAATTACAAAATGCAATAGCTTATAGAAGCTGACATATAATTTTTGTTGTTGGTGAGATATTTAATCACAACCCACTTCATTTTGTTCTTTGGGCCACTTGGCATGGATTTGTATAGATGAGCTGCCATTTTTGAGTTGACTGACCATGATTTGTAAGAAACTCTTGTACTCATCTCTTTTTAAGAGATACAGAGATTGACTGAAAATTCTCTTTTTATAACGTGTGATCTATTTTCCATATCCAAAAATTTTAATCATATTTCAGATTATATTTCCGGAGGTGGGGGGAGGCTTTTCTTTGCAGAATGTTTTTTTTATATTAGTTTTTTCTGTTTCACATGGCATTTTCACATGTCTATGAAATGTAAAAATGTTGGCTATTTTAATTATTATATTTGGAATATTAAGATACCTTTTTCATCATATCTAAATACACAATTACTTTTTTTTAATCATTTCACCCAAGCAAAACAATAAATCCACTAAGATCCAAGAGGTTACTGAGTGTCTAAGAATATGTGAAACAGAAAACATTATTAAGGAGAGAGAGAAAATGTGAAGAACAGAAATTAATAAAACAAAAGACACACTTCTCATTAACAAATATTTTGTCTATTGAGTGTTAAAATGTCACTGTCATATTTTTTTTTAATCTGAAAGGTATATGATAATAAATAAACAGTCCAAAAGGTGTTGTTATTGTTGTCATTTCTGCATCATCAATATATACTTTTATTTGGTAATAAGCTGACATTGGTGAAGAATGTATCCATTCACTTTAAGAAAGTGATATTGCTCTGGAATTCTGAATTTTTAAAATTTGTAATCATGCCACTTTCGATTTTTCTACAAAACTATTTTTGGCAATAGCTGTGACATCACTTCCTGTGTCTATTCCATTTTAAACTTCACATTATTTTTCAGGAGAGTGACTCATTGTGCTTTCTTGGGCTAACATTCTCAGCTGACATGAAGTGGAAAGACTATATTGAATCCATTGCTACTTCAGCTGCTACGAAAGTTGGTTCACTGTATAGACAAATTTTCTCTCTAGAATTTATCTTATATATCTATAAGTCTACCATTCACCCATGCTTAGAATATTGCTGCCACATATGGTTCAGAGCTCCTGCTATTTATCTAGAGCTCCTTGATAAAAGCCAAAGAAGAATCAGCAATATTATTGGCCTTGATCTGGCATCTCTGCTTCAATCAGTTTCCCGCCACTGTAAGGTTAACCCCACTTTGCCTTTTCTTTAAATGCTTTCATGGTAATTGTTCAGATTATCTCTTCACTATAGTACCTAGACACTTTGAATTTAGCACAGTACTAGACTGGTAACAAGGTCTCATCAATTTACAGGAGTTGACTAGATGTAACCATATCTTCTATGCTAACAGTTTCTTTTCTCACACTTTTCACTTGTGGAACTTTCTTCTGTCTCCATACTTTCCATCCAACTTTAGTTTCAAAAAATTTAAATGCAATGTCAATTACTATCTACTTTCTTCCTGATTAGTCTTCTATTGTTCTTGCACCAAAGCGATGTTTCTGTTTCTAACTCTTCCACATCCAGTAACCCCTGGTGCCTTAGTGGCTTTATTGCCTTGCATGGAATGATCTCAATTAAAAAAAAAATCATCTGATAAATAGAGGAAAACTAATGTTTCTAATACTTAAATTTATCTATGGTGCATTTACATTTAAATTAATCCTCCTTCCTCTAACCTTGTTAAGAATAATTTTATTTTTGCAATTTATGGTTTAAGCAGAGTTTTTAACAATATCAAGTGCCAAAAAACCTTTAGCACCATCAGCAGTTGAAGAAGTCTATTGGAAAGACTTTCAGACTTGCTTGTCGTTGATATTTTATTCTCTCGCCACTTGCACAGGAGATTGATAGAGGAGGTGGGTTCAAAACAATTCTTTTCCTAAGAGAAATTGGTCATATAGAAATAGTACCAAAGTCAGTAACAAAATTCTATTTTGGTAGCTCCTTCACGTGTAACAACTTTCAAAAGTGGCTGTTGTGTCAGGGCTGATGCAGTCCACCAAATTAGTTTTCCACATCACTGGGAACAGGGTTTGGTGATCAGGAACTGGTTAGCATTTGAAGGCTAATTTGTTACTTGTTGGGTCATCTAAAGCATGGTTTTTCAAACAATAGGTCCTGACCCTTCAGTGGGTTGTGAGATAAATAAAAATGGGTTGTGACAAAAAAGAAAGAAAGAAAAAGAAATATGCAAGTGAGAGTACAGAAAATGTTGGACAGCACTCAAATCATCACCAGTTTTCACCAAGTTGTATTATATTTTTTTTTTAAATATAATTTTATATATATATATATATATATATATATATATATATATATATATATATATATATATATATATATATATATATATAGTCTGTTCTCATTGAGTTTATGTATCTTGTTCATCAAACTCATTGCACACTGAGTGATGGAATTTCCTTTAAATTTGTTTTCTAAAAGTAACAATTTTATATTTATACAAATCCGACATGTGCAGATTATAAGAAATATACATATAAATTGTTGATACTGCAACAGTCTGTTTCACATTTAAATGCAAACTTTAGGCCAATATTTTGGCTTGATTCTTTATATATGCTGGTCAGTAGTGTATTATGAGTAAGTCTCTTCTATTATTCTAATGGTTATTGGATGGGTAGTAGTGGTTATGTTTCAAATTATTCTAGTGGCTATTGAGTAAAAATAATTCTGGATCCAAATGCAGTTTTGTGTCTATTTTATAGTGTTGTTTTTAACTTTTTTTTTACTCATTATTTATTATTGATTACTTTATTATTTATTGTTAATTGTTATTATTTCATTTACTTATATTTCACTGTACATTCTTATTTTTTTAATTTGTTTATTATTTACTTAATTTGTTTACTTATTTACTGATTTGGATTATTTTATTTTATTTATTGATTTTTATATTTTTTATTTTATTTTATTTTTTATTTATTTTTACTGTTCATTTTTAGTTTTTGATTTTTAAGTAATGTAAAAATTTGTTTTCATTTCTGCATTTTGAGATCAGTTCTGATCATTTCATTCATAATGTTTTTTAGTTTGGGAAGGTAATTATAGTTATAGTTTACAGTTTTGGGATTTGTTGTTCTAGGCTAATGCTGTTTTCCTTATTTTCCATGAGATATTTGGTGAGATTTGGTTTCTGTTTTAATTTCTCATATATATTTAGAAAGTATTGTGCTGTTTGCATATTTACTATTTGAAAAGGATGTTTTGTGTGCATATTTTCAAAGTTTTCCAGTTATTGTTCAGTTACTCCAATCTATTTTTTTTCTTCATTATCTACTGATTTTACAGTGGTTTGGTATATCACATTGTTCTGCAAACAATTGTTGTACTATATTTTACTTTTTTAAAGATATAATTTTATATAATAGATAAATATATATATATATACACACACACACACACACACACAGTTTGTTTTCATTGAGTCCATGTATCTTGTTTGTCAAACTTATTGCAGACTGTCTGAATTTCTTTTAAATTTGTTTTTCTAAAATCAATGATTTTATATTTATACAAATAGATACATGCAATTCCAATGTGTGCGGATTATAAGAAATATACATATAAATTGTCGATACTAAATAAATGAACCTAGTGAACAGAGTTTATGTTGGATTTATTACACATAGGTATAATGGGTCACATTGCAAAATGCAGTTCTTGCTGTGGCTCAAAGTAAAGAAAAGTTTGAAAAACACTGAACTAAACCAAGGTTTATACATGTTTCTTGCTGTATTATTATATAAAACAATGTTAGCTGCATATGTCAGGCATTAGTCTTTTTGTTTTAATATGGTCAGAATCCTATTTTTGTAGATGCTGTATATTTTTACTGTATTTTTGAGTGTGATATTTGTTTTATTTTACAACGAACATTCTTGAAATTTGATTTAATAAATACATTAGCTCATCTCTTAGTTTGCCTAATTGAGTAGGGGCTTGGTCTTTTGGGGACACGTGCAAGAGGTGAAGATAATGCTGCACTATTTTTCTCACTGATGCTAATACAATCTATTCTTGATAATATTTCTTGGAAATAAATTAATTGGTCTTCAGTGATAGTCATTGTTTTTATAATTTTGCCCAGTATTTCAGGCTTTTCCTTTTCATTGGAGAAGAAATTTGTGGAAATAACAGGTAAAGCAACAAGAATGAAGTATAATGTTTCAGAAACACCAATATCTCTGAGATGAAATTGTACCTTGAGTAGAGGAAACATGACTGCTGACTCCATAAATTCTGGTGTTTTAAGTGTCACATGTTGCATTGGAGTATCAAATGATGCATATTCATAATCAGTGAGTGCAGTGAAGTGTGATAAGCAGCAGCACAATGGCAGGCAGGTTAGGTTTAAGGCTCCAAGTTCTATACTCAGGAAAATAGCCTCGTGGATGAAAGTATTGGCTCAGGAATTTGGTGACATTGGAATTGTGAATTCAATCCCTGTGTACATGAACTCAGTGGAAATGGTGGAAGCACTGCTAAATAAGAACTAGAAAAGATATCCCATGCAGCAACAATCTATCCCCATAGATTAAATAAAGGGTTCAGTTTGAAATTCCCTGATGGCTGTCTGGATTAGCACCTGACGAAGTTGGAAAGACACATTGACCAAAACTTTTTGGTAATAACAACAAAATGAGGATAATAATCTTCATTTAAATAATGCAAATAATGATAACACCTTATTCAAGAAGTTCAGATAGAAATGCATAATCCATTTTAAATGACTAAAAGAATTAAATGAGAGAATTCAGCAATGCTCTATTCAAATAGAGTTGTTATACAAATGTGTTGTAATGGAATATCCTGCACTCCCTGTCACCTAAGTGGACTGACTGTATCAGTAGCTATATATAGTGAGCACAAGATATACCTGGAGGCTTGCTTCAGCAATTAGTTGGAGATTCATCTCCAGCTATGCTGGTCGAACTCTCTGCTTTTGGGCAGAGAGGAACCCAGATGAGATTATGCCGAAGGGCGGAGTCTCATCTGAAATGGTAGACAGCTACCTGACCCCGTTTTTTTATGGGGTCTACGGGGAATTTTTGCTGAGCCTATGGGGTCGGTTTTAACCCTGCATTAAAAACGGCTTTGTACCACATTTTATAGGAAAGACCCTTTTTGATTTTCTGCACAAGTACCATATTTTCTTGTGTATAATACAAGAAATTTTAAATGAAAACTGAAGGCAAAAAGCAGGGAGGTGCATTACATACAAGTAAACATTTTCAAAAATTTTTGCTCATTTTTAAAAAAACTCTTATTTTAAACAGTAAGATTGCAAATACATTCATTTATTTCAATAGATAATAAAACAAAGTATGAAGGTGTTGATAATTGTTTACAAAAGATATTTGTTATGCCAACAATATTTGTTTATCTCTTCATTATTAATATTTGGCAATATTTGTTTATCTTCATTCTTAAAGAAAGGCAATTTTTTTCATAGTTACTTAATATATAGAAATATAATAAAGTCATATCAAACATAGAGGTATGATAGATAGATCAATTAACACCATTAAATGTATTACTAAGGTATACCAAGTTAGTACTTTTCCCCGAAAATTTTAAAACAGTTTTGAAACTAGGAGAGAAACATGCAATGGCTAAACATCTGGTTCATTTCTATTCTTTGATATCGTAAAAAATTAAATAGTTTTGTGAAATATATCCAACATTGAGATTTTAATGGATATGGTGCAACATGAAAGAAATGACATAGGGATGGCTGCATTGCGGGGGTCGTATTATGCTCAAGGATGTAATTTATTCTATGTTCTTAGCTTGAGAAATACGGATTGATCTTGTTTTTAATCATTTCACTCAAAGCAAGGTGATAATGCCACTAAGCTACAAGAGGTTAGTGGGAGTGAAAGAGAATGAGAAGACTTTAGTGAGGAGAAAAGACAATAAAAGAACAGGTTTCTGAAAGAGGAAAGATGGCAATTGATGTTGCTTTTCTCTTTTCTACATTCATTTCAACACAGGTTTTTCTTCAAATATTTTCTTTGCTGGTCAATGGACTTTTCTTGCTTCTAACAATTACATTTTTCTCTCATCACTTTTTGTGTCATTTTTAAGCCAGTTTTTTCTTTTCACTTGTTTTTCCAATGTTTGGAATTTCTTTTTTTTGTCTCTTATCTCATTTTAACTTCTTCACAATTTTTGATATTGAGTGTTTATATATTGTTTTCCTTTTAAGGTGATATTTTTTCCAGTCTGTGGCAATATATATATATATATATATATATACTGGGTGTAACAGCAAAATTGTCCAATTGTTAGATTAAGCTTCAAACTATTGTATCTTAGAAATGATTAAAGATATCTTACTGGAATTCTCCAAGGTTTTTATAACAGCATTAGACTCTACTTTGAGTGATAAGAGTGTATAATTACTCTCCAAGCTTAACTGTAGAATCGTGATGAAATTGATCAGAAACGAACATGACAAGTTCATCATTAATTAACCATAACTAAGGATCAGAAGCTCATGAAGGGTTGAAATTGAGTTCAAATATATATATATATATATATATATATAAATAATTCCAGGATCATTTTCCAATGTATTCAAGATGGTTTTCACCCTCTAACCTGGAGTAACAAGGTGCCTCAAACGTTTCACATACAATTTCATTTTCAAGTCTTTTTGCACTGCTCTTTGGACTCTCATTGGTGAAACTCCTCCCTCACATACCAAACCTCTTATGAACTGAGTTGGATCTTATTCATTTTTTGGTGTTTGGAATAAAGTTTATTTGATTCAGGTTATGGAATTGTATTTAGTCTTTTTTGGTTATGATTTGATTGTAGGTAGCATAATAGAAATTTATTTTCATGTTTGTGTGTACGTATATATATATATATATATATATATATATATATATATACACACACACATACATATATATGTGTGTATATATATACATACATATATATATACACACATATATTTATATATATATATATATATATATATATATATACACACACACATACATATATATGTGTGTATATATATACATACATATATATATACACACATATATTTATATATATATACATATATATATATATATATATATATATATACATACATGTATGTATGTGTATATATATACATACACATATATATATCTTAGGAATATTTTGGCATTTAAAGATGTATTTACACACTGCCTGAAATAAATACTAAAAGATGCAGAAAAATAAAAAGTATTCATGAAACCATTGTAAATATTCTTTCTTTAATATGTAAATAGACATAAATTGAATCATTTTAAATTACAGATATATATATATATATATATATATATATATATATATGCTGGAGTGAAAATATGACTCCAAATTAGAATTCGGAGAGCCAAGTTCAAATTCCAGTCAAGTTTATTACACTCCCTTACATGCAAATACCCTTGGGAAAGGCATGAATCAATCTCTTCTACCCCAGCTATGGGTAAATATCAGAACAGACTGGCGTCTATAAACTTGGAGGAAAACCAGTCTAGGATAATGATAACTCTACATTCAAATCTTCAAGGAGAGTCGTTTGTATACCTCGTCTCACACTGTGCACCAGTTCTATGTATTTAACTCTTCCAAACAGTGTGATTGATTCTGCACATGCCCACACCACTATGATCAAATCATATGTGCGAGTACTCTGGCTGTTTGTTTCTAGGAGCTGAGCTGCTGGATCCTCGTATGTTGAAAAATGATGGAAGAGTCCTCCACACACACACACATATATATATATATATATATATATATATATATATATATATATATATGTTCCTCATGTTTTTCAGCTATGGCCATTTTCTTTATGAAACTGTTCCTTTATCTCTTAAGTCTTTTTCTCTTGTCCCATATATTTGTGCATTTACTTACGTTGCTCTCAACAAGATTAACCTGAATCTTTTCCTTTGATGATGGTGGAAGCTTCAATGAATTTCTTGATGAGAAATCTGTACCCGCATTGGTAAGATGCAATAGAGACCAATCACATTATAGTAGAGTACAAAGTCTTTGACAATCAGTTGATCAGATTTATGCCACAAAAATGGCAGAACAGAATCCAAAACGATACACTACAGGGACTTATCAGATCACAACAAATTGTATCTTCCCATGTTGCCAAGTTAATACAGATTACAACTGACACCCAAGTTTATCAGTACTGTATAACTCTAAATGGAAAACACAATTATTGATAACTGTTAAGTATGAGATATAATCATAATTACTTATATCAAATCAGGATGGGAAGTTGGTGTAATGGATAGCACTTAGAATAAGAAATCAGAACGTAGAGTTTGAATTCTAGTCTGGTTTGTTATATCCACTTACATGCAAAAAGCCTTGGCAAAGTTAGGGATACATCTCTTCTCCACCCCAATTAGGGGTTAAATAGTAGTATTTGTATCAAGAAAAATCATTGTTATTCCAAAAAAATTGTAATGAAATATTGTAAAAAAAAAAAAATGATTATTTTCATACAATCCCAAATATGTTTCGGCTTTAAATAACCAAAAAGGGTTGATAAGACATAAAAAAGAATTATTCTTACAATCCAAAATATGTTTCGGCTTTAAATAACCAAAAAGGGTTGATAAGACATAAAAAAGAATTATTCTTACAATCCAAAATATGTTTCGGCTTTAAATAACCAAAAAGGGTTGATAAGACATAAAAAAGAATTATTCTTACAATCCCAAATATGTTTCGGCTTTAAATAACCAAAAAGGGTTGATAAGACATAAAAAAGAATTATTCATACAATCCCAAATATGTTTCGGCTTTAAATAACCAAAAAGGGTTGATAAGACATAAAAAAGAATTATTCATACAATCCCAAATATGTTTCGGCTTTAAATAACCAAAAAGGGTTGATAAGACATAAAAAAGAATTATTCATACAATCCCAAATATGTTTCGGCTTTAAATAACCAAAAAGGGTTGATAAGACATAAAAAAGAATTATTCTTACAATCCAAAATATGTTTCAGGTTTATATAACCAAAAAGGGTTGATAAGACATAAAAAAGAATTATTCTTACAATCCAAAATATGTTTCAGGTTTATATAACCAAAAAGGGTTGATAAGACATAAAAAAGAATTATTCTTACAATCCAAAATATGTTTCGCCTTTAAATAACCAAAAAGGGTTGATAAGACATAAAAAGAATTATTCTTACAATCCAAAATATGTTTCGGCTTTAAATAACCAAAAAGGGTTGATAAGACATAAAAAAGAATTATTCTTACAATCCCAAATATGTTTCGGCTTTAAATAACCAAAAAGGGTTGATAAGACATAAAAAAGAATTATTCTTACAATCCAAAATATGTTTCGCCTTTAAATAACCAAAAAGGGTTGATAAGACATAAAAAAGAATTATTCTTACAATCCAAAATATGTTTCGGCTTTAAATAACCAAAAAGGGTTGATAAGACATAAAAAAGAATTATTCTTACAATCCCAAATATGTTTCGGCTTTAAATAACCAAAAAGGGTTGATAAGACATAAAAAAGAATTATTCTTACAATCCAAAATATGTTTCGCCTTTAAATAACCAAAAAGGGTTGATAAGACATAAAAAAGAATTATTCTTACAATCCAAAATATGTTTCGGCTTTAAATAACCAAAAAGGGTTGATAAGACATAAAAAAGAATTATTCTTACAATCCAAAATATGTTTCGGCTTTAAATAACCAAAAAGGGTTGATAAGACATAAAAAAGAATTATTCTTACAATCCAAAATATGTTTCGCCTTTAAATAACCAAAAAGGGTTGATAAGACATAAAAAAGAATTATTCTTACAATCCAAAATATGTTTCGCCTTTAAATAACCAAAAAGGGTTGATAAGACATAAAAAAGAATTATTCTTACAATCCAAAATATGTTTCGGCTTTAAATAACCAAAAAGGGTTGATAAGACATAAAAAAGAATTATTCTTACAATCCAAAATATGTTTCGCCTTTAAATAACCAAAAAGGGTTGATAAGACATAAAAAAGAATTATTCTTACAATCCAAAATATGTTTCGGCTTTAAATAACCAAAAAGGGTTGATAAGACATAAAAAAGAATTATTCTTACAATCCCAAATATGTTTCGGCTTTAAATAACCAAAAAGGGTTGATAAGACATAAAAAAGAATTATTCTTACAATCCAAAATATGTTTCGCCTTTAAATAACCAAAAAGGGTTGATAAGACATAAAAAAGAATTATTCTTACAATCCAAAATATGTTTCGCCTTTAAATAACCAAAAAGGGTTGATAAGACATAAAAAAGAATTATTCTTACAATCCAAAATATGTTTCGGCTTTAAATAACCAAAAAGGGTTGATAAGACATAAAAAAGAATTATTCTTACAATCCAAAATATGTTTCGCCTTTAAATAACCAAAAAGGGTTGATAAGACATAAAAAAGAATTATTCTTACAATCCAAAATATGTTTCGCCTTTAAATAACCAAAAAGGGTTGATAAGACATAAAAAAGAATTATTCTTACAATCCCAAATATGTTTCGGCTTTAAATAACCAAAAAGGGTTGATAAGACATAAAAAAGAATTATTCTTACAATCCAAAATATGTTTCGCCTTTAAATAACCAAAAAGGGTTGATAAGACATAAAAAAGAATTATTCTTTCAATCCAAAATATGTTTCGCCTTTAAATAACCAAAAAGGGTTGATAAGACATAAAAAAGAATTATTCTTACAATCCAAAATATGTTTCGCCTTTAAATAACCAAAAAGGGTTGATAAGACATAAAAAAGAATTATTCTTTCAATCCAAAATATGTTTCGCCTTTAAATAACCAAAAAGGGTTGATAAGACATAAAAAAGAATTATTCTTACAATCCCAAATATGTTTCGGCTTTAAATAACCAAAAAGGGTTGATAAGACATAAAAAAGAATTATTCTTTCAATCCAAAATATGTTTCGCCTTTAAATAACCAAAAAGGGTTGATAAGACATAAAAAAGAATTATTCTTACAATCCAAAATATGTTTCGCCTTTAAATAACCAAAAAGGGTTGATAAGACATAAAAAAGAATTATTCTTTCAATCCAAAATATGTTTCGCCTTTAAATAACCAAAAAGGGTTGATAAGACATAAAAAAGAATTATTCTTACAATCCAAAATATGTTTTGGCTTTAAATATCCCATACAGGTTGTAGAGCAAAAATATAGATCATATATAAAAAATCAATCAAATATATCAAAGCAAAGATTTTATAATAAATCAATTTCTTGTATCTAATTTCATAAAATGCATACTGATTTCATAAATATAGTTTCAAATTCGAGATCAGTTCAGACGAATATTCACACTATTGTTGGTTTTAAATTATGAGGTCTGTTTGGAAATCATCTGGACATTTAATATTAATGATAAAAGATAGTCAATCTAGAACCAAAGTAAATGGAACCAAAGTTTCCTTCAGAGTACTCTCCTTGGGATTTAAAACACTTATTCCAGCATATCTTCCGCTTATCAAAACATTTCATTAAATCATCTTTTAGCATCATAGCTGTCTTATTACATTCTCCTTATAATCACTGAAGTTAAGCAACATTGATCTTGGCAGCAGTACCTAGATCGATGACTACTTGGGAACATGGCTTTCAATAGGGATTTAAGTAGTGAGAAATGTCAGAAATCAGAGTGAGTCAAATTTAAATTGGGGATTGGTATGACTGAGCTTTGTGATATGATTGTTTTGCCAAAAATCCCAGCACAAAATGTGAATACAGCAGAGTATTTTTCCTGTCAATATCACTACCATACACTCAGGCTGACAAAAGAGTAGTTTCAGTGCACCCACCACAGTCTTCATTTGGCTTCTTTAGATTATCATCTATAAAGCAGGTTTTATGCAGATGCTGCTGCTGTCACAGTCATGCAAAGGTCACTGCAGTCACTTGATGTCATATTCTATGAGGAGGGTATTTATGTGATCATAGTTTTCTGTTACTGTAGCTTATCTGCTTCAAGGTTTGACACGTGTATTCAAAGAAGCTCTTCTATATAGTAAAGAGTGGTTGTTTGAGCTACTATAGCCTTTATATCAGTTGGAACCGTTTTGACCATTCTCTTCTGACCTCTTTCATCAACATGCGATGTCTGCCCATAAAATTATTTTTCTTTTCTGACCATTCTTTGTAAAACCTTGATCAGCAGTTTTTGAAACATTCAGACCTGCTCATTTCGCACTAATGACCATGACATGCTAAAAGTCAGGTAAATCCTCTTTCCTATCATCTACTAATGCATGAAATGAAATTCAGCAGATCACCATGACCATGCCTATATTCATCAAATTGCAGCCACAATGTTCGTCTGATGAGAAATTTGCTTGCAAATACATTTATATATATGCACATATTTAAGTGGCTAGTAAGTTTATATATATATATATATATATATATATATATATATATATATATATATATGTATTTCTAAAATTCCATAACGTATTTTTGATCTTTAGGTATTTACAATAAAAATTTTTTCACCCCTTCATACGATCACATGACTTCGCCTGCACGTGATAACATTAATGCGTCTCTTGAATTAAAAGTAATTTGTAACGTTTATTTGGTTCTTATAAATGTAGCAATACGATTCCGCTGCAAGGCAATTGTCTAAAGTTAAAAAATTGGACCCTGATGATGAACGATGACGTTCGAAAGTACACGGTTGTCATTTGGAAAATATATATATCAATATAATTTTGAAATAAAAAGTCTCATTCGAAAATATGAGAAAATACAAAAGAAAATCAGCAGGACTAAGTTGTCTTTGGCGTTTAATACAACGTGTTTAAAAGAAAGGATGCTGCCTAAGTACACATACATATATATATATATATATATATATATATATATATATATATGTAAACAATTTTAGGATTTCATCAGACAAAAAAAAACATCTTTCTGACCATTCTTTGTAAAACATATATATATATATGTGACAAACTGGAAAATTTCTTGTGACATATTTCATCCGTCACAAGAAATTTTCCAGTTAGTCATATTTTTCTAAATACTGTTTGTTGATATATAAAATTATACAAAATTATATACCACTATATCATATATATATATATATATATATTTTAAAGACATTTATAATATATTTAACGTTCTTTTTATAGATACAAGTATTTAAGCAAATGCTCTGTTTTATAATAAACAGTATTAAATAACATTTACCGGCCTGAATGTCCGAGAAATTTTCATAGAAAATTTTCGTTCTCCGACAGGAATCGAACCTGTATCCTATACGGAACCATCATTTCGCGTGATGTGCCTTAACCGTTCGGCCACGAAGCAGCGTCTGGTTAGAAACTCTGTGCAAAAAATGTGACTCAGATCTGGTAAATTTAAAGAGCTTTTGACAAAATATTGAAAACTATTTTACAATACACTCAGAACAATATTCTAGAGAACAGCTTAAATTAAATCTAGAGTATTCCAGAATATTCCAGAAAGCCTCATACAGTATAAAAACAGCTTGAAATAGCCACTCAAGTCACTAACCTGATGAAATGGTACAAACACGCATCAGAACCACTTAAGGTATCTATTATTACCCTCTCAAAAGCAGGCAAGTCTACGAGAGAAATTGCTATAACCTCGCAATCAACTGTCTCTCAAGTGCTTAGGGCACATAATGATGCCACTCCTGCTCCAAAGAAGGAAACAAAGGACAAAAGAAAAAGATTGATGATAGAACTGGCAGGGTAATCAAGAGAGAAGTTGCGAAGAATAGGACTACAACTATCCAAGAAATTGCAGTCAGTCTAAGTGAAGAGCAAGGTGTTAGTCTTGCCTCTTCAACAGTTCGTCGGTGGCTGTTAGAACAAGGCTACAAATCTTGTACATGAAGGTTTAAGCCACTAGTAAGTAAAGCCAACAAAGCCTAGGGACTTGAATGGGCTCACTATTACAAAAATTTCACCATAGAAGACTGGAAGAATGTTCTCTTCTCTGATGAAACGAAAGTTAAGCTAATTTCAAAGGATAAGGTGAGTCACTTTTATCGAACAGCACTGTATATATATATTTGATACTTAGACAGCAATCTTTCTTTATACATTTAATTGAACCAGACAGACAAGGAAAATTTTGTAAGTTTTTATTCAGTCTTAGATTCTTTGAAACCCGGCTGAATACATTGACACTGTTTTAAAAGTAAGCCCCCAACATGGAATTACTACCCTCCCCATCCAACAAGGCTTAGAGTTACTACTGCTTCTACACAATACAACTTTGAACATAAGCACAGATAAATATACTAACAATGAACCCCTTGAAAATGGCTAATGAATTGGTAGAAAGCAGCTGTGACAATAATCACTATGTACAATTTCTATGCTGTTAGTCTACATAAAAGAAAAAACTGAATGAAAAAAAACTTATAAAAGTTCCCTTGTCCCTCACACATGCCTATATATATATATATATATATATATATATATATATATATATATATATATATATATATAAAAGTGAACATAGAAGTCAACACTTAGAGGTGACAGTCTGTTTCATGCTAGTGCAATCGTCAGGCAACACCTGACGATTGCACTAGCATGAAACAGACTGTCACCTCTAAGTGTTGACTTCTATGTTCACTTTTATATTTACACACGCTCTATCTCTGATATTGAGCACTTTATCCCATAAATATAGCACACTTTAAGACTATATTTCTTTATATATATATATATATAAATAAGATGAAATAAAATAATTATCAAAGCAGATAAGACTGGTAACCATTTCAAAATCAATGCAGATATGTACAATAAAGCCATTAACAAAAAGTTAATAAGTTTTATAAAAAGCCACCAGTTAAAGCATCAGTAATCTCCCTTTATGCTTCATGGCTATAAAATAATTTTCTTTTTTTACATATATATAAATCCTGTTTGTTTTAAATGTCAAATAATAAAATAATATGTAACTGCACCAACATTGCAATAACTAGATATTTTTATTAAAATTTAAATTACATAATGGTCAGTGTATACTCAGTACCTGAAGATAGTGTTGTACATGAAACTCCAAGTTGTGCTGGTGCAGGATAATACGTATATCTATTAATATACACTTAATAGCTCTGTTTTATTACATTGAGCACTGTTTTATTAACAGCAGCACTATATGTGCTATATAATATAACATATATATATATATATTCGACTCTCCCATCATTTTCAACATATGATGGTCAAGCAGATCAGTTCTTAGAACTAACAGCCAAACTACCCGCACATATGATTTGATTATAGTGGTGAAGGCTTTGTGCAGAACCAATCACACTTTTTGGAAGAGCCAAATATTGAGAACAGGTGCACAGTATACCACAAGGTTCCCAGACGACCGTCTGCAGGTTTTGAATTCAGAGTTGTCCTTCTCCTAGACCAGTTGCCACCCAAGGCATAGAACCCAATCTGTCCTGCTATTTACCCATAGCTGGGGGGAGAAGTGATGGGTTCATACCTTTCGTAAGTGAATGTAATGAATTCCATTGGAATTCAAACTCTGGTTCCTCATTCCCAACTACAGTCCATTATTAATCATACTTCCATATATACTTTACAAATATTTATTTTTCAACATAGTCTCCTTTGCTGTCAGTGAAAATTTCAGCTTAAAATTCAGTGAATATCTGTATCAGGCTACAAAAAAACTTAAATACTTAATACTAGAAAAACATAAATACTTAAAAATGTTTCTGAATTATAATAAATTATCTATGCCTTCAATGTTACTTATAGTGCATTACTTGACATAGTGAAATGTATAATAACTGAATTTATCTTTTTTTCATATGGCTATGTAGCACAGACTGTTTCTTAATTGTATAATTTTGCTTATAATATTAAAACGGAGTGGCTCTTGCAGCATGTCTCACTGGCGACGGTTCGAGGTAATGCTTTCTCCATCATAGCGGCTGGCAGAGGATAGAAAAAATTGTTTATAGTTACGTTGTTCTGGAATTGTCATCATTGGTCGACTGAACTTGCTTTGTTTCAATGACTTTTGTTTTGTTAATATTAATTACTTTATACCCATTATTATTAAAAAAAATATTAAAATTCTGTTGTGGTCGAATGATGCCCTTTTCAACCGTAAAAAAAATATAAAAATAAGATTCAGACAAAGCCAACGCATCATCGAGTCCCACAACACGCTTTTAATTAGTCCTCATGATTCAGCAACATGTGTTTTTCTTTTTTGCTGAATATATTTTGTGTAAGATAACTTTTCATTTCAAGATATTTTTCTTCTTGTATGTACTATGTCCATTCAAGCCATGGGCAGTCATAAATCTCCACTAGTTTTTATCCTTTATAGCTATTCACAATGTCTGCTTTGTTTTTTGTTTTTTACTAATCCCTCCCACTCTCTGTTTTGATATCTATTTACACAAACTCATTAGATGTGGTACACAGCAATATTGCACCTTTGTGTCGACAATAAATAAAAACAAGTGTCAAAAGTACGGGAGTTTCTGTTGACGTCACTATTATTTTAAGTACCTTCCCTCCTTGGAATTGTTTCTTTCTTTTAAAAAAGTGATCACTAGAATTTTAATAAACCATTAACACATGAAAATGAATTTATATAGGGTGACCCTAAAAAATGGGAATTTTTGAAGTGCATATTGCCAGACATGAGCAAGTGGCAACACTGCGAGGCAGTGACTTTGAGCAAGTAAACATTTCGCCATTTTAGTAACGAGAATGAAATTCACAATATCCCAGCTGAGATGTTGCATCAGTAAATAGGGGTCTCAACAGCAGATTTCAAGAATGCATTCGTACAGGAGGACGCCATCTACAGGGCATAATTTAAAAAAAATGAAAATTCCATCATTGTTTCTTAAATGGCATGTTTTAAGGTTTCAATTACTATGAATTAAATATTTTTCTTCCATCACTCTTGATTTTATTGGATTGTTAAAAGTTCCCATTTTTTGGGGTCACCCTATACATTTTCTTTGTTCTTAAAAATTGACAACAAAAATAATTTATTTATTATATTTTTTTATTTGCACTATTTATTGTTTGTTGGAATCATTGGCAAAACATTGGATAATTTCCAATTGATTTGGACATTATAAAATGGTAAATAATAAGGATTTCCTTATAGCTGATTCACATATTTTGATAATTTAGTGAATGTTTATAAATCTATGAATAAAAAATTGTTTTCATAGTTATTTTTTTAATTTGTAAATGATAAATATTACATTGAATTAGTTTTAATTGTATTCGTTTTTAGAATGTTGTAAATTTAATATTATTCTTGTAAATAAGCAGTCTAATAAATAAACAGTGTTTAATATTTTTGTTGTAAATTCTTTCAAAAAATAAAAAATGTATAAATTCACTTTCATCATATACTTAGGCTTTATTACAATTCTAATCATTGCTTTTTAAATCAATAAACATTGATGAGGAGTGAAGGTAATGAAAATAATAGAGGTGTCAATGGAAAAAAAAACAATATTATTTTGACTCTCCATTTATTTCTGGGCATGTAGGTCCAAGTTTGCTGGGTACTCACTATTTCCCTACTACTGTTCTTGCCTTCAATATGCCCTGTGAGTTTTAAAATCTCCAAGTCCTCTTTCCCCATTATGTGTCCCAGAAATTTAAAATCTCTTTCTGATTCTAAATGCCCTATTTATTTGCATTTTCCTTAAAATGTCCTCATTGCTCACCTGTTAGGTTCATGGTATTCTCAGCATCCTTCTGTAGAACCATATCTCTGTTGCCTGAAGTCGCTTTATCTGTGAGGAAATTGTCTAGCATTTACTACCATATAGAAGGGTGGATATAGCACAGCATTTCAGCATTCTTTTCTTTATTTCTAATGAAATTCCCTTAGATTTTGGAAGGCATCTTTCACTATTCCAATGTTCCTTAAGAATTCTAAATCATATTTTCCATCTTGGCTTACTGTAATAATTTGTTTCATTCATTCGTCAGATTATCAAAGAAATCATAGTTAATTTACTCTTTATTCTTTTAGAAAATGATATTTCAATGGTCACATCACTTTTTATTAATCATATACATCTCCACTTATTTGATTGTTACAAGAAATAAAATTCAATTTTTATATTTGTACATTTAACTAGGGAGTGTTATCTGTAGTGATATCAACTGAATGAATTTTCATCTGTTACAGTTTACTTATGAGAGTTCTGGCTTCAGGAATGGAACAAAGGCATTATGAAACAAAGACACATGATTATGTCCAGAAGCAATGGCAGGGCCATTTTCATGGAGACATTACTGAAATACTCTACCAGGAGCAGAAAAGATTATAAGACTTCACCATTGCTGAAAAGAAGGACAAAATTCTTGTCAAGCAGATCTATCTATCACTCACCTATCTATCTATATACTTCATATTGTTCATATCTATCTACTTCATATTGTTCATATCTATCTACTTCATATTGTTCATATCTATCTATCT
Organism: Acanthosepion esculentum; assembly: GCA_964036315.1. Lineage (NCBI taxonomy): Eukaryota > Metazoa > Mollusca > Cephalopoda > Sepiida > Sepiidae > Acanthosepion > Acanthosepion esculentum. The sequence goes on from OZ038477.1 coordinate 34,870,613, forward strand.
ATCAGTGTATTGACTGTATTCATATCTTCTTAATTCTGTTTATCTATTTATCTATCTATGCTTTATTCTATTTATCTATATATATATATCTATTGATTATTCTGTTTAGCTATCTGTAGCTCTACTTTATTCTATCTCTGCTTTAATTTGTTTATCTATCTCAATGCATCCATATCTCCATATTATATTCCGTTTAGTTTATCTATTCATATCTGCTTTCTTTTATTCTTTTTCTCTATCTGTCCATCCATATCTGCTTTTTTTCTGTTTATCTATATCTATGTGCTTTTTTCTGTTTATCTATCTATCTATCTATCTATATCTGCTTTTTTTCTGTTTATCTATCTCTGCTTTTTTCTTTTTATCTATCTCTGCTTTTTTCTGTTTATCTATCTATCTATCTATATCTGCTTTTTTTGTTTATCTATCTATCTATATCTGCTTTTTTTGTTTATCTATCTATATCTGTTTATTCATGCCTGCTTTATTCTATCTATCTATCTATCTCCGTCTGTTCATATCTATCTATCTATCTATCTATCTATCTATCTATGTCATTCTGTTTATGTCTATTTTGTCTGTCTATACATAAATATAATTTTATCCTATATTATACATAAAATATATTTGCACACATATTTTTCAATATAAATACTATGTTAACTTCCATATATAATACTTGCCAATAGAGACATATATATATATATATATATAGAGAGAGAGAGAGAGAGAGAAGTGCAAAAATTAATGTGCATATCTAAGTAAATGTGGCTGTATGTGCTTTTGTTTATAAGCAAGAATATGAATATGTATACATATTTAATTATACAGTTATGCACACACACGCACCCATACATGTACATGTGTATCTTTATACAAATGAATGGATGTATGAGAACATGGATACACACAGAAATCATTTAAGGTTGTAAATATAAATGCAATAATAGACATTAGTGTTTGAGAAATATATCATATTTATACACACACACACATACACATATATATACATACATACATATATATATATATATATATATATATATATATATATATATAGCTTCTTTTAGATTTCTAGTGTCCTTACAGAGTTTTTGTATATGATTTTTGTGTTTTTGAGAATATTTTTGGGAATGCATACACCAGTACACACACACACACACACACATATATAAAGAGGGTGTCAGTACAAAAACTTGTATTTACAAATTCTTTGTAGATATGTATACATATACATGAATATACCCATATATGTGGTTATATCTATATACATACATATGCACACACACACACACACACACACACACATATATATATAATGCCTGACCATATTTTTGAAGTTATTTGATATTTTTGCAATAGATAATTTTTAAATATGTATAAATATATATATATATATATATATATACACACACACACACACACATATATATGCTATAGCACCTATATCAATGCAAATGAGTATATATATATATATATATATATATATGAGTATACATACATACATACATATATATATATATATATATATATATATATATATATATATATATATATAGACATTGAAGTCAACAACCAGCAGTTGCTGGTTTTATATATATATATATATATATATATATATATATATATATATATATAAAAATCAAATATGGATTGGAATTCATCAGAATAGTAGGATAAAGAACAAATAGGAAATTTTTATAAATCCAACATGTTTCACTTTTATTAAAGCTTCATCAGAGAATGAGATAGGGAAAAAATTTCTGGTATTTTTACTTTTGTGCTGTTGAATTTTCAGTGGTAGTTAAATGTAAGTTAGATTCTATAAGAATGGCTCTAATAAAAGTTAGTCATGTATTATAATGTTTTTGATGTGTGTTTATAGTTTGAACATTTTTTATCCTGACTTCCACCAATTATTTTCAACCTGAAGGATTATGTTCTTTTTTAAACATAGCAGCATTTGTAAAATCAAAGTTAGGTCCAGTCTTGTTCCTATGTATCACAAGTGAGTTTAAATTGTTTTTCCAATGTAAGTTTCTCCTGTGTTCGTAGATGCTGGTATTTAGACTTTGAGATTTCTCCATTGTAACCGTCTCTACATTAAAAGTATTTTATTTGATAAATCCCAGCATCTGAAGTGGTGTTGGATCTATTTTTCTCCCTAATTATATCTTTATCTTGGAGATGGTGGTAAAGACCCTAGTGATTGGGATAAGTCATTTATTTTCAGATTTTGTAGATAGAGTATTAGAGACTAGTATTATGAATTTTGTTTTGTTGATATTAGAAGTACTATCAGCAGTGTCTAATATATATATATATATATATATATATATATGTATACCAGGTGTAAAAGTAAAATTGTCCAATTGTTAGATTAAGCTTTGAACCATAGCATCTTAGAAATGATTCAAGATATCTTACTGGAATTCTCCAAAGTTTTTATAGTACCATTAGGCTCTACTTTGAACAATAAGAATTTATTTAGCTCTAAGTTGAAATGATGATCCCTTTTGCTGTTGTGACCTCCTGATCCAGTTTTCTTCTCTACTGTTCCTTCTTTTTTTTAAATTTATTCACCATTCTCTTGATGGTTCTTGAATGGATTTTGAAGATGGAAGCCAGAGTATAAATGTTGGTATCATTACTGAAGGCCTGAATGATCTTTTTCATCTCACCATTGCTCATTTGGGAAGATATAGTGGGGCTGACACAAAATAATTTTAACCTGTTTTCTTTCTAGCTGAATAACTCTTACAACAAATGGTGTTAAGATGGCTAAACATCTTATCTGAAAACTTTGAAAAAAGAAACTCAATTTGTTTAGTGATTTTATAGATATTAAACATTGTGTTGGTGATGGACAATTATTCCATGCTGTTATACCATTTGGGCAATTTTGCTGTTACACTCTATATATATGTATATATAATTGGCATTTGGGAATACATATCTAGCCTGTTACAAATTTAACATGTCAGATTCCAAATTGACACAGAAAACACAAAGGCATGCTATGTTTGTGACACCAGCTGCCAACCCACAGAAAACTCAGAGAAATTGAACTTTTTGAAATTGCCCAGTAAACTGTAGGAATGATGGCTGGCCCATTACAGATCCCATAGAAGTTTCCATGGTGATGCATACCAAGTTAACCATCACCATAATCATCATGATCCTAGTGGTTTTTAACCATGACAGCAATATCATCATATCACTCCAATTCTTTCCAAAGAGTCTTGGGAGTCAATACCACCATCTACATCAAGGTTCCAGACAGGCACACTAAGCCCTGGGTCAAGGTAGAACCATGTGTTGTAGCAGAGCTCTACCTTCTCAGCAGTTGCTGAACAAAAATTTCCAAAATCAGCTCACCCCCAACATGTGTTCTTCTAGAACCTCATTGTGGACAAGAGAGACAGTATGACCAAAAACCAACTGAACCAGGCATGTAGTCACTTCAATGACATACCAAGGCCCTCCTCAAGTTTGAGGGTAGTTTTATTGAATAACTGTTTTTATAATTTGAACATAAGTACAATTTTTTTGAGATTTTTTCTGTTGAATATCTTTGTTTTTCTTTATATTCTCAATTACCTGGCACTGGCACACACAAACACACACACACACACATATATTGCATGTTGTGTACACACACATATATATTACCTGGCACTAGCACACACACACAGACATATATATGATATGCACACACACACACACACATACACACATATATATATATTGCATGTTGTGTACACACACACACACACACACACACACACATATATATATATATATATATGTGTGTGTGTGTGTGTGTGTGTGTGTGTGTGTGCATGGGTTTATATATATACCTGGTTATGTCTATATAGTAATGGGTGTGGTTGTGCCTCTGAAAAAGAAGGAAAGAAATTTTACCTCGAGGAAGGGATACCTGAAATTCCTGTTACCTCTGTGGCAATAATTTCGTTCTGATATGGCCATTGGCATTTGTCATGGATCACACGTATTCCTTTCTATTAAATTATCTTTATTGATCAGTGTAAAAAAAAAATCATTATCTCTGTGGTATCACTGTGCTTTGGACATTAGATCTAAACTCTACCCATGGAAAAAAATGAAAAATACACTTAGATGCATATGTGTACAAAATTACTTGAACATAAAGTGTGTGATGGATATATTGTTGTCTAAATTAAGCAAAAATGAAAATAACACTGACATCTCATTTTAACAGATATATTTACCAAAATTACACAAAAATATCTTGAAATAGTAAAGAGCAAATTTCTTCAAAAAAATTGTCATTGGCTTCAACCACCTCCAGACAACTTCAGAATCTCCTGCAACTCTTCTGGATGGTCTCCTTGTTTAAGTTGGTGAATGCTGCCATAATCCTTGCCTTCAGTTTATCTGTGGTGTTACAAAAAGTTTTGTTGGTCTCTTGCTCAACTCTGCCCCATACATAATAATCAAGGGGGTTGCAGTCTGGGAAGTTAGGAGGCCAGATGTAAGGGTTGATGTGATTGCAGAAATTATCTGACAGCCATGACTGGGTTCTTCTGATTGTGTAGCATGGTGCAGAGTCCTGTTGTCAAACATAGGGTTTTTCATCAGCCACCCTCTTGACCCAGAGCAGTACTACCTCCTCAAGTCACTTCATATAGGGCTCCATGTTGAGTCTGAGGCTCTGTGCGAAGATGAATGGAGGTATAACATCATCATTACTGGTGATTACTCCAAACACCTTTGTAATCACCATTAGACTCATCCATCTCTTTCTGAATCCTTTGCACTGTTCTCAGATTGACACCCAAACACTCTGAAGTGTTCATATTGGAGCTTTCAGCATGAATGCCAAGCAGCACAGCATACCATTTCCAAATTTCTGACTGAGTGAATTGAGTCAAGGTGCTCTTTTTCTCACAAATGGTGCCCAACTGACCCTACTATACTCTGTAATCGACAAAATCAAAAATAAACAATGGATATGTGAAAAATTAAAGATATAAAATAGAGATAATTTACCCATTGCACATGTGTATATATTCAAACTTAGATATGCATATAAAATATATATATATATATATATATATATATATATATATATATGCGTGTGTGTGTAAGATGTTAGATTTCCAGTTAAGTAATACTAGTTTTCATCACCAAACTGAATTATTATCTTTCAGAATGAGTTTGATCCACACCTGGTGGTTCTCTCTTGTAGCTTTGTGGCAATTTAGCTAATATTGCATCAGTTATAATCTAGATAGGTGGGTAGGAAGAATAGGAATGATTTAACAATAATAATAGTAATAATAATAGTAATAATAATAGTAATAATATGGTGCCTTGTTGCATGGTGGCTGTTGGTCATAATTAAATTTATCAAAAAAAAACATTTTTATGATTGTGATTTCAGTCTTCACTGAATGCCTTGTAACTGTGGCCTTGGTTCAGACTTAAATAAGTACATTAAATGGAATTATCATTGTGGATTATAACATTCAGGTAAACCTATTCACTAGTCTTACCAATTCATACCTTTATAACAAGGACACAAAATGCTACTTCCACAAAGTTGAATCATCCTCATTTCCTCTGTTTCCCAAATGTAAAAAGAAAATTCTATTCTGACAGATTGTGGAACTCCCATGTGGATACTTTCCTGAACACTACAATCTTAACTTCTTCGAGTTAAGGAAGGGTCTGTTGATACGTTTCCTCCTTATCTTCATGATCTGCACTTTATACCACATACACATCTCATCATTACCATTTTAATAGTAATCATCTACTCTTAGTGGCTCTCAATCCTTGTATTCAATATAAAAATGTAGCAGTTAGCAAACTTTTTATTGACTATTAATACTTAAGCATATTAGTTCTTCAATTGGTTCTCTACAAATCTGGCCTTGTTATAGACTTAGAAAAATGCTGTAAATAGGATCATCACTGCGGAACAGTGGTTAGCACACATTTCCAATTCACCCTTACTACTTATGCAAATATAATCCTTATTGGCTACTCTGCTTTCAACTACATTACATTGAAACACTGGTTCCTGAACAATCACTGATGTTAAGCAACATTGAGTTTGGCCAGTATCTTGATGGGTGACCACTTGAGAATACCAGGTGCTGTAAATGAATCCCTCAGTCAGCTATTGGGTACTCCACAACTATGATTTTGCTGTGACCTAGGTAAGGTTACTGAATAGAATAATGAAACAAAAGTTGATAATGAATGATAATACTTAGGACAAGAAGTATGCCAGCGGCATGTAGAAGTAGTAGTTAACTGCTAGAAGTGAGTCAAGTGAATTCCACAATGAATCACCAGCTGCAGACCAACATACAGTATTTACTACTGTATTTATGTGAATGGGGACATACCCATTATCGGCTGTATGTATGCTACAACAGACTTTATAGCAGACTCAGCGGTGCTTAGTAAAGATTGACCCAATTACATGAGGAATATTGCAAAAATATTATTATGATGAGAACTAAACCGATGTTAAATTAGAGTAAAAAACATTTACAATCACTTGAAAATAAAGAGAAACAATGTATGAAGAAGCAGGCGTTATTAACCTTTGTTAAAAGTTTCATGTTACTTGCATGTACCAGTTTAAAGTATTTCTCTTCAGAAAAAGATACACTTAAAGACAAGGTTGTTTTTTTTTTCTTACATAAGGAAAATCTTTTCATTATTTGGGATTCTCTATTTTTATTCAAATTCTTCTTTGTTTTTTTTTTTGTTTTTTTTCATTGTTTAATGGGAAAATCTAGTTTCAGGATTATTTTGTTATGTTTTCATCTGATATCATGGATTTATGAATTTAATTACCAATGTATTGTTCCTTTTTACTTATAATAATTAAATGTATTTCCTTATATTTTATTAACGTTATGTTTCATTATTAATATTATTATCATTAGCATCTTTATGCCGAGCTAATTCTGTCTTTAAAAAGGTCTCCAGCAACAAATTGACATGATTTGTCTTTTTCTTTTCACTGACACTTATCGTTTGTTGATTTTATTTTTTATCATTTTTGTTTTTTACCAAAAATTCTTTGATTTCAAAGCAGGTGTTGAAATGCGAAAATACCCTCCAGGTATCTTTGACTGTCCACCTCAGAATACTCTGTTTGTTTATTTATATAAACAAATGACAACACAAAAACTTAATTAGTGCTCGGGGAAGACAGGTAACAATAAAGTATACTTGCAACCTTACGCAGTTAAGATAATAAGTTTTGGAATCTTATACCTGTAAGCAAAATATCAGTGAGGACAAAGATATTAGAATCTTTGTTATTGTTGATGCTGTGGGTTTAAGAATTGCTCCTTACAAGTTTGCTGTTTCTGTAAAGGCAAGGTGAAATGACACAAACTTAGGCTGGGGTACGGAAAAGTTCTTAACACAACCAATTCCTGAAATGTAACCAAACAACAATTTTTTATAATCACTTCTTTTTTATATTACTGTACCCTATACAAAGCCCAAGAGACACTCTAGATAGAGTGTTAATGAATATCTCATTGTAGGGACATAAAGGAAGAAAGTAATAACTGCATATTATGGTGATATGTAAGATAGATAATTGACTGATTTGTTTTCTACAGCTTATCAACCATTTGCAGGTTATTTAAAGCCGGAAAATATTTTTAGATTGTGATAATATTTTTCTTTTGGGGATAATAATAGTTTAGTGACACAAATCTTACTAATTAACCCATAGATGATGGGAGAAGAGGTGGATTCATACCTTTCCCAAGGCTATTTGTGCATAAGTGAATATAACAAACTTCAATGGAATTAGAAATTAGCTCTCCAATAAAAATTAAAAGCCATTATACATTATACTACCTGCACATCCAAGCTTGCAGCACCTGGAATTCCCAAGAAGTCACCCATCTAGTTACTAACCAGGTTTGATGTTGCTTAATTTCAGTGATCATATGGGAACCAATGTTTCAAGCAGGATGAATAATGATTGACGCTATGCTTGAAGAGGTTAAGGTTGTGGTCAGAGAATCATTCACTTGAAAGTCTGTTCCACAAAGTAACAGTTCCGGGGAAGAAAATGAGTGGAACTTCATCCTTACATATGGTATATGGAGAGAATGAGGATGAGTCAAACCTGCATATGTGGCATGGTGGGTCCTAGTTATAACTGGTGACCCTAAGAAATTAAGGTCATTTAAATATTTACCATGGAAATAGTGATGGAGTAACAAGAGGTTAGCAATATTTCATCTTTGGGAAACTGGTTGCAGAGTTGAAAATAATTCATCACCCACAGGCACATGTAAACACTTTTGAACTCTTTCAAGTCTGGATGGTGAGAATTGCATGGTTCCAAACCAGATATTGCAGCTATCATCAACCCCTGGTACAATCCTTAATAGCAACTAGCCTAAAAGTATTGGCAGAGTATATGATAATTTTTTTAAAAAAAGTTTCAGAAGGACTGGAACTAATTGCTAAGAATCAAAAAGAGACAACTTAAATTTGGGTAGCATGTAAAGAGAAAAGAAGGCTGTGAGAATATAATACTCACAGGGCAAGTAAAACAGAGGAAAGCAATTAGAAAGCTACTTGACAAATTGAAGAAAAATGATGAAGGAATAAGTACCAAAGTCAAAGATTATCAAGGATCAACTATTTTAGACAAAAAAGAAGCTGTGGAGAGTAATGATTGCTTTTATCCTGAATGGTCATGGCATATAGAGAGAATAGTATTTAAAATGCTGTATTTGCTGCAGTATATCTTCTTCTGTGTGTCATATACCTTCATGACATGGGTGATTATGACTCTCCACAACTTCCTATTTTTAATAATTTTCAGTAATGTTTGTCTTTCTACTATCCCTTCAACTCACTGTTCTTCTGTTTATACAGATAAGCTTAGCTTGCCTGCTCCTTCCCCTTGTTCCTTTTGGCTTTCATATATCCTGTGGGTGTTCATTTTTCTAAGCTCTTCTTCCTTTCATCCCAGAAATGTATAGATCTCTTTTTTGATTCTGGTTTCCTTAAAATAGCTTCATTTCTTGCAGTTTCTCTCCATGGATCCATGTTCTCAGCATCATGTAAGTACTACTTTTATTTTGCCTCAAATCTTCATCTGGGAAGAAAAAGTCTAGCATTAACTGCCATATAGAAGGATTTCATTGCACCTTTGCAATTCAGTGTCACATTATACATACTCTGTTAAAACACTTCCCAGATCTGTAAAGTTCTCTACTTGTTTCGTCTCAACATCTCCCATTCGTATTTTGTTAGGATTGGGCTTTTTTCTGTTGCTGACAATCGTCCATTCTGCTTTCTTACATTCTCTGTCTGCTATCTACACTGTGTCATATGTATATCACATATTGTTCATGCTGCATTAGTGACCTCGGATTTCTGAAAATGGATAATCCCCTGGGATGTTTACAAACGCCAGTACAAAAAAGCTTATAGTGTTACAATTATGTAAAATATTGTCGTACTGCTAAAAAGATAATATAACAGGCAATCTCCATTACAATATACTTTATATCAAAACTTGAACTGAAGATATAATTATTCATTGAAATGAAAATTATAATAAATTTGTTGCATAAACATGTGTTGTAAAATGGAGGCGAAACACATCCATACAATAATAGAGAAAGGTTTTATTCATCAAAAATAGTCACAATATATGACCATGAATTGAAATGGAAAGGAAAATCAACATGAGCTCATTCTATAACCATTACTGTTCACTCTGATTCACCACTTGTTACTACATTCTCACAACTTGTACAACTCATGAAAACTTACCTTCATTAGTCAGGTGGGGTGATAGGACACCCTGAAGAAGACAAAGTGACATCTGCCTACCATGACAACTAAGCTGCAGCTACACCCCACCACATGCTACACACCATCACTGAGTCAAGAGAGTAGTGGGAGGGAGCAAAAGAAACAAGTTACCAACTAGGAATTAACACGGGTTTTAAAAATTGGGTTCTAACAAAAAACAGTGACTACTGCAGGGTTAAGATTGTGGTTTCCGATAACGAATTGCTTCACTATAGAATTTGAATGAATCTGGTGAGAAAACACCTCCTTGTCTTATGCCCCTTTCTGTTTTTGTGTTCCTACATTATTCATTTTCTATCCATATGCAGGAAATTCTAACATCCTTCCTCACTTGATCTAGTTTTTATATTACCATACACAGTGATATATAATACAAACTTAAAATTTGGCAAGAAATGTTTTAGAAAACTTTGATAACATTTAATTTATGCATCACCTATATCTGTATATATTCTTTTCATATTTTAAGAATATGTTTGTAGTCATAATTTAATATGTAATTCATTTTGGAGATCTAGTGTATCAAACAGGCTTGTTTAGATGTTAGTCTAACACTGGTATATTTAACTGGCTGGATGTGACACAAGGTCGTTTTTATGTGCACCTACACATATATATACATATGGGCCAAGGACAAAAATCTTTGCACAGTCCCCATGAATACTGTCATGCTGACATTGATGTTAAACTAACTCTTCCTCTCTTATTTTGATAAGGAAGGTGCTACCACAGAGTTGGAATCCCTAGGACTAGACACCTTCTCTCATCTAAAATGAGAAGTAATGTTTACTCAACTTCCAACCAAAAGGAAACTCCAGCACTGTTCACCATACATTAGGTTATAAGAGGCACAGTGATTTCTGAAGGCAGTATTTTTGGAAAAGTAAGTGTATATGGATTAACTAATATCCAGAATACACAGGTGATATAAGTACACCAATGGACTTTAGACTTCACAACAGTAAGTCCAAATTCTGGGTTACTCCATTGCATTCACTTTTGCACTTCACTTGGTAAGGCATGCGGTCATCTTTTCCTCCCACCTTCAAGCTATGAGTTAAATAGTGTCCTAGATGGAGTTGCTAGTCTTTGGTGGTAACTTGTCTTAGAGAATGCGGTATCTGAATTTGAAACCTGGAAGAAGGCAATGGGAAACCACCCCATTATTCACAGATAATAAAAAAAAAAAAATATCTATAGTGGGTAAGGATTGCCTATATCCTGAGGAGACATAGCTTTTTTCTTGCACATTTTGCAGAAACTATGTCCGTTTTGTGGTGGGAAAAACAATATCCTATTCTTTGCACTGGTAAAGTTTGACTTCAGTGTTAACACAAGATCTCAAGATCAAGGTTAAATTCTATGATAGGTCTGCAATTTTATTCCAAGAGATATGTTCTTTGTTGATAACTGTAGCTATTGAGATGTCAGGTAAAATTCAGTTAATCACACTAGGTTTGTTGATGATGATTTGGGAGAAATAGTTTTGGTAGTGAAGAGATATGTATGACAAAATTTTGATTAATGCAATTAAATTGATTATTCAGATTTTAATTTCTTTTTTCATTGTTCAAAAACTATTTTGATCAAAGTTATACATTTCGTAATATTTATTTTTTTTCTTATGTTTTCTCCTTCTTTGAAGACTCGGTTTGTTATTTGATTCATTTTCATAACATTCATTTGTCAGTTCTTTTATGCATATGCTTTATGTCTGTTTTAACAAAAATCAAAATTAATCTAAATTAACAAGTTGAAGTATCCATCTATGCCAGAGTTCAAGATTGGTTATTATTCTTCTATGTTCCATGTTCCTTCATTGCGTAGGTGATCATGGCTCCCAACTACTTCCTGGCCTTTGTATATCTTAATAAATTTTGTCTTTTTGCTATCTCTCCTAAGCCCCATTCTGCCATCCATTTACTCAGGCTCGTAAGGTAGGTTACGTGCTACTTTCATTTGTTCCTCTTAATTTCAATAGATGTTGTGAGTATTAAATTTTCCAAACCCTCCTTCCTCATTATGTGCCTTAGAAATTTCAACTATCTCTTCCTGATTTTAAATATAAATATCTTTTTTGTTTCCATTCTCTCTAAAACTTTGTCATTGCTCACATATTCAGTCCACGTTATTTTCAGTATCCTTCTGTAGAACCACATATCTGTTTCTTAAAGTCTCTTCATCTTTGAGGAAATTGTCCAGCATTCACTGCCATATTGGAGGACTGGCATAACAGAACATTCTGTTTATTAACACTTTGCTTAGCTTTTGGAAAGCACCTTTCGCTATCCCAATGTACCTTTGAATTTCACTGTTGCACTTTTCATCCCCTGTTAAAACACTTCCCAGATATGATGATGTTGAACTGGTCTTCTTAATGAAACAAATAGTCATTAAATTTGTTCAACAAAGTGAATATAATGTTTAACTAAGTAATTTCTATTTTAATGATGAAATACTATGAAAAGCAGGAAATATATTTTTTTGAAAAAATGTTTTGCAGAATTACTTAACGAAAACAGATACATCCTTTTTTCTCCCATATTTTTTATGCTAAAACTTCAACTGTGATAAGCTTGTAAACTGACCAGGAGATGATCGTTCCTAGTTAGGTTAAACAGAAGGCTCAAAAACCCTTAATTACATCAGAAATAAAGAAGTTTCCTTGCTTTCTGCAAGGGTGTTGTTCAATACGTTTGTATACAAAATCTGATGGTTTGGCCCAATTTACCCATGGGCAAAAAAATATACATCCCAGCAGTTATAAATATATATATATATATATATATATATATATGTATAAATTGAAAGATGGTCGACAAAAGATGTTTACTAAGAGAATATAGTTTCCACAGGGAGCCACTAACCAACAATAACAATGTTACTCAAAAGAGTAAGCTCCACCTCTTTGTTTTTTCCTCATCTCATTGAAAAAGGACAGAAGTGTGTCAAAAAATTCCAACTTTAAAATCTTTCTCTTCATGCTTCAGTTTAGTTCAAAGGCAAACATATAATAAATATCACCAATCTTATTGCCAATATTGTTATCATTTTGTCATCTTATTATTCCTCAAATTTCATTGACCAGCTTATTAAATCTACATACATATATATATATATATATATATATATGAAGAAATATAGTCTTAAAGTGTGCTATATTTATAGGATAAAGTGCTCAATATCAGAGATAGAGCGTGTGTAAATATAAAAGTGAACATAGAAGTCAACACTTAGAGGCGACAGTCTGTTTCATGCTAGATGCAATCTTCAGGCAACAATAAATAAATAATAAACAAATTATCAAACTATTATGACCAAAAAATTAGACTATAAAAAATCAAAACAAAAAATCAGACGAAAAATAGCTATAACTGTTATATAACGATAAAAAAATGAATAAAAAATAATATACTGCATTACTTAAAAATCGAAAACCAAAAAGAGAAAATATACAGTGTAACAAATAAATAACAAGAATAATAAATTGATCTAAATACATCCAAATATATAAATAAACTAACAACCGATACCAATAAGCTAGCCGTTTAGAAAAAAAACAAATAAAGATAATCAATCCAAATAAATATATTAAAAACCATTTGCACCAAAATAATAGTCAGAACAAACCACAACAATTAACCCCAAAATTCAACAAATAGCTTTAATTACCTTCCCAAACAAAAACAAAACTATTAAATAAGCTATATAAACAAATTTTTATTACGTTAATAAAAACACCGACCAAAATAAAAAAATAATAAATAATAAATTAATAAATATATAAGATAAATAAATTAAAATTAAAATGAATAAAAACAAGCAAAACAATTTGACCCAAATAAATAAGCAAATAAACGACTTCCGGTAAAATAACGGCCATAATAGACTACCCACAATAAGCTATATAAACAAATTTTTACTACGTTAATAAAAACACCGATCAAAATAAAATAAATAAATAAATATATAAGATAAAAAATAAAAATAAAATTAAGTAAAAACAAGCAAAATAATTTGACACAAATAAATAAACAAATAAATGACTTCCGGTAAAAATAACCGCCAAAATATACTACCCACAATGCACCACTGACCCGTATATATAAATAGCCGAGAAAAATAACAGCACTAGTTGCCTGAAGATTGCATCTAGCATGAAACAGACTGTCGCCTCTAAGTGTTGACTTCTATGTTCACTTTTATATTTATATATATATATATATATATATATATATATATATATATATATATATATATAAAAATCATACAATCAGAATTAAGATACTATTATGTAAATAATCATTTTCACCTTGTAAAATTAAATTTACAGGATTTTTCAAACAGTCAATGGATGATAATTTTTTGAAATAAAAAAAAAACAGACAAGGGAGAGGAAAGAAAGGAAGAAAAACAGGGGAAAAAAAGAAGCTGAAGAGTAGAAAAGAAGGGAAGGTGGTAAAAGTAGCAGAAAGTTGTGTAAGTCTTGATATGAGTAGCGGTCAGAGGGGAAAGGAAGAGAGAAAGAGAAGGAAAGGAGAGGAAGAGATGACCTATTTAATATTCCCAGTAGAAATCAGACAGTATTAATCATCAGTATTTATCATCCATTGACTGTTTGAAAAATCCTGTAAATTTAATTTTACAAGGTGAAAATGATTATTTACATAATAGTATCTTAATTCTGATTGTATGAAATATATTGCTCTGTTTATTGAGCTCTATATGTGAATCAGTTTTAATATTTAATATTTTATATTGTGTTAATAGGATTCACTTGGAGTATATACCAATGGATTACTACCTATATATATATATATATATATATATATATATATATATATATATTGAAAGAAAGAAATAGATATGTATATATAGTGATAGAAAGCTGGTTTCATGAAACAAAGCCTAATTAAATTTGATTCACATAACACATAAAATCTGTAACTAAAACTGTCTATTTCACATTTTATTTTAGCAATGAAAACTTTGTTATTGTCATTATTCACTGGTCATGTCCATGTTGACACTACCTGAGAATTGTACATGAAAGTATGTGGTTATGTGTAGTGAACAAAGTCTTACCATATGTATGTATGTATATATATATATATATATATATATATATATATATATATATATATATATATATATATATATATATTATAAATTAACTGATTTAAAATATATTTTTTTTGCTACACAGTAATAACCATGTTTCAAAAATGAAAGCTCAAAGCTTCGAATTTAATTTTGTTATTAAATTAAAAACATCAGTTCCATTTCCTCGTCAAGCGAATTTTGGAGTAACTTATTTTTTTAAATTTACAGTTTTAAAGGCACGGCAAAGATTCATAATTGAGTGTTTCCAAGGATACAGAGAAATCCATTCATCTAGACAAGGGGTGGTGGCTAGTTCAATTTCAATTTTCGTTGTATCAGTAACTGATACAATGAAAATTGAAATTGAATAATGAAAAATGAAATTGTATTTGGCAGTTTGTTTACATTATCCAGCGTCTGCCGTGAGACGCGGACATCACGTGATGTGGAATGCAACTATGTTTGAATTTTTTAACGTAAATCTCTATCTAACGTAAATATATATATATATATATATATATATATATATATATATATATATACAGGGTGTCTATAAAGTTTGTGTGCACTTAAAAAAAATTTTAACTTTATTTATATTTGCGATAGAAATAATCTGTAAAAGATGTTATAAAGTTTAATGTACCTAGTTTTAAGTATAGCTAAAATAACTAATGTGATTTCAGGTATTACTGGTAATCAGTTGGCAAATGTTTTCCGTGAACTGCAAAATCATATTACCCTTTGTATTGCTAATGATGGCGGACATGTGGAAACTTAAATAAAATTTCAATAAAACCTTAAAGAATATAGATTTACTTCTTTCTAATCCTTTTTACAAATTATTTCTATCGCAAATACAAATAAAGTTATACATTTTTTAAAGTGCACATGAACTTTATGGACACCCTGTATAAGTGAAGAAATTTTGGGGATTTACAGTAATCATATATTGATCCTAGAATAAACCTCGACAGAATGCAGAAAGCATTGAATTGCCCTTTTTTCCTTTTTGGGATTCATCAGCAGAGTACATTCATTACCAAGAATTGAACCCAGACCATTTCAATACAATGCAAACGTCTTACCAACTGTATCACAGGCCTCGGTGACAAAGAAGAAACTGACTAAACTAGAGAGGGGTGGTGCTATATCAAGTCTAGTCAGTTTCAGTGTGAGTTTATGATTTAATTCTCTCTTCTTTCACAGGGCCAGGATTAAGGTGGAGTCTCATCCATGCCCTGTACAGAACAGAGAAGAAATCCTCAGAGTAGCCAGTCCTATAAGTGACAGAATTCAATAAATGTTCACCAATAGCAAACTCATGAACTTGTGAGCACCTGGATGTTACAGAAACATGTCTATGTTTTTGGCAAGGGACTTGATGGGCGATTCTAACCTTCAACTACTAGATAGTCTTACCCACTTACATTTATATTGATAAACAACTAAACTCTACTGATGGGTAGGTAAGACATCCTTATGGATAGAGAGAAAAGCTCTTCTGGTAGAAAAAATATTCCAGACTACTACCGAATTAAAACACCATACTGACCAAAGAACATATTTTATGAGTGTATACCTGACTACTGGGACCTGTCATCTCGTCTGCAGTCGCTCTCTCACAGACGCAACGTTGCCTCGCTCTGTCTTTTTTACAAATACTTTCACAGTAATTGCTCCGAGGAGCTGCTTTCGCTGGTTCCTAGGCCTCATGAATTTAAACATCCTACGAGGCTGGCATCCCGTTCCCACCCCTTCAATGTTGAAACTGTTAGATGTAGACGTATCTTCTACTCCAATAGCTTCATGTCTCACACATCTCACCTGTGGAACTCCCTTCCTTATTCCTGTTTCCCTGACAAATACAATCTCCAACTATTTAAGTGTAACGTCAATTGACATCTCCAGTTGCCTTGATCTATCCACTTCCCTTCTCCACATCCTTTCATTCCTATCTGCTCTCGCTCCAAATCTTCTGTAACCCCCTTGCCTTGATCGATCCACTATCTTTCTCCACATCCTCTCCTTTACCACTTCTATCTGCTCTTCCTCCAAACCTTCTGTAACCCCCTTGCGTGCTAGTGGCTTCCAGCCTTGCTTGGGGTGATAAGCTTAAAAAAAAAAATATATATATATATATATATATATATATATATATATATATATATTCAAACATGTTTCATTGAATAATATAGGCATATTATATATATTTAGTTTTATAATAATCCTTTCCAGATCTCTTGATGTTAAGATGAAATTCATCTAGGAAGGCCCTATAGTTTTTTTCTACCCAAGTACTTTTGATCATCCTCATGAGTGAATTTCAAAACAAATGTACTGTAACTGTGATCCTTGTGATGGTGATTTTTATCTCTTATAATTATTTTTCAATTTTTTATTTATCTGTTGTAACTATGATACTTTTTGCAAAGCAAGCATCCAAAGGAAGCTGGCCAGAAATTGGTAGCATGCAAAATGGGATTAAATTTTGTAAATGCACTTCAACACATTTCTGCTACAGTCATTTTAAACTTTTTTGAGTGTTGGTTGATCACCTTTGACATATATATCTGTTTTTACAGTAAAATTGGTGCCAACTGATTGATGTTAGTAAATTTTTCAAGATATATTTGGACAATAAATACAAAATGTGAATTTTAGCTTGTCATTTCTGTTTTTAATGAAATAAGAAACAAAGAAAAATATTTATAAATTCAACCTGTTTTGAATTTTATTTTAGTTTCATCAGAATTTTTTTTTTAATGAAGCTAAAATAAAGACAAAACATTGAATTTATAAACATTTTACTATTCGTTCTTCATTTAATCATTCTGTTGCATTTACTCCATATATATTTCAATTCATATCTCTTGTTAGAAGAAATATTTTCATTAATTTCTTTGGCAATGTGGGATTTTATAATGAACCTCAAGTGTTTTCCATATTATAAATAAATATATACAATAGAGTTATTGATATTTTAAGTTCAGATAAATAAAGATTGTCATTGGTTATGAGTTAAATATTATTTCAAGAAAGAAAGAAGCTATTGTAAAATCATTTGGTGATGGAAAATTGGAAAGGGAAGAGAGACCAAAGAACAATCAAAAAAAAAAATTTTAATCATTGGCAAATTAAGCACAAAAAACTGGTTTATGAATGTTACAAAAAGATATTTGAGAAAAAAAAGGTGGAAGCAAGAAAAATGGATTGACTAGCAAGAAAATATTTGAAGATGCTAGTTGTAATGACAAAAGTGTGCAGGTGTAGGCTTTAAGAAAGCTTTATTCAACTGAGAATACAAGGTTCATGTATAGTTTCCTTTTACAGTCCCAGTAAACAGAAATAGCTCTCTCAAAGAGGAAAGTAACAAAACAAGGGGAGACTATTCTTGATTATTCATAACACTAACAAATGTAAATCAAAAGAAAAGATGAAGAATATTAAGAACAACTTAAAAGCAGCCAAACACGCACACACGTCTTCAAGTAAACATCACAGGGAAAAATGTGTATATTATGCAGAGTAGCTCATGAAAACTTACTTCTCAGTGTACTTTTAATGATGAATATAGAGCTACATTGGATAGACAGTCTAATGATATGTTCCTGGTTTGATTTGTGGGTCCTTTCCCAAGATATTTGGATGCCAACTTCAAATCTCAGCAGCCCCTTCACTTCCCAAC
Source organism: Acanthosepion esculentum (assembly GCA_964036315.1). Lineage (NCBI taxonomy): Eukaryota > Metazoa > Mollusca > Cephalopoda > Sepiida > Sepiidae > Acanthosepion > Acanthosepion esculentum. The sequence continues at coordinate 34,889,268 of OZ038477.1, forward strand.
TGCAAGAGACTAAGCTCTATTTTAGGGAATCCTTGTATCTCTATCACTTGGTAATTTTAACTATATTTTAGTTTAGAGTTATTAAACACAAACATATATATGTATATAAATCATTGTAAATAGTTTTAACAATGGTGTATGACTAGTGATTAGCTGTAAATTTAATCTGAATTATCTATTTGATAATCTTAGCTACATTGCAGCAAACATGTTAAACTTAACAATGAGAAAAAAATTTCAAAATGCATGGGTTGGTTGGGGGTGAAATGGGAAACAGAATTCAAACTGTACATCCTTTCAGCACATGTCAAGAATTTAGCATTCAGTATTTTTTAACATTAAAACAATTACATTAGTAAAGATGGTGAGAATGACTTTGATGATAATGACATTAAGAGTAATATTATTGTTATTATAGGAATTACATCAAGAATAATATTATTGCTATCAGAAACACATTAAGAATAACATTATTTTTATTATAGGAATTACATTAAGAGTAATATTATGGCTATCGGAAACACATTAAGAATAACATTATTTTTATTATAGGAAATTACATTAAGAATAATATTATGGCTATTGGAAACACATTAAGAATAACATTATTTTTATTATAGGAATTACATTAAGAATAATATTATTGCTATCAGAAACACATTAAGAATAACATTATTTTTATTATAGGAAATTACATTAAGAATAATATTATGGCTATCGGAAACACATTAAGAATAACATTATATTTATTATAGGAATTACATTAAGAATAATATTATGGCTATCAGAAACACATTAAGAATAACATTATTTTTATTATAGGAATTACATTAAGAATAATATTATTGCTATCAGAAACACATTAAGAATAACATTATATTTATTATAGGAATTACATTAAGAATAATATTATGGCTATCAGAAACACATTAAGAATAACATTATTTTTATTATAGGAATTCCATTAAGAATAATATTATGGCTATTGGAAACACATTAAGAATAACATTATTTTTATTATAGGAATTACATTAAGAATAATATTATTGCTATCAGAAACACATTAAGAATAACATTATTTTTATTATAGGAAATTACATTAAGAATAATATTATGGCTATCGGAAACACATTAAGAATAACATTATATTTATTATAGGAATTACATTAAGAATAATATTATGGCTATCAGAAACACATTAAGAATAACATTATTTTTATTATAGGAATTACATTAAGAATAATATTATGGCTATCGGAAACACATTAAGAATAACATTATATTTATTATAGGAATTACATTAAGAATAATATTATGGCTATCAGAAACACATTAAGAATAACATTATTTTTATTATAGGAAATTACATTAAGAATAATATTATGGCTATCAGAAACACATTAAGAATAACATTATTTTTATTATAGGAATTACATTAAGAATAATATTATTGCTATCAGAAAAACATTAAGAATATCATTATTTTTATTATAGGAATTACATTAATAGTAACATTATGGCTATCAGAAACACATTAAGAATAACATTATTTTTATTATAGGAATTACATTAAGAGTAATATTATGGCTATCGGAAACATTAAGAATAACATTATTTTTATTATAGGAAATTACATTAAGAATAATATTATGGCTATCAGAAACACATTAAAAATATCATTATTTTTATTATAGGAATTATATTAAGAGTAATATTATGGCTATCAGAAACACATTAAGAATAACATTATTTTTATTATAGGAATTACATTAAGAATAATATTATGGCTATCGGAAACACATTAAGAATAACATTATTTTTATTATAGGAAATTACATTAAGAATAATATTATGGCTATCAGAAACACATTAAGAATAACATTATTTTTATTATAGGAATTACATTAAGAGTAATATCATGGCTATCAGAAACACATTAAGAATAACATTATTTTTATTATAGGAAATTACATTAAGAATAATATTATGGCTATCAGAAACACATTAAGAATAACATTATTTTTATTATAGGAATTACATTAAGAGTAATATCATGGCTATCAGAAACACATTAAGAATAACATTATTTTTATTATAGGAAATTACATTAAGAATAATATTATGGCTATCAGAAACACATTAAGAATAACATTTTTATTATAGGAATTACCTTAATATTATGGCTATCAGAAACATTAAGAATAACATTATTTTCATAATTAGCTTAGAGTGGCATTATTCTCATTATTATAAGAATGACATTAAGAATAATGTTATTGCAAGAGGTGCTAAAAGTTCTCATCCCAATAAAGAAGGGATTTTTTTTTAAAGTTTGTTATTTCGTTATGGGTTCAGATTTTTGGATGTGGTTAAGGCTGAAAACTTTTCAGTGTCCCCTCATATTGTTGATGATGATTATGGTGATGGTGATAACTGGAATAAAGAAGTTTCAGAAGAAAGCAATGAGGAGGACAAAGATAAGAAAAAGGACAAATAAAACTATCTCAATCAAAATGCAAATTTTCATTAATTAATAACATTAATAAGCTCATACATTCCCATTGTTTGCCTCCTAAATTTTTAATTAGCAATCAATGGATACAGGAAAATTGACATTTGTTGATTAAATATCATTTTGTGAGTATGTGGTGCCATTTTGTTTTGTCGTTCTTTTTTTTTTTGTTTTGCTTTCTTTAATTAAAGATTAGTTTACATAAGCAATTAACTATAATGCAAAATCTACCAGAAACCAAAGAACACACACACAAACATATACATATACATATCTATGTGTGTGTGTTTACATTTTGGTTAATATCTATCTGTCAGGGCTGGATTTAATTAAGAAATCATTTTCATTTTAATTAGCAAATGAAGTGGATTCTGGCTGATTTTCTTTTGTATAAAACAAAAAATAATATTGAACTTCTCTGACATTAAAAAATATGACTGACACTATCTTCATAATAATATTTTTAGAATCATGAACTTTTGGTAAAATAAAATTATTTTTATTTTTTGATAAATCATAAGAAAACTGTTTCATACCAACATAATTATTGCACTGGGCTCAGATATATTTATGTACACTTGGGTTTTGAATAAAAGGTGGGGTTGGAATTAGTGGGGTGATCAGAAATTACAGAGCTGGGATAAGATTTATGCACACTTCTTCTTCTATGTGTCATGTCCCTTCATGACATAGGCAATAATGGCTCTGCACATTTTCCTCCCCTAAACCTTGCCCTGCTATCCATTTACTCAAGCCCACTGGGTAGGTTATGCATTGATTTCCTCTGTCCCTGTTGCTTTCAATCTCTCCTGTGAGTATCAAATGTTCCAAGCCCTTCATCCTCATTACGTACTCTAGAATTTCAACTGTCTCTTCCTGATGTTAAATATAAGTATCCATTTTGTTTCTATTTCTTCTAAAACTTCGTTGATGCTCACATATGCATATGCAGTCCATTGTATTCTCAGCATCATTCTGTAGAACCACATTTTTGTTGCTTCAAGTATCTACTTCATCTGTGAAGATATTGTCTAGCATTCACTGCCATACAAAAGTGAATTATAATTTGAATGAAGTTTTAAAAATTGAATGATTTATAATTTAAATGAATCATTAGAATTGAATGAATTATAATTTGAATGAATTTTTAGAATTGAATTATAATTTGAATGAAATTTTAGAATTGAATTTTTATTTGAATGAATTTTTAGAATTGAATTATAATTTGAATGAAATTTTAGAATTGAATTATAATTTGAATGAAATTTTAGAATTGAATTATAATTTGAATGAATTTTTAGAATTGAATTATAATTTGAATGAATTTTTAGAATTGAATTATAATTTGAATGAAATTTTAGAATTGAATTATAATTTGAATTAATTTTTAAAATTGAATGAATTATAATTTAAATGAAGTTTTAGAATTGAATGAATCATAATTTAAATGAAGTTTTAGAATTGAATTATAATTTGAATTAAGTTTTAGAACTGACTGAAATATAATTTGAATTGATTTTTAGAACTGAATTATAATTTGAACGAATTTTTAAAATTGAATGCATTATAATTTGAATGACATTATAGAACTAAATTGAATTATAATTTGAATGACGTTTTAGTATTGAATGAATTATAATTTAATTTAAGTTTCAGAATTAAATGATTTATAATTTGAATGAATTTTAAAATCTGTATCATAGTTTTGAATGATCATTTTCTTAGAATTTAAAATATATCTAAGATATGTCCATGAAAATTAATAAGCAGGGAGAAGGAGATTGGAATAAGAGCTATGGGTGGAATCTCTTTAAAAAAATAATAAACAAGAGAGGTATGATTATTACAGACTCAAGAGATTTAAAATAAAACTCTGTGATAATCCAAATCTAAAGTCAATAAATCTCCTTTTTGCACAATAAAACAAAAGTTTTAAGAGAACCACTTTTAAACAGTGTAAATTGTAACTAAAGTTCATTTCTCGTCTATTTAACTTGATAAATAAAACATTCTTCTTCTTTTATGTGCCATGTCCCTTCAGAACATGAGCAATCATGGCTGCCCATGACTTCCTTTCTTTTATTGCTCTAAGTGGAAGGAGTATATTGAATCAGTTGCAAAGTCTGCAGCTAAGAATGTTGGTTCACTATGTCATGCTAAACAATTTTTCTTACCAGAATCTATCTTATATTATTTGAATATTGCTGCCACATATGGTCTGGTGCTCCTGCCATATATTTAGAAACTTTTGATAAAATATATGTTATTGGTCTCGACCTCAAATCTCAGTGTCAGTCTCTTTCTCGCCACTGTAATATAGCTTCCTGGGTACCTTTTTTATAAATATTTCATGGAAATTGTTCTGATGAGCTTTCCCCTAGACTTTATGAATTTAAGCACAGTACTAGTTTGGCAGCAAGGTTTCATCATTCTAAAATTGAAATGGCTAGATGTAAGCATAAGTTCTATGCTAACAGTTTCTTCTCTCACACTCCTCACTTGTGAAACTCCCTTCCAGCTTCCCAGTCAACTTGATCTTCAAACATTTAAATGCACTGTCAATTGTTACCTTCTGTCTTCTTAATTCTTGTTCTTTTATTGTCCTCTCTCTTTAATAGTATTTTTTCTCATATTTTCTAACACTCAGTAACCTCTTGCATCTTAGTGGTTTTATTGCCTTGCTGGGAGTGAAATGATTTTTAAAAAAAAGAAAAAAAAACATATTGATTCTTTACCATCTCTCATTGTCCCTGTTCTGCTATCCATTTACACAAGTTTGTAAGTTAGGTTACTTGTTGTTTACCAGTTACTTTTCTTGTCTTCATTATGTCCTTTATATCATAAAGAGGCAGTTGAAATTTCTGAGGCACATAATGAGGAAGGAGGGCTTGGAAAACCTGATACTCACAGAACAGATTGAGGGAAGGAGGGACACAGGAAAGTGGTGCATAACATACTTGATGAGCTTGAGCAAATGGATGGAGAAACAGGGTTTGGGATAAATAACAAAAAGTCAAAACTTATTAAGAGCTACAAGGGACAGGAAAATTTGAAGGGCCATGATCGCCTACATCCTTAAGGGACACGACACATAGAAGTCTTCAATTATCAAGGCCTTCTTTTTTCATTATGTGTCCCCAACGTTTCAACTCTTTCCTCGTTGCTGCCATGTTATGTCCACAATATTTTTAGAATTAATTAATAGAACCATATCTTTGTTGATTCAAATCCCTTCTTTGTCAGTAAGGGGATTGTTCAGCATTCACTACCATATTAGCAACTAGATGGCAGTTCAGCTCTCTTTTCTTTGTTTCTCACAAAGGTTTGCTATCTTTTAACACTTTGCTTAGTTTCTGGAAGACATCTTCTGCAGATTCTTCTATGCCTTTGGATTACCATTACATATTTTCCATTACCTCTTGCTGCATTGCTCAGGTTGCTACATTTCTGAATTTGTTCGATCTTGACATCTCCAAGACATAGCTACTGCTGCCTGCTTTTCTTTACCAGCAATGTCTACCTCTATGGGTTATTTAATGCTGAAGTCTAAATATTTTCTATGTAATTTTATGGTTTCAAGAACAAATATTTTATACATAACTTTATACTTTCAGAGTAAACATCTCTTTCATAGTTTGTAGATCATAAATGTATTCTTGATAATCTTTTAAATGTATTGCTGGTAATTTCACTACAAAAATTCATTGTTGATAATTTCTTTTAGAAAAAAATGGATTGCTGATAATTTTACTATAAAAATGTATCTCTACAAGTTTAGTGTTGCAGTAATTATAGTGAAGAAGATATTTATTTTGTTAAAATTACAAAAGTGTGGCACGATTGTAGTGAAGACTTTATGAATTTGAGCACAGTACTAGATTGTTTAAGAAACTTTTTATATATATATATATATGTATGTATGTATATGTAAATGTTAAATTCATGCATACATGTGTACAAAATGAAAAAAATTGGAAATACTGATTAATATTAAAAATTGGAAATACAGTTTAAAATCCTTACTGCTAGAGGTAGTTTATCGTCATACCCAGAACAACTAATATATAGCTCATATTTTAATAAATAAGACAGTATTAAAAAATTAAATGTATTTATCATTTATGAGAGTGGAGGCCAAAGTAAACAAACTTTGCCATATATATATATATATATATATTAATTAAATAATTAAGAAAGAGACAAGCTTAAGGTTCCATGACTATAATTTATTTCCCCAGAAAATATATTTTTCCTGGTCACATCTCTAGTTACTTTAGTAACTAGAGATGTGACCTGATGAACCAGGAAAAATATATTTTTCCTGGTCACATCTCTAGTTACTTTAGTAACTAGAGATGTGACCTGATGAACCAGGAAAAATATATTTTCTGGGGAAATAAATTATAGTCATGGAACCTTAAGCTTGTCTTTTTCTTAATTATTTAATTAATATTTGCTATGTTGTTACATTGAGCTTTCTGGATTACATCATCTTTGAAATTATCCACATGGATTACCAAACCCTTCATTACCTTAATATATATATATATATATATATATATATATATATATATATATGATATTATATGAAAAGGTTACGTTTAAATATCAATTTTATTTAGACATTGATGTTTCTTGGTAAAATTTCCAGTTTTCAGGGTTTATGATTTTAAACAGTATTTCCAATTTTTTCATTTTGTACACATGTATGCATGAATTTAACATTTACATATACATACATACATATATATATATATATATATAAAAAGTTTCTTAAACAACTGCAGACAAACTTCTGTGCATATCAAAGCTTGGGGAATTTGAACAGTGGTACTTTATAGGAGGGTCTTGAACATTTGTAGTCTTTGAATAATGGAGGGAAATTTGGGAAGCAATCAACTACATTAGATGTAGGCCCATATATATATATATATATATATATATATATATATATATAGATATATATACATATATATAGTTTCACAGTATGTTATATTTCTGGCTTAAAGTGATCAATATAAGGGATAGAGTATATAGAAATATAAAAATGAATATTGAAGTTAACACCCAGAGGCAACAGTCTGTTTCATGTTTAAACATAATCGTCAGGCCATATTGCATTTAATCATGAAACAGACTGTCACCTCTGGGTATTGACTTCAATGTCCTGATATATATATATATATATATATATATATATATATATATATATATATATATATATATATATTTACATAACAGATAAATCCAAAATTACCTCATGAATATAGTCTATTTCAACTAATACAAAATGCGTCAACCTTATTCAACCCAGACGGTGAACTGTATTCAGTGTCAGAACTAGAGATTTAAAATTTAATATTTAACAAAGATAGCAGTTGAAAAATTGATACAGAGCCAACCCATAGCACAGCAAACAGAATAGACTGCCCGAGTGGTGGTAAAGAGAGGGTGGAAGTTATCTGTTTTAAAAGGAAAGAAGCTCCACAACTTCAACCCAGATATTAACCTTAAGACCCCAAGTTGGGGTTATAAGAAAGATGAAGTGAAACTAAAGGAAGGCCGAAAAAAGGAGTTTTGTACGCTCCGGCCTTCTTCAGGCGGTTGGAATTTCAAACTGAACCCTTTATTTATACTACTGGGGTAGACTGTTCTAGTTCCACATGCCATGTTTGATGGATGTCAGTTATCAGTTATCTCATGCTAATTTTCCCTCTGAAGGTTCTCCACTGCCTTAACCAACACCTTTATCCACTGTGCCAGGCGTTGGTTAGATCCAGTGACAAACCCAAAGAGTGTGAGTTCAATACCCTGTTAAGGCAGTGGAGAACTTTCAGAGGGAAAATTAGCAGGAGATAACTGATAACTGACATCCATCAAACATGGCATGTGGAACTAGAACAGTCTACCCCAGTGATCGAAATAAAGGGTTCAGTTCGAAATTCCAACCACCTGAAGAAGGCCGGAGCGTACAATGGCCGAAACGTTGTGACAAATATGGCGACAAAGATGAGGACAATAGTCCGACTAATGTAAATACTGTACATAATACCTCATCTCAGAAATATAGACAGACCCAAAAGGAGTTTTATAAAACAAAATTTTTAATTATTAATTATATAAAAAAATTTGTTCCCACTAAAAGTTACCAAAATATGCTTACAAATAAGATATAATAAGATTAACATTAAATCATATATAGATAAAAAATTAATGAATAAAAATAAAAGTAAAAAAATTATATTAATCCTTTAAAATTTTTAAGATGAGTTAAATTATTAAGAATACAAACCATATCCAGTAATATAAAAAAAAACAAAACCTGTTTTAAAAAAAATAAAAGAATAAAGAATTAAGTAATCAAAGAAAAGAAAGTTCATAAAGTAGTGAAAGGTTATAAGATATGATAGATATGGAGAAGGCAAAATATAAAAATAATTATCGTAATATGTTTAACATTAGAAGGGTTAGATAATTAAAAATAAAGTAAGATCAAAAATATTATAGAAGTTGAAACCTTTGACGACATTTGGCATTAGTTAAAATAGACTATACTCATGAGGTAGTTTTGGATTTCTCTTTTATGTAATTTATATGCTTTGTTTTTGTTTTTTTGTTTTTTTTAAGCTTTTCACCCCAAGCAAGGCTGGAAGCCACTAGCACGCAAGGAGTTACAGAGGATTTGGAGCGAGAGCAAATAGGAGTGTTAGAGGAAAGGATGTGGAGAAGGATAGAGGATAGATCAAGGCAACTGGAGATGTCGATTGACATTACACTTGAATAGTTGGAGATCATAGTCATCAGGGAAACAGGAATGAGGAAGGGAATTCCATAGGCGTGAGGTGCGAGATATGAAGCTATTGGAGTAGAAGAGACGTCTACATTTAACAGTTTCAACAGTGAAAGGGTAGGAACGGGATGCCAGCCTCGTAGGACGCTTGAATTCATGGAGCCTGGGAACCAGCGATAGCAGCTCATCAGAGCAATTACCATGGAAGTATTTATAAAAGAGACAGAGAGAGGTGACGGTGCATCTGTGAGAGAGAGACTGCAGACGAGAAGCCAGATCAGGGCCAATTATATTGCATACCCGTTTCTGGATCTTATCAAGAACCTTGAGGCAAACAGAAGGGGCTCCAGGCCATATATGGCAGCAATACTCCAGGGCGGATGGTTGCTTTGTAAATTTGGTGGATCGATTCAGGGCAGAAGAATTTCCTGGCCTGGCACAGGGAGCCAACTTTCCTTGCAGTGGATGAAGCAATTGACTCAATGTAGTTGTTCCATCTCAGGTCAGCAGACAGCGTGAGACCGAGCAGCCGCAGAGAGGAGCTCTCGAGAAGTTGAGCTTCAGACATTCTAATGGGATGCAGGGAAGGATCCCTGTGGTGATTAATGGAGAGCAGGTTTGTCTTGGAGGCGTTAAAGTTAACCAGCCAATTCCTGCCCCAGTTGATAACCTATTGAAGGTCCTTTTCAAGACGAACAGCCAGGTTAATATTTTTTTTGTTGATCAGTTTTAGTATTTTATATTATTAGTATCCACTTGGATTATATGCCAACAGATTTATTGCACTCTTTATTGCAATATACTATATATATATATATATATATATATATATATATATATATATATATATATATATATATATATATATGATAAAAATGTAGTTTTAAGGTATGCCTTTATGGGTTAAAGTGCTCAATATCAGGAATGGAGCATATGTAAATATAAAAGTGGACATTGAGGTCAACACACAGCAACAGTCTGTTTCACATTTAAATGCAAACTTTAGGCCAATGTGTGTTGTATTTTGGCTTGATTCTTTATATATGCTGGTCAATAGTGTATTATGGGTAAGTCTCTTCTCTTATTCTAATGGTTATTGGATGGGTAGCAGTGGTTATGTTTCAAATTATTCTAGTGGCTATTGAGTAGAAATAATTCTGGATCCAAATGCAGTTTTGTATCTATTTTATAGTGTTGTTTTTAACTTTGTTTTTACTCATTATTTATTATTGATTACTTTCTTATTTATTGTTAATTGTTATTATTTTATTTACTTATGTTTCACTGTACATTCTTATTTTTTTAATTTGTTTATTATTTACTGATTTGGATTATTTTATTTTATTTATTGATTTTATATTTTTTATTTTATTTTATTTTTTATTTATTTTTACTGTTCATTTTTAGTTTTTGATTTTTAAGTAATGTAGTAAAAATTTGTTTTCATTTCTGCATTTTGAGATCAGTTCTGATCATTTCATTCATAATGTTTTTTAGTTTGGGAAGGTAATTATAGTTATTTTCTCCTCCAGACAGAGTTTACAGTTTTGGGATTTGTTGTTCTAGGCTAATGCTGTTTTCCTTATTTTCCATGAGATATTTGGTGAGATTTGGTTTCTGTTTTAATTTCTCATATATATTTAGAAAGTATTGTGCTGTTTGCATATTTACTATTTGAAAAGGATGTTTTGTGTGCATATTTTCAAAGTTTTCCAGTATTGTTCAGTTACTCCTCAGTATATTTTTTCTTTGTGATCTACTGATTTTACAGTGGTTTGGTATATCACATTGTTCGGTAAACAATTGTTGTTTAAAGGACATTCATTCTTTGCTTTGCAGTTACATGTGCGTTTGATTTATGCAGGTTGTTTGTTGCTTTTTTCCTCTTGTGTTCTTTTTATTATTTGTGTTATCTTCTCAGTGCAACTTTGGCTAATTTTTACTGTGTTTTCATTGATGTGGCAAAGTGTTTGTGTGCGAGTTTAATAAATATTATTCTCATGTTTATTTTTATATTTTTGTTATATGGTGTGTTAAATTATATCATGTTTTTTTCCTGTTGGTATTTTTTGTGCTGTATGTGGAGTATGTAAGTGTTGCGAAAAATCCACTATCATCTCGGACTGTTTCATAATCTTTCTTTGTTTTGTTCCACACTTTTCTCCACAAGACATAATTCAAAGGCATAAGGATTTAATCAATATGTAGATATTCCACACTACTTCATGCAAAACTTAGGAAGGAAACTGACATCAATAATGGAAAGAGTGATAACAGCGATTGGACTTGAAAAACCTATTTTCCTTCAAAGTTGTTTTTTAGAGAAAGTTTTAATGAATTTCAACCAAAAGAATCACTAGCTATTCAGTCAATGAATGCTAAATATTAAGGAAATGGCTAATCTTGCCATTACCATATTTATTGAATTTCCTTTTGTAGATATTTGTGATGCCCTGCTGAGCCAGTGAATATTTCTGCCCTATTTACAATTGAATTCATTGAGACATAGATGCATTTTGTCAACACTTTTCCCCAACAAGATATGAAAAGACATTTAACTCAGTGAAAGTAATGACATAATCAAACAAAAGGTTAAGAAGGAAGTTCCCATCAAAAGTTGAAAGAGCAATAACAGTTACTGGACTTGAGAAGCCTATTTTTCAGAAAGATTTTTAGAAAGATTTTATAAATGTCAACCAAAGCTCTCGCTGTTTGGTCAATGAATACCAAATATTTCCTATAAAGATACAGCTAATGCCTCCATTTATAACTTTTTTATAACTTATAACTTGAGTAGCACTGGCTGCCAGATCGCGAAATACCAAGGTTTCCTTTTAACCTTTATCACTCTGTATGTGACTTCATTTGCTGTACAAATAGTTTATCCTACCACTGAATGTGACTCTGATCCCTGAACAATAGTTGTGTTGTTATATCCTGCTATGGCAACAGTAAACAATTTTCAGTGAAATTAACAATAAGGATACTGCAATTGAGAGGCCTTGAAAAAGAATGCAGTAGCAAGGGAAGTAATGTTAACGCAGAGTGGTGAAGATTAAGGAGAATGGTTAATATTACCATTACATCTTAAATAGTTGCTTTCATATAGTGTTCAGAGCTATACACAACCTGTTTTCGATTTGATAATTTGAGTATAGCATGTGTGTTGATTCTTTCAATTTTCTTATTTTCAAACGTTGTTCTAGGTTTATTATTTTGCTGGATGATTATCAGGAATATACAGAAGATATCATTGAATATTATGCTAATTCAGCAAAAGTATTTTCACTGAGAATAAGCATTATGCACAAAAAATAATTTGTAGAATTGGAGGAAAAAAAGACATTTGGAAAAAATAAGACAGTAGATAAAAAAAATAAAATAAAATAAATCCATCATGTGAGTTTTTTTTTTTCCTTTTTAGCATTTTTTTTTGTTCCACTAAAAGCAATTGCATCTTTCACCTTAGAGTTGTACTGTGATCTTTCTTCTCGGCAAAATGCTCAACTAATTCAAAGAATGCGGATGTACTATTCTTTATAAAGAAACACATGCTAAGCACATTTCACTTGGAAAAAAAGAGAGAGAAGAATTATTTTCATTTGTTATAATTGTTTTATTCTTCTTACTTTTTTGTTTTCAAATAATTCTTTATTTGAGCTGGTTGGCTTGATCTGCCAAGATTAAGCTGATGAATTAGACACTGAACATTCTTGCGATAAACTAAAGAGAATCAGCCATTTTTGTTCTTTCTTGGTTAATGGTTGATGGATGCTGTATAAATACAGTTGGTAATAAATAAAGTGAAGAATAAATTGAGGTTTTTCAGAGTTTTCTCTTTTGATGAAGAAAATGTTCATGACTATTCGTGTCCTTCCTTCAGAGAACTGAGATTTGGCAATTTCCCTAAAATTCCTGCTTACATTTCTGGTAATTTAAAAATGTTAATCCGTTTTTTTTTCAGTCAAGAAATATGAATTCATCATTATGTTACTCATTTTTCACATGGAGAATACATATCTCAGTTTCTACATGGGATTGGTTCCAAAAATGTCTTTGGTTACCAAAATCTGCAGATACTGAAGCACCTTAAAAATGGTGTAGTATTTATATATAACATGTATATCCTTCCATCATCTTAAGATTACTTGTAATAGCTAACATTATTATTGCAATGTATACTATCTCATAATTTATTATTTAATATGTATATATTTATATGATAATTATACTATATGAATTTTAACTTATAATATTTGTTTTCATCATAAATGACTTAGTTTTGTATGATTTTATTATGCAACTCTAGGTTTGTTATTGATATCTCAATAAATAACAGCAAATTCTGTCTGTACGTCCATGTGTCTGAAACCCTTCTAACTTCTAATATTATGCCTTTATGGAATCTGGATGATCCCAGGATTGAAAATCTTCCCTTCATCTGGTGCTTCAACATCCAGCATTGAGATTTGTGTTCAGAGGAGGAGGGAATAGTAAAAAATTGAATTCTTAAAATAACTGAAAAAAATTAGTGCTTTTAAAAGTTTTAAATTTATATTCAGTTTAAAGTAACACAAAATCTTTGTGTATTTAAAAAAATAGTTTTAAATTCAATTTAAAATATCTCCCAAACTTTGTGAATTGAGGAAATCAATTTTATTTCTTCAAAATGCCAAGAAATCAGAGTTAAAGTGAGAGGTTTTGTGACATGAGGTTTTGAAGTTCTGCAGAGTTTGTGATTTGAAGAACTTAATTTTCACCTGTATAGGAATTTGGGCCCAAATTGGAGTTCACCCCAATTCAGTCTTTTGGCTGGAATTGGATTTATAGCCTGAAAAGTTAAAGTGTTGTTTGGAAGTTCTGTGGCATGAATTGAAGAATTCAAACTTATTTCTTCAAAATTATCATTGATTTTTTTAAAGCTGGACAAGAGGGGTTCCTTTTGTTTGAGGCTGGAGTCCCAATTATCCCTCCACAAAATCTAGCTTAAAAGTCCACACAGAGTGCACACTCCACTAGGAAATAACAAAAACATTGAAAACCTTTAAAAAATTTAGTGCAATTTTTAAAAGTGAGTCCAGATTTTTATAAAAATTACTTTGAAGTATCTACTTTATTTTAGTAAATCTAATTCTTATTCATCATTTTAAAATGCTTGTTTATCATTAAGCCCTTCCTTGCCAATTATTTTGGGAAAAACATTTCATTTTCAGACAAATTTTTTTATTTGTTTTTAGTATAGTAACTAAGAAATTGAGGCACCTTGAAGTACCCAAGTGGTGGCTAACACCTCTACCAAACGTATGAGTTGACAATTGGACTTGTTTCAAGCTCAGAAGGGCATAAAAGGAATCAAGATTGACATATAAACATGTCTATAGCTGGTTTTTGAATGTTATGTTTTGGATGAGTCTATTTGTCCATGTATGAAAAAGACACTTTCAGTAATAATGTATATACACATCTACACCAGGAAAGGGGTTAAAAAAATTCACATGTCTGGCAGTAATAAAAACTGCAAAAGGTCAGTCAGATTATTGAAACTTTATTTAGAAAGAGATTAGTGTTTTATAGCATCACTTTTCGCCTTCAAGTTTGCTTATTTCAAGAACATAGTTTGAAAGATTTTCTCCTAGGCATTCATTGGATATTACTAGTGTACATAAGGTCAAATTCAGATCTCTAGCCTTGATTAGCAACCTATATAGGAGAAGTACAACTCTGAATTCAAAACTGGTTGGTCATGGGGCTGGCAACTACACCCTGTAAAAAAACACCTACTTGTTAGGGAAACCAGAGCAGCAATACCTAGTGGAGGATGTTGTCCTATTCTCCACAGGGGAGACATGGCACTGACGAGGGAGAGTACCATACAGAGCTCTTGCTCTCATTCTTCAAAAATGTTCTATGGGATTCAGATCTTGAGACAAGGCAAACCACTTCATTACAGTGGAAAAGTGATAATGTTTACTTGACCTCCCACAGGGTCAGGATGTGACACAAGGTCGGTTTAAAGTGGGAAAGGGGAGGATGGATTGGCCCGAGCGTTTCCACCCAGGTCGCTGGTCTTTAGCTGGTCTTAGCTTGTCCAAGCTGGTCATGACTGGTCTTAGCCAGACACAGCCGCGATACTACCAGCGCAGGGATGAATCCCTGCGACCGGCCTGTATCAGCGATCGAATCTCAGCCAAAAGGTGATCATTCAGCGAGTAATCTGAGAACAGATACTACACCGTGATCTTAGCCAAAAGGCCGTGGATTTACTTGACCTCCCACACGGTCAGGTTGTGACACAAGGTCGGGGTTTAACGTGGGACGGGAGGGGGAGTGGACCCGAGCTTTCACCCGGGCCGCAGTGCTTTAGCTGGTCTTAGCTAGTCATAGCTGGTCATGGCTGGTCTTAGCTTGTCCAAGCTGGTCAGAGCTGGTCATAGCTAGTCAGACGTAGCCCCGATACTACCAGCGCAGGGACGAATCCCTGTGACCGGCCTGTATCAGTGATCGCTCCCGGCCCAAAGGCGATCATTCAGCGAGTAATCTGCGAACAGATACTACACCGTGATCTTAGCCAAAAGGCCGAGAAGCGAAAACTGAGGACTGAAATATGAAGCAGTTAACTTTACAAAATGACAACTGTGATGTCCACACGAGTATAAATAGAACCCCCGCTCGGTTGAGGTGGGGACTCTTCAGTAGACAGCAAACCTGGCCAGGAGGACAAGATAATTTGACAAGCTTCGAATTCAACAACAACATGAATAAAACCTTGAATTAACGAAACATTACTCTGTCAACAGCAAAGCAAAGGAAAATACTCGAATTTGTAGCAGACCGTGCGGGGATGAAGATGTGAAGACATATCAGAAGATATTAAAATTTCCTGCTGGCCGGTCCAGCTACATGGGAATGTCGGACTTTAATTAAGTCCAAAGAGAAAGAAAACAAACAAGACCAATATATATGGGTAAACAAATATATATTAATAACAAAACAAGTTAAACAAAGACATGGACTGTTACATAGGGTTTATGTGGAGAAATTATGTGTGTGTGTGTGTGTGTGTTGTAAGTGTTTGTACATATGTGTATTGTTCTTAGCGTGTTCCCAGAATTTGGGAAACGCTGTATCTGTGAGAGGTCACATATTGGCCTAAGTGAAAAAGAAAGAGATTTTACCTCGCCTCCATGTGAGGTAGCGGCCCAAGGCCTGAGTCGAAAAAGAGAGAGAGTTTACCTCATCTCCATGCGAGGTGGCGGCCCAAGTCCTGAGTCGGAAAAGAGACAGAGGTGAAGGGTCAGCCAGTATTTATAGCCAGGAGAGAGAGACCCCTGTTGAAGGATTAAAGAACTGAGGAGGAGCTAACTGCGACAAATTCAACAACAACACGAGTAAAACTCCAAATTAACAGCAAAGAAAAATACTCGAATTCAACAACAACACGAGTAAAACTTTGAATTAACAGCAAAGGAAAAAAGTATGCGAATTCAACAACAACACGATTAACAAACTTCGAAAATAACAAATTATTTCGAAAGAAATGGCTCTCTCTATACCAACAATAGAGCCCCTAGACTGGGAAGACTCCAACCAGGAGCAAGCATGGAGAGAATGGAGTGAACATATCGAAGACGCGTTTACAGCGTTTGATATAACAGATGATAAATGACAAATATCACTCTTTCGATTTTACAGGGGAAAGAAACTGAAAGCTACAGTCAACGACCGACTCTCCCATCAGACAGTCGACCAGCTACCACCGTGACCAACTCTACACCCGTGTCACTGATACAACCGAATCAACTTCCCTGAAGGAAACAAGTCTTACTGGACCCGACGCTGATACAACACACTTCTCCAAAGTACACTCTTGTACACTTTGGATAAATAAATTCAACGTTTATTATTTCATAAACCTCCGCCTTTGTCCTCTCATCGTCTTAGCTGTTTCTCACCTTTTCTTCGCTTGCGGGGGCGACATCCTTATCGGCCCCGCAACAATACCACCAGGCCAAGTAGAGCCTACATACAAAACAACAAAAATAGCACTAAACGAATATTTCATCCAGAAAACAAATAAAGTCTTTGAAAGACATAAATTCAGGATGCTTAGTCAGGAAAACGGGGAGTCAACACATGATCATGTCACCTGTCTACACATACAAGGAGTAAAATGCAACTTTGGCAAATACAACCTGGATAAGGCTATAGTGGACCAATTAATAGAAAAATACTCATCAAGCAAATTACGCCATGCGTATTTGAAAGAAACTGATTTAACAGTAGTGGAAGCACTTCAAAGAGCATTCATATTTGAATCCACTGAAACACAAGCTAAACAAATAGAAGAGAATGAAAGAGAGCATTCAGATATCCACAAAATTACAACCAATAACAAGCAACAACAACAACAAGATAACAGTGGGTATAGGAAACTATCCAGGTACAACAACCCATTAAAAACAGTTACAAAATGCTACGGGTGTGATGGCTCTGACCACACACACGGTCAAACAAAATGCCCAGCATTTGGGAAAAATGTAACTACTGTGGAGTAATAAATCACTTTGAAAAAACATGCTTAAAAAAAAGGAATAGGGGTAAAGGGAAAACGAAGATGTCAGACGACCACAATTACGTCCAACTAGTATCGACGAATCTGAATAATTCAGACAGCCAGGCATTCGTTTTTAGGTGAAACCTATTCATTCAGCAGATAGCGAAATTGTCCATATTGACGACGTACCAGTCAGAATATTAATAGATTCTGGAGCAGACATCAACCTTATCGAGGGCAAAACGTTCAAAGTAATCCTTAAAGTATGGCCAAACTTAACTTTAAAAGAAACAAATTGTAAACCAAAAGCCTATGGGAATATTCCAATACCACTAAGAGGAGAATTTTTCACAACGCTAACGAATGGTCCCAGAAGAAAAGCCCACAAAGTATTCATTACAGAGGCATATCAAGGTGGTAACATATTAAGTAAGCGGGCCAGCATTGAATTAGGGTTTATCACCACCCCACAGGTGAAATCGATTACAACAAAAAATATCCCGAAATCAACAAAAGAAATTCTAGATTGACACCTACCCTCATTGGAAGGATTAGGAAGAAAATTAGAATTAAAATTAGAATAGACGACAACATTATACCTGTTGCACAACCGCCAAGACTGACACCATTTCATATCCAACAAGCAGTAGAGGAAAAAAATCAATGAAATGCTAAAAAATGATATCATCGAAAGAGTGGAAGGACCCACTCCGTGGTTCTCGCCGTTAGTAGCAGTACCAAAACCAAACGGAGAAATTAGAATATGTGCCGATTTACACATGGCAAATAAAGCAGTGAAACACACCCGCTATCAAATACCAACAGTTGAACAGTTACTGAGTGAAATTGGCAATGCAAACTCTTATTACCACCAAATAGAACTGGATCCTGAATCTAGAGACATCACTACCTTTTCATGCAACTCCGGAATCTACCGATATAAGGTACTGGTTATGGGCATTACATCCGCAGCTGAAGAAGGGCAATGATTGCTTCAACAAATCCTTCAGAAAATCCCTAACTGCTGCAATGGGGCAGACAACATTCTAATCTGGGGCAAAGACACAAGAGAACATAACAGAACCCTAGATTTGGTATTAGGCACATTGAAAGAAAACAACCTCACAATTGCAGAGCACAAAAGTATATTCCATAGTGAAGAAATCGAATTCCATGGTTTTTTAGTGTCCAATACAGGGATCAGACCGACTGACTCGAAAATAAAAGCAATCAGAAATTTCAAAAACCCTGAAAACGTCCAGGATATATGTAGTTTCTTAGGTCTAATCATTTACCTCACAAAGTTTATTCCACGACTGGCAACACTCAGCGAACCACTAAAAAAGTTAACGCGAACAAACATGGAATGGCGGTGGATGGAGGAAGAAGAATCTTGTTTTCTCATGCTGAAGAATGCAGTCATTCAGAGCAAATCGCTCATGCACTTTGATCCAAAACTGCAAACATCTGTTATAGTAGATGCCAGTCCCATGGGACTAGGAGCAATACTTTGCCAAAACAAACAAGGGATACTCATCCCCATCAGCTATGCATCCAGAACTTTAACCGAAGGCGAACGCTGGTACTGTCAATTAGAAAAAGAAGCCCTAGCAATTGTATGGGCTTGCAAAAAATTCCACTTTTACCTTTATGGAAAGAACTTTCTTATAATGACCGACCATCAAGCATTAACAACTATCTTCAATCCTAAAGGTAACCACTCCGCGCGAATTTTGCGACGGATTTTACGTCTACAACAATATGATTATACAATAAAACACATTAACGGTAAAGATAACCCGACAGACATACTCTCTCGGCAACCTTTGGAGTATCAAAAAATAGTCTCACCCGAAGAAGAGATTGCCGAAGGATTTATCAACATGGCTGTAGCTAACAGCATACCAAAATCAATCACCTTATCAGAAATAATCGCGGAATCTCAGCGGGATCCAACTGTCACAACAGTGAAAAAGGCAATACAACAAAACGACTGGACCAATAAGTTAACGGAACCCTTTAAACACGTGAGGAATGAACTGACAACAAAATGAGGCATAGTTATACGTGGAGCCAGAATCATCATACCCCAAAACCTACAGAAACGAATCCTGAAATTGGCACATGAGACACATATGGGGATAATGAAAACAAAAGCCCTGCTTAGAACTAAGGTATGGTGGCCCAATATAGACAAAGACATAGAGGCTGCCATAAGCCGATGTATCCCGTGCACAACATTAAACCCGAAGGGAAACCACCGTCCGGTGCATATGGCTGCAATGAAAGGCCCCTGGGAAATACTCCACGTAGACATCTGTGGACCTTTCCCTAGTGGGGATTATGTAATTGGAATAATCGATGCAGGATCAAGATGGCCTGAGGCATTTGTTACCAAGTCCACCAGGGCTGATACAATTATATTGACAATCCAAAGGTGTTTCTATACACATGGCATTCCAGCGATTATCATTTCAGATAATGGACACCAGTTCATATCCTCAGAGTTTAAGCACTTCTGCAAAGAACAGGGTATCCAGCACCGAAAGGTAACCCCTTATCATCCCCAAGCTAATGGAGAGATCGAGCGGTTCTTCGCAACCATGTTGAAAGCCATTCGGGCGATGAACACAGAAGGAAAGGACTGGAGAAAACATCTAGGAAAATTCCTAATGCATTACCAAAATAGTCCACATGCCATGACGGGAGAAACTCCAGCTAAGCTACTCATAGGTATGGAAGTAAACATCAACATACCAGGATTACAAAAGAGGCCTGAAAACGAAGCTTGGAGAACAGCACGGCAAAAAGACAAAAAAGGAAAAGACAGATTGAAAGATCACACAGATCAGAAAAATAAAGCTAAACAAACTAACATAGAACCCGGAGATGTCATCATACTACTTAAACAAAGTAAACACAACAAGCTAACGCCAGTTTACCACCCAACACCATGGAGAGTAAAAGAACGCAGAGGCGAATCTGCAATTATAACACGAGGTGACAAACTTATTTTACAACACACATCACAAATGAAAAGAATCTCCGAAGACAGGACTTGCCAACAACCAAGGGATGACGACTTCCCTTTCAACGATGACCTTGGAGGGCAGAAAAATAGAGAACATGAGAGAGAAAGCGAGGACGAGGAGAAGGAAGAAGCAGGTATCCCTGTAGCCCTAAGACGAACAAAACACCATATAAGAAAACCCCGAAGGTATGCAGGCAGCAGTTCAGAAGAAGAGGGAAACAATCTGAATACAAAGGAGGGGGCAGATGAGATGTCCGCGCAAGTATAAATAGAACCTTGAGGTTGAGGTGGGGACTCTTCAGCAGACAGCAAAACAACTTGCATTGTCTTGCTGAAAGATTGGCTTTTTCCTTTTTTCTCATTATTAGTTATTTAGGATCAACTTGTTTTCTGGTATCTGTTGGTACTTGAGTTGTGTCAGTGTTCATTTAAGCAGTAAAGTCAACCCAGACCATAATTATTCCACCACCAAACCAATTCATAGAACCTTTTGGTGTTTCTAATCAAAACTCAAAAAATTGTAGTAGTTAGGCTCATCAAGACTGAAGAGCTTTTTATCATTCCAGATTCTGCAGATTTTCCAGATTTTGAAGATCAGTGCATTCTTTGAGAATTATCTCTAACTCATTGGTATTTGGTTTCTTTTGGTTTTTAAGCAAACACAGTTTTGTCTTATTTCTTGCCACATTCATGTGATGTCACAAACATTCAAATAAAAAATTAGCAACATATTTACATTGAATATATTAAAAATGTCTCGATAAACCAATGCATCACATTTAAAATAAAGGTACAAAGTCATTCCATAATCTTGACAAAATGAACTTTGATTTTTGAAAATGACTGGAGTCAGTCAAAAAGCTTCAGATATTGGATAAACTGACAAGTAAAAAAGAATTGAATAATCTTTCTTTTTTTGTGAATAAATTCCTGCTTGAATTACTTTAAAATTGAACAGTTTGTTCTTAAAGGTATATCAATTTGATATATGTAAATAATATAGCAGTATGTAAATATATAAATGACAACTTTTTGTACCTCTGATACATCCTTAACACTTGCCATTTATGACACTGGTCGACAATATGCTGAAGATTCCCTTCTTTTTATACCAATATTTTAACACTGAGAATACTGTGTTCATATGTAGATGATTAAATAAATTTTAATTGGTAGATAGGTGGTAGATAGGAAATTCCCACCTATTTACACATGCAAAGATATATATATATATATATATATATATATATATAAAAATGACAATAGGAAAACAGTAATTGCTGACACGTTTCGTCCAATGTGGACTTTTTCAAAGCAAGAAACGAAATAAATTTAATTAAACAAAGAAAATTACTAAATTATTTAGTTCATTTCGTTTCTTGCTTTGAAAAAAGTCCACATTGGACAAAACGCGTCAGCAATTACTGTTTTCCTATTGTCATTTATTTATAAATATTGTCTTCTCTAAAAGTTAACTTTGAGAAATTTTCATATATATATATATATATATATATATATATATATATATATATATAACTTTAAGGCTCACACTGAACAAGGCCCATGGGTCACTCAAAGTAGAGGGTTACGTTAAGGGGTAGTTTATATGGATAGGAGGAGAAGATAACAGTTGACTCAAGACTTAAACAGGTTAAGATTTTAGTGATCCACAAAATATTGTCTTGGGAGTCTGTTCCACAGGGCAATGGTTCATGGGAATAAGCTGTTTGGAATACAGAGGGAATGTGGGCAGTTTGTTACTATTACTAGCCATGAAGGTCAGGTCAGACCTGGTGGAACCAGGCGATGTAGTTTGAACGAGCACTTTCCATGTTAGTACCAATACAGCAGTGAAAGACTGACTATATCCTGCCTGTGAGAGAGAGAGAGGTTGGAGTGTGGAAAATAATTATTCTCCGACAAAGACTCAGAGACGCTTTTGAACTCTATCAAGGCTGAAAAGGGAGGATTGGGCAGCTCCTGCCAGATATGACAACAGGACTCCGTTTTCAGTTTGATCTGGCTCATATAAAAGTAGAGGATAACATGAGAAGTCAGGTACTTACTTTTTTTTTTTTTAAGCGTATCACCCCAAGCAAGGCTGGAGGCCACTAGCACGCAAGGGGTTATAGAAGAGCAGATAGGAGTGGTAAAGGAGAGGATGTGGAGAAAGAGAAAGAGTGGATCGATCAAGACAAGGGGGTTACAGAAGATTTGGAGCGAGAGCAGATAGGAATGAAAGGTGAAAGGATGTGGAGAAGGGAAGTGGATAAATCAAGGCAACTGGAGATGCCGACTGACGTTACACTTAAATAGTTGGAGATTGTATTTGTCAGGGAAACAGGAATAGGGAAGGGAGTTCCACAGGCGAGATGTGCGAGACATGAAGCTATTGTAGTAGAAGATACGTCTACATCTAACAGTTTCAACGGTGAAGGGGTGGGAACGGGATGCCAGCCTCGTGGGACGTTTAAATTCATGAGGCCTAGGAAGCAGCGAAAGCAGCTCCTCGGAGCAATTACCGTGAAAGTATTTAGGAGCCAATCATTTTACCTGCATCTTTAGCAATGGATTGTATGTAAGAGTTCCACTTGAGGTTGGGTGTGACTTTGTGGCCAAATATCCTCTCAAGGCATGAGGCCTCTTTGAGGGGACATCCGTTCATCATGATTGGCAGTAGTTCGGGGTTTCATCGGCAGTGATGGAATGTAACTAGTTTGGTTTTAGAGGCATTGAATTTAACCAGCCAGATTTTTCCTCACTGGGAAGTTAGTGTTAGATTAGAATTTTAGAGGTGTGCTTGTATATCATCGTATCATCAGCATAGACATTTACAAATCATTGAAGTATATTCTTAGGTCGATCATTTATGTAAATTAGAAAGTGGGTTGGTCCAAGAAGTTACCCCTGGGGGACACCTACGTTGACTGCCAGGGTCTCAGGGGACTGGCTGTTAATAATTACCTTCAGGGATCTATCGGTTAGTAATAATTTATAATAGAGAAAACCCTTCCAGTGATTCTGTAGCTGGAGAGCTTGTGTAGCAAACCTTTGTGCCACACCTTATCAAAGGCCTTCGAGATATGTAATACTATGATCCTTGTGGTAGGTGTGTCATCAAGGGCCTCACTAATTCTATGTGTAATGGTAGGATGTTAGCAGTTGATCATGCTAAAATATATATATATATATATATATATATATATATATATATATTTTAAAGAAAAACAGACCACTTTAAGGCCCCCATGTAATAATTTATTTCACAATAGCCCTTTTAAAGGGTGCTGGATCATCAAACTACACTTCCAAAAGGTGAAACAAAAAATGAAATGAACATTTAAACTTTTGACAGGTAGTATTAAGTTTATGTAATTTAACAGAGAGGGTAGTGAGGAGTTGCATGAGAGACATGATCGAGTTTAGAGAGGGTTTATTTTAATATTTCTATCTATCATACTTAGTATTAGGGGAGGAGGGACCAGACATTGACCTATTTAATCGGTTAATTTAACGGAAGTGATATATTGAAAGGGAAGGAGAAGAAGAGAAAAAAAGAAAAAGAAAAAAGAAAGAAAAGAAGGGGGAAGTAAAGTGAAAGAAGCTGTCATTACTTTAACAAGGGAGAGGAGGAGTGGTAATTTATAGCAATTTATGTAAAAAAACATATATATATATATATATATATATATATATATATATATATATATATATATATATATATATATATATATATATATATATACATATATACACGTGTGTGTGTGTGTGTGAATAAATACAAAAGGAAAACCTATCTTAGCCAACATGCTTCATCTTCTGATGGATTTTATCAAGGCAAATGTAAGGATTTTATTTTGCATTAAGTATTTATAGACAAAAGTAAAAAGTTTTAAACTAAAGAGATACTCATAAATATTCATCAGGTAAACTGAAAAGTTAGGTAAATTATGGAGGACGCTAAGTGGCATAAAATGGTTACATTCATAATCTTCTGTTATTTAAAATATATACTAGATAAATTTATTCCCTAATAAAATAATTTCAATTTTGATTGCATATAAAAGAAAAATCCAACAACAACATTATCTAATCACTTTCCTTTATTTGGCATTAACAAGTAAAATGTGTTTGAAAGGCAAATAGACTGTTGCTTGATTATAAAGCTCTTTGTAGCCAAGTGGTCAAAGCATGTTATATGCCTGTTTCTTCTGCAAAGGTGGATGCAGGTTTGAATTTTGCTGGAAGATGCATTTTCTTTAAGAAGGAATGTAGACAAAATATAATACTGTTTAAAATAAAAGGAACTCCTACACAAATATGGGTAGCCAATAAAATAATAAAAAATAAAATAATGTTTAAAGTAATAAAAGTATCTCAAATTATAAATTAAAAAAATACATTAATTCTACTAATTTGTGGGTAAAAGTGCTCAATATCAAGGATAGAGCATATGTAGATATAAAAAAGAACACTGTGGTCAATACCATGTGGCAACAGTCTGTTTCATTCATGATCTCAATCTTCTGGCTATGAAGATTACTTATTTAGAAATATATATATATATATATATATATATATATATATATATATATATATAGTGGAGATAGACTGTTTCATGCTTGAATGCAATATTCAGGCCATGAAACAGATTTTCAGTTTGACCTCAATGTTCACTGTTATCTCCCTCTCTCTCCATATATATATATATATATATAGGTTCTACATTCAACACCATCACTTGATAAGACACCAGAAATGTTCAAAAACAAAATGGCTATTTTTGTAGTGATTCTATAAAATGTTTATGTTATAATTTTTGAATAAATAATATTTGCTTTACTCTGTATTGAGCACTCTTTAAGAATAGTATTTTTTGATATAGTATTATTTGTTATTGAATTTATTCCAATCCTATACATATATATATATATATAAATAACGTAAATCATTCAAACGAAAAACAAATACTGAAGCTAGTTATATGGCGAGAATCACTCTCACAAACAATATTTAATAATAAATTACAACCAACTTCAAATCTGTTAATGAATGGTGTGATCCTTGTTCATAAATTCCGGGTTTATCTGGTCTTATTTTTTTGTACGAGCCGGCTTTCAGTCGTTTCGAACGACCATCCTCAGGTAGACATATTAGTGTGTTTTTGTTAAACTCCGAATAGTAATGTGACATCGAAAGATATTGTGGTCCGAAAGAGTGCTTTTTTAGTAATGAGATATTGTTAAATGTAAGAATAATTTTGGAGCGCTGCAGACACAACGCTGAGGTTGAATTTTTTTAAATTTGAAAAATGTGCGTTCTTGTACTGGAGAAAAGTGGCATGAACTAAATTGTTCAATAATAATAGTATTGTCACTATTATTATCAGGAATTTCGCACTTAGGATCAGGTTATTTTAATATAATGCCTGACGATTGCACTAGCATGAAACAGACTGTCGCCTCTAAGTGTTGACTTCTATGTTCACTTTTATATTTACACATGCTCTATCTCTGATATTGAGCACTTTATCCCATAAATATAGCACACTTTAAGGCTATATTTCTTCATATATATATATATATATATATATATATATATATATGTATAGGATTGGAATAAATTCAATAACAAATAATACTATGTCAAAATATATATATATATATACACATACATATATATATATATATATATATATATATATACCAATTTCTAAAGAATTAATGGATTTATTGTTTAATATGACATTTTTATTACTTCAAAAGTTATTATCGTGGGCACCCCATATGTGAAACAGAAGCCCCATTTGTATTTATTAAACAGTGTATATTATGTTTAGCAGCCTGTACATTTGAGAAATCTTAGTAAATAAAAGTGTATGGGAAAACCACTATTTGATCCTCTGTAGTTGACTGCTCAGTCATGGAGGATGAGGTTCTATTTTTCCCTCTTTAAGGGAGTCTGGGTGAAGAGAATGTGCTTCTCTCAAATGCTTCTTACTCGAAGCCTCAATACTTGGTGGACCACAGTTACTGACTGTCGATTGATTGATTTCTTGTTTTTTTAGAATTTATCTTTCTGGGTTATTTAAAGCCAAAACACATTTCGGAGTGTACATGATAGCTTACAGTACCCTCTCAAGTGTTTCCATCTGGTCACCCATCTAAGTATTGATGTGTCTCGACACTGCTTAACTTTGAATTTATGTACTGTACTATTTATTCATATCATTTCTATCTGAAAAAATATATTTGAAAATATTTAGATATTTTATTTGATGCAGTAACCACTTATATGACTGTTTGCATTTATATATATATATATATATATATATATATATATATATATAATATGTGTGTGCATATGTGAATGCATACATGTATATATACATGTTTGTGTGTATGTACATGTAAATATATGTGTTAGAATATATAAATATATGTGTGTGTACTTGTGTGTATATATATGTATATAATATGTGTGTGCATATATGAATGCATACATGTATATATATATATATGTTTGTGTGTATGTACATGTAAATATATGTGTTAGAATATATATATATATATATATATATATATATATATATATGTGTGTGTGTGTATATATATATATATACTTGTGTCTGCATATATATATATATATATATATATATATACACACACATATATGTATATATGTATGTGTATGTATATATATATATATATAAATATATATATATACAATATAGCTAGGTATATAAACACATCTAGGTGCATTTGTATATTACCAAGCAAATAAAAAATATAAGCATTATGTGTAGTATTTCAAAATCATGCATGTAGACATATATTTGCCGGCTTTCTTCATTCTTTATCTCTTTACATGTCCCTTCACCTCTCTCCTTTCTCTCCCTCACCATATATATATATATATATATATATATATATATATATATAATGTAATGCACACATGCACATGTAGATACCTATTAACTTTTAATCAGAATTATGAAACTATGCTTCTGTGTATGTGTATGTATATATATATATATATATATATATATATATATATATGCACACATGTATGTTTATAATTAGCCATAATCTGTAGATAATTAAATAACTTGATATTATATAATTTGTATGATCTATTGAATGTGTAATTTAATTATTTCATATCAAAGTTCATAGAATTATTTTTTGTTGTAATTAGAATCATTTTTGCTACCAATTTTGAAAATATAAAAATACAAGCTAGTCAATAATGTAGTCATGGTTCTTTTGTAAGGAAAAATTTCCAGACATGATGGAATGTTTGATATTAATGCCCTGTACTTCATGCAAGAGAAAACACATAAAGAACTTTGGTCAGCAAATCCTTTTAATCACTTGTTTTTAGTTTTTTTTTTCCTTGTGTCGTAACATTGAAAAGTTTCCTCTTTTTTGATTTTTAAGAAGAATGTTTGCTATTATACTCCACTTAGAGAAACAAGTTCATAATGTTGCAATTTCTGAATTTCCTTATTGGACTCTTTGCGGTGTCTGGTTTTCGTACAAGTAAGCACCAGAATGCTAGAATCATTCCTCAAAACAACATTTCCCAATTGAGAATATAGAATAACCAAGAATTTGATGTATTTGGTTAATAACAAGGCACTGTAGTATTTCTTCGGTATTAAAAACTTCTTGTACATCAATCCATCTGATGTTGAAAAATCATACAAACTTCTCTCCATTCGTCATCCGAGAGACCCCTCTCTGGCTTCCATCAGCATGGAAAAGTGACTTCTTGGGCTAACATTCTCAGCTGACATGATTTTGAAAGAATATATTGAATCCACTGGGAGGTCAGCTGTTAAGAATGTTGGTTCAATGTTTCGTGTAAGACAATTATTCTCTCCAAAATCTATCCTACATATCTATAAGTCTACCATTCATCCATGATTAGAATATTGCTGCCACATCTGATCTGGTGCCCCTACTATTTTCCTTGAGCTCCTTGATAAATCCATAGAAGAATCATCAATATTATTGGATTCTGCTCTGGCCGCTCGGCTTCAGTTTCTTTCCCACCACCATAATGTTGTCTCACATTGCCTTTTCTATAAATACTTTCATGGTAATTGTTCAGATGAGCTCTTTGCTAGAGTACCTAGAGTTTTTGAATTTAATTGCAATACTAGACTGTCATCAAGATCTCATCAATTTACAGTTGAGCTGGTTAGATGTAGCCATAAGTCCTATACTGTTTCTTTTCTCACACTTCTCACTTGTGGAACTCCTTTCTGGCTCCATGCTTTTCAGCCACCTTTAATCTCCAAAACTTTAAATGCAACATCAATCGCTATCTACTGTCCCCCCTGACTACTCTTTCCTCTCATTAGTAATTCTTTCACACCCAGTAATTCCTTGTATCTTAGTATCTTTACTGCCTTACTTGGGGTGAAACTGATTAAAAAAAATATAATAATTCTGCATGTTCCACTCTCAGTAAGTTAGTTCACACATGCACTATGCCTGACCATTGCCAGAGATAAATAACAGACCAATCCATTTTGATTGTGAAGACAGAAGAAAAATATATATCAGTAATGCTGTTTGGTTTTAGCAAGAAAAAGAAAGAATTCCTAAAAGAAAGAAAGAAAGCGAAGATAGTGGATGCCATGATGAAAGAAAGGGAAGATAATGAATTCCATGATGCTTTCACCTTCAGTGAAATGGAAAACCTTATCAATTTTTAATATTTCATTTGTACCCTCTTACTTCTTTAAATAATAACCTGCATTCATATTTATTATTGTTATATCAATGAAGCAATAGGAGAATTTCCCTGAGTATACTATTGTCGTGGAATTCACAAGAAGCTTATTTGATTATTAACATAATAATTATAATTCATCAGAAAATTAAAATAGGAAAACTGAATTTAAAAAATTAAAACTCATTTTATAGGTACTCGTAGTTGATAAATAATCATTCTTCAAAAATTA
Organism: Acanthosepion esculentum; assembly: GCA_964036315.1. Lineage (NCBI taxonomy): Eukaryota > Metazoa > Mollusca > Cephalopoda > Sepiida > Sepiidae > Acanthosepion > Acanthosepion esculentum. The sequence continues at coordinate 34,919,129 of OZ038477.1, forward strand.
GGAATAAAAATATCCATAGCAGATATTTGATTTATATTGCAAATGATCTATGTGCTGTATCCATCCGGGATGTATGTAATCACAAACCTCCACAACTTCTTATCCCTTGTCCCCCTAAGCAACATTTTTTCCATTGCTATCCTTCCCAGTCCCTGTTTTACTACCCCCTTTACACAAGATCTTTAGATAGTTTTGGTTCATTACTCAATGTTTTTTTTTCTGTTTCCATTTTCCTTAAAACTTTCTTATTGCTCACATGCTCTGTCTATGGTATTCTTCAGTAGATCTACGTCTCTATTGCTTCAAGTCTCCACTTCCTCTGTGAGGAAATTGTACAGCATCCATTGCCATATAGCAAACCTTGTCATTTGTTAATACTTCTCTTTTGTGTGTCATCTTCCTTCAGGACGTGAGTGATAATGGCTCTCCACTATTTTCTATTATTTGTAGCTGAAATGTTTCTCCCCTTACTATCCCTCTTAGCCCCTGTTTTTACATCCATTTCATTAGATAGATTATTCATTATTTTTCTTTGCTCCTCTTTGCTTCAATATGTTCTGTAAGTGGAAAATTCTCCAAGTTGTCTTTCATCATTACATGTTCTAGAAATTACAACTGTCTCTTTATATGTATAAGTGTCCTTTTTGTTTCCATTTTTCTTAAAACTTCCTTGTTACTCATATGTTATTTCCATGGTATTCCCAGCATCTTTATGTTGAACTACATCTCTGTTGCTTGCAATTGGATAACAAAGGAATTTCATTGGTATTTATTGGATTGGACCAAATTTGGCAAAATGCTATTTTCATAGCTAAAACCAAAGAGGATTGAAATAATTTCGAATGTTTGTATTACGTTCCTGTTAACCATTACTTTCTATTGATTAACTCAATGTACAAGGTAGCCAAAAAAGTTCTGATTAGTCATTGAATGAAGTTGAAATATATACGAAATACGTGTAGCAATTGTTTTCAAATTCGGACAGCCGGAAGTAGGAACATCAGACGTTATAAAAAACACATGTCCGGCCCAGCTATCAGTTATAAGCCAGACAGCTGTGAGAAGGATGGAAGTGTCTAGAGATCTCGTTCGGGGCTGTTTGCTTTACGACTTCAAAGTGGGCTTATCAGCAGCTGCATCAAGTCGCTGCATATGTCAAGCGTTTGGGGATAGTGCTGTGGATGAACGTACTGCAAGGTGTTGGTTTTGAAAATTCAAGTCAGGAGATTTGTCTCTCCATTATGAGCCTCGCAGTGGACGACCACAGGTCTTGAATGACAGAGTCCTGAAGGTGGCCATTGAAGAGTACATTAGTCTAAGACAGTTCAACGTTTCCGAGGAAACAGTTAGACTTCACCTGCACCGCCTAGGTAAGACGTACAAACTGAGCAAGTGGGTTCCGCAAATGCTGTTGGAGGTCCACAAGGGACAATGAGTGGCAGCCTGCATATCGCTGCTTTCTTGCCACCGTACCGCATCCTTATTCAATCAAGTGCTTACCAGTGATGAAAAGTGGGTTCTGTATGAAACTTCCAAGCGTTCTAGACATTGGTTGTCTCCTCAGGATGCTGTCCCTCACACCGCAAGACTGCCTATGCACCCACGCAAGATTATGCTTTGTGTCTGGTGGACACGTCGTCAAGTGGTTCATTATGAACTGCTACCAATGGGCCAAACGGTCACTGGAGACCTATACTCGCAGCAATTGAAACGTGTGCAACAGGCATTGCGCCAGAAGGAGCCAGCACTGGTGAATCACAAAGGTGTGCTTTTCCTCCATGACAATGCCGGGCCGCATGTCGCATGAGTGGTCAGGGATACCATACAGCAACTTGGGTGGGAGACTTTGTACCATCCACCTTATTCACCTGACCTTGCGCCATCCGATTACCACCTCTTCCACTCCCTGGATAATCATCTTCATGGGAAATCCTTCACCAATGAAGCAGACTTGCGCAAAGCCCTCACGGACTTCTTTGCGTCAAAACCCCCCCGAGTTCTACCACAAGGTCAGTGAACAGCTGGAGACACGTTGGCAGAAGGTGCTGGATGCTGGTGGCGATTACTTTGAAGACTAAATATAAGTTACACATACTGTGAAGCATTTTCTTTTTTTCCTTTAAAAACGGACAGAACTTTTTTGGTTACCTTGTATTTAGCATTTTTTTTCAAATCCAGTAACTATTTCTAGAACTCATCTTTTTTTGGCCTTTTTCCAGTCTTATTTTCTATTTTCTCTCCTGTATTTCTTTCATAGATGTGAATTGGGGTAAAATTAAATTAAGATTAAAAGAAGGAACATATTTGTTCTACATATTTCCAAATGAATGAGAAAGAATTGCTCAAATGGTAAATTCCTTTCATAGTCATCTTTCTCATAAAAGAATATTTGAAAATTCCAGTTTCTTTTCCATGCTTTTATACACAGTAGATCCAAAACTAAAGCTTAATTTAAATGAGGAAATTAAAGTAACTACATTTACCTGCATTTAAACCCAGTCAGATATGGAGTTTTAAAACAAAACATACAGACAACCACCACTTCTACTCCAACTCTTTCTTTTCTTGCACTTCCAACCTGTGGAACTCCTTTCCTGGTAACTACAATCTTCAAAAATTTAATTCATCAGTTCTACTCTATGGAGAAATCCCTGCTGAGTAAAGCCTAACACAGGTTAGAATATGGCCAAGAATTGTGTAAAAGTGATTCCTTGCAGTTGTGGCAGGGAATATGAAGGTCAAACAAGCCACTACCAGGAGGAACCTTGAAAAGCTGTAGTGAAAGGTGAGACAATGAAATCGAGCATAGCTGATCATGTATGGAGGAAAAAAGGGTAATCATCAGCTCCTGTGGAATGAAGTGAAAATACTGGACAGGGAAGAGCACTGGAGAGTTAGACATCTGAAAGAATCAGCATATGCTGAGAACCTTCTTAGTAGGTCTGGTAAAGAAATAAATACAATATGGGAGCTGCTAATAAAGAAAGAAAGAAAGAATGAAAAATTTCAGCAAGTCTTCAACCACAGCATTAGTCAAAACAGCCAGTGACAGTGACAATGGCAACCTAATCAGCAGTGAAGGTTAGATTTAAGTGTCTAAGTTTACTCCAGCAATTCTCCTATCATGGCATACTGGGTAAAAACACTGGCTTGTGAATTTAGTGACATAGTGGTTGTGAGTTCAATCCCTGGGTCAGGCAGTGTGTACTTGCACTCAGTAGAAATAGGTGAGCAATAACAGAACAGTGCTAAATAAAATAAGAACTAAACAATAGTCCTAGACATGAGCAATGGATTGAGAACAGTCTACCTATGAAGATTAAATAAAGGTTTCAGTTCAGAAATACCTGTAGGTTACCCAAATCAATATACACCTGAGGAAGGCTTGAGGGCACAACCAGCCAAAAAATGTTATAATAAAAACAACAAAGATTAGAACTATAGTCTGAATATAAAAGTGTAAATAATGATAACTCCTCATCCCAGAAAATCAGACAAAAATTATATATATATATATATATACTGTTACATAAGAACATGCAAGTTACTACTACAAAATTGCAAATTTTGTTTCCACGTTTAAAACATCCCATCATTTGCAATTTTGTATTAGTAACTTGCATGTTCTAATGAAACATTTTATAATAAATATTTATTGCTCTACAATAATCTGGAATATTGTGCCCTTTTTTAAATTGATGATATAAACATTTGAATTTTATTCTTTTCGTTCTTTTACATATATGTATATATATATAAATAAATGAAGAGTAAAATTTCAGCATTCAAAACATTAATTTAAAACAGGTCTCAATACAATAGTAGAGCAATAAATATGTATTTATCATGCACTGTTACATTAGAACATGTATATACCCACTACAAAACTATACATCTTGTTTCAACATTAAGAAATTAATGTTTCTTCAGGTGAGAAATTGTAGCATCGTGATTTCCCACCTGAAGAAACATTAATTTTTTAATGTTAAAACAAGATAAACAGTTTTGTAATGGGTAGTGTACATGTTCTAATGTAACAGTGCATAATATATATATATATATATGTATGTATGTATGTATATATATGTATGTATATGTATATATATATATATGTATATATATATATGTATATACATATATATGTATATATATATATATATATATATACATATATATATGTGTATATACATATATATATATATATGTGTATATATATATATATATGTGTATATACATATATATATATATATGTGTATATACATATATATATATATATATACATATATATGTATATACATATATATGTATATATATATATGTGTATATACATATATATGTATATATATATATGTGTATATACATATATATGTATATATATATATATATGTGTGTGTATATACATATATATGTATATATATATGTGTGTGTATATACATATATATGTATATATATATATGTGTGTGTGTATATACATATATATATATATGTGTGTGTGTATATACATATATATATATATGTGTGTGTATATACATATATATGTATATATATATATATATGTGTGTGTGTGTATATACATATATATGTATATATATATATATATGTGTGTGTGTATATATATATATATATATATATGTGTGTGTGTATATACATATATATGTATATATATATATATATATATATATATGTATATATATATATGTATATATATATATATATATATATAGATATATGTATATGTGCTGAATTTATGTGTTCCTTTATAGTTCTTATTTTTTCTTTTGCTGGTGTTTATTTTTAACCATATTTTTCTTGTTTTCAGTAATTCTAGTTTATATATATATATATATATATTTAATCATTTCACCCCAAGCAAGGCAATAAACTCACTAAGATGCAAGGGGTTGCTGAGTGTTAGACAATATAAGAAAAACTACTATTAAAGAGAGGGAACAATAAAAGAACAAAAATTAAGAAGACAGAAGATAACGATTGACACTGCATTTAGATTTTTGAATATCAAAATTGACTTGCAAGCAAGGAGCTGGAATAGAGTTCCACAAGTGAGAAGAAGTGCAATAGAAGAAACTGTTAGCATTAAACTTATCGTTGCATGCTTGTTACATAGTTATCAGTTAGTAGGAAATAATATATACTTTAGTATATTTTCAAAATCAGATTTCATATAACTTTCTACCTGCAATCTTTTTAGTGCATTGAAATGGTCCTACAAGTCTCTTGGTGTCTATTTATTTTTCAAACCATAATTGTATAGGTGCAAAAGAAAACTAATAATCTTACATTTTTTTTTCAGCCTCACAAACCTGTTCATGAAATTCCTTCTTAAATTTCAAATTGAAAAAAAGGTAAAACATGGCACATCATAATGTTTTCTGTTCATTATTTTGCTCCTGAAAAAAGAAAAATATTTTTAATTTAAATACGATTCAATTTCTCTTGGTTTTGTTTGCATCCATAAACAATGTCCAATTCTTTTCTTGTATGCCTTCTTTCTTGTTTGTTTTTCTTCTTTCTTTATTGTTTTAAAAAGCAAAATGAAATTTAATAAAGCATTGACAGGCCGACAGCTTCCCAACACACATGCACACACAAACTGACAGAATGGCTTGCTCTACAGACAGATATCTCAGGACTCCACACACAGATTTATTAGTGACACACATTGACTGATTAAATGGCTTCCAATATACATTCTCACAAGTACATTATGCAGAAACACAGATATATTCATGTGCAAAAGACTTGTTGCAACCATATGCACAAACACAATTGCTACATAAACACACATGTACATCCCCTGAAAGATTTTTTTTACACATACACACTCAAAGAGAAACACATACACACGCACAAATACTGACAGGCTTGCTGTACACAAATTTGTTACACATACAAATACAAACAGGCTTGCTACACACACACACACACACACACACACACACACACTAACATATTTGTTACATATACATAGACATACACACAAAAAAACAAACAGGCTTGCTATACACACACACACACGCACATAAGCAAATATTTACTGGCTTGTTATAAACATAAACATACACTGACAAATTTGTTATGCATACATAGACGTACACACAAAAGGACAAACAAGTATGCTACACACACACACACACACACACACACAGATTGACTGGTTTGCTCTAAATGCAGACACAGTGACAAATTTGTTACATGTACATAGACACACACACACACACATACAAAGATTGACTAGTTTGCTCCAAACAGAAACACACAGGCAATTGCAAATTTTTTAAACATCTGAGATTTCTAAAACATGTTAATTAGAATTTGAATTATGTGAATCTAAAAATGGAATATTTTTTAAGAAAAAAGAAGTGAAGCAATTTGTAGTAATTTTTATCAACTGAAGTTTGTCTAAAAAATCTTCAAGATCATGAAATATAGAACAAATAACAAAATACTGTCATTTTGTTTATTTTTCTTTTTGTTTTTTTTTCTTCATCTCTTCTGCAAATTTCCTTTTTATTTTCCTCAGTCAATCATTATTGTCATTACTTTGATTAAACTTCAATGAATTACCTGTTAAATGGTATTAACCTTAAAATTTTATTTTATCTTGTTCTCAGGATTAAAACAAAATTTCTTACATAATTAATTTTTGTAATTCGTCTTTTCTGCCTTTCTTTTCTTTGATTAGTTTGTTTAGACAAAAATAACAAAAATGATTGAATTTTAATAAGCAACCTGTTGAACAACATTAACCTCAAACAATTCTTTTTCATTGCTTTCTCTATTTTTTTTACTCATTTTCTGAATTTATTCTTTCTTTGATTTCCAGTCAGTTACTGCTGTGATCATTTCTACCATGTTATTAGTATTATTATTGCTGTTGATGTTACTTCAACAATTTCTTAAATTGAAATTTACTAAATGACCGTCTAAACAATGTTAACTTTGTGCAATTTTACTTCTTTTAATTTTGTTATTTTTTTTAAAAAAAGAGATTTTCTTTTGTACTGTTTGCATTTGTACTTCAATTAAATACCATCAATATCACGTTGATTAAAATTTAATGAATTACCTGCTACACAAGGTAATCTTGCACAATTGTGCTAATTGTTTATCTTGTATGAACAAAGTGTGAGGAAAGATCAGAAAAAGTAAAGAACAAAATGGATAATTAATTGTTTGTCTTTTTCTCTTTTAACGTATTTCTAGCTAATTTTAAAGTTTGGGTTAATCTTATTATTATCATTATTTCTGTTATTATTATAATTATTATTACATGGTTGACTTGATTTAGTACAGATGGTCAAAGAGTTTTAAATAGATGAGGTGGTTGGAGTAAAAGGGGTGGCTGGAATTTCTTTTAATTTTCTGTAATAGAATGATTTGTTCTAGAATCCATGCAGCCTAAATTAAGGGAGGTGATGAAATTTTCTGAATATTGGATAATTGATTGGAATAAGGATGTCCAAGGCGTTTTTCCACCCCCAAGAAAAAGAACAGTCTCACCTGTCTATCTGTTTGAAACTCAAAAGTAGGTTGCAATACCCAAAATGTCAAATATTGAGAGGTGAAAACAAACAGAAGACTCTTTTCTGTCTCCAGAAAATATGTATTTATAATTATCATGAAGCATTATGCAATTATCATCAAGTACAGTAATGACACATGATACCATGGAATAAAAACTTCATCATTACTCACATGTTTAGTCCATGATATTCTATTAACCACCACATGGATCCATCCCTGCATCCCATTAGAATGTCTGAAGACCAACTTCTCGAGAGCTCCTCTCTGCGGCTGCTCGGTCTCACGCTGTCCGCTGATCTGAGATGGAACAAATACATCGAGTCAATTGCATCATCCACCGCAAGGAAAGTTGGCTCCCTGTGCCGAGCCAGGAAATTTTTCTCCCTGGAATCGATCCTCCAAATCTATAAATCGACCATTCGCCCTTGCATGGAGTATTGCTGCCATATATGGTCTGGAGCCCCTGCTGTTTGCCTCAGGGTTCTTGATAAGATCCAGAGATGGATATGCAATGTAATTGGCCCTGATCTGTCATCTTGTCTGCAGTCGCTCTCTCACAGATGCGACGTTGCCTCGCTCTGTCTTTTTTACAAATACTTTCACGGTAATTGCTCCGAGGAGCTGCTTTCGCTGCTTCCTAGGCCTCATGAATTTAAACGTTCTACGAGGCTGGCATCCCGTTCCCACCCCTTCACCATTGAAACTGTTAGATGTAGACGTATCTTCTACTCCAATAGCTTCATATCTTGCCTGTGGAACTCCCTTCCTTATTCCTGTTTCCCTGACAAGTACAAGCTCCAACTATTTAAGTGTAACGTCAATCGACATCTCCAGCTGCCTTGATCTATCCACCTCCCTTCTCCACATCCTTTCACCTTTCATTCCTATCTGCTCTTGCTCCAAATCTTCTGTAACCACCTTGCCTTGATCGATCCACTGTCTTTCTCTTTCTCCACATCCTCTCCTTTACCACTCCTATCTGCTCTTCCTCCAAACCTTCTCTAACCCCTTGCATGCTAGTGGATTCCAGCCTTGCTTGGGGTGATAAGCTTAAAAAAAAAACAAATAATAATATGTCAAATGTTGAGAATACTCTGAGCTGAATATGTGAGTAACAACAATATTTTAAGATAAATTATTATTATTATTATGAGAATATTCAAGATGATAACTGTAATAGCTAAATTCTCTAATTAAGGCTTCGATTAATTCCTGATTGACAATCAATTCTTATTGATATTCAGGGAACAACCTATGAATTATTAACAAGGGGAACTGAAAAGTTTTTGTCCTGACTTAGTTCTTAAAATCTGACCAAGTAACCAAACATTAGATTTTTTTTGTGGAAAAGTTCTTCTTGGTTGGGCTGAGAACCTTTCAGCATCGCCATGTACAACTTGATTGCTAAAACGAATTTCATGTCACAAATGGCAGCAATTAGTGCTTAATTACTGCATTTTTTCATATTGTCAAAAATATTTCCATTTCCACACTAAACTTTACAATGCTTTCTGTAGTAAAATACTTTATAATGCATAAGTAAACAAAATCTTTTGCAAGGCTTTTGCTGATAAAATCATTAGTTGACTACTTTATTTTGTCAAAGAAACTGGCAGTAATTCTTGGGAGGCATGGTGGATAGTGGCTTGGATTGAGGAACTGGAGAACCAAGTTCAAATTCCAGTCAAATCCATTACATTCACTTACTGGCTAATACACTTGGGAAAGGTATGAATCCTCTTCTTCTCCCCCCAGTTATTGGTAAATAGCAGGACAGGCCGTGTTGGATGGCAACTGGTCTACCAGAAATAATCTCCCACGTCAGTCATGTATGGAAAGATACATGATCGCCTAAGTGTTTATCACGTATGACACATAACTGAACTGACAGCCACATTCTGATTTATCATTCATAACACATAATCTAAATTTCAAAACATGCTCAGATAAGAATAAATGGTAATATTACCTGTTTTCTTATAAGGAAACATTTAGTATTTATTGACTAGGCAGACAGTGCTACTTTCAGTTGAAATTTATAAAATCTTTCTCTTAAAACAATTTTTCAGGAAAATCGGTTCCTCAAGTGCAGTAACTGTTATTGCTCTTTCCAGTAGTGATGGAGGTTTCCTTCCTAACCTCTTATTTGTGTGGAACGTCAACATCTTGATTAAATCATTATTTTCTCTTCAAGCTGTTATCCATTTTAGTTGTTTCAAGTCCATGAGTGATTTGGTACAGTTCTTTGTGATTCTGTAGTGCCACTCTTCAAGGTTCAAAGAAGGATGGTCTTTGCCAAAATTCAAAAGCTTTCTTCACTTGAAGCTACCATTAACCATCAATCTGAGAAAGTGGCTGGCAGTTTAGATAGTTCAGAATAAGTTTGATGCCATGCATGACATTATTATAAGAGTTTAGATATACTTTTATGGTAATTGTTCTGATGAACTTTCCTCTTTGGTACCTAAGCTTTACTAATTTAAGCGCAGTACTAGACTGGCAGCAAGCTGACATCTTTATACAGTTAAAATGGCTAAATGTAACCGTGAGTTCTATGTTAATAGTTTCTTCTCTCGCACTTCTCGCTTGTGGAACTCTCTTCCAGCTTTTTGCTTCCCAATCAACTTTGATCTTTGCAAATTTAAATGCAATTTCAATCATTATCTTCTGTCTTCATAATTGTTATTCTTTTATTGACCTCTCTCCTTAATAGTATTTTTATTATACTCTCTAACACTCAGTAACACCTTGTATCTTAGTGGCTTTATTGCTTTGTTTGGGATAAAATGGTTAAAAAAACTGACACTTGATATTTAGTCCTTTCTTCTCTCTTTCCTTCACTACCTTCTGTAGGAGTTCTTGCATTTTCTTTTCTATGTCTGCTATCAAAACTGTATCATCTGCATATTTAACATTGCTATGATTGTGGCTGCTAACAATCGGTCCTGGTAACAATTCTCATTTTCTCAGAACCACTTCACTGTATAGGTTAAATAAATCTGGTGAGAAAACAAATCCTTGTTTTACATACCTTTCTATTTTTGTATATTTACTGAATTCGTTTTCTACCCCCATATGCAGGTAGTTGCTCCTGAGATAGGTTCTGGATTATTCGTGGTATCATTTCTTATATCAGTTCTTTATGACGTACTTTATCAGATGTTTTTTGTATAATCTATAAAACATAAGTACACAAGGTCTGGTCAAAAAGTATCGGGACTGATGTTAAAAAAAAAAGGAAAGCTACAACAAAAAATCCTTTCAGCATTTAATCCCTTTCTGAAGTCACACACTTTGTCCATTGTTGCTTCCATGAATGGAAGCATTTTGAACTCCTTTTAGCAAAAGGCTGCCTCATTGCATTCTTGTGGATTTACTCGATGTCTTGAAATTTTGTTCCTTTCTAGTGGGATTCAATTTTTGAAAAGAGGGAAAAGTTACTAGGTGCGAGATCTGGGGAATGTGATGGTTGTCAGGCCTGGTGAATGGACAGACCATCGTCACTGATGGAAGTTCTGTGGGGTGGCGAGATGACCACACTCTACACACTTTCCTTCCAAACACTGCTATAAACTCTTTGTACTTTAGCTCCATTACCATAGCAGGAGCCCTGATACTTTTTAATCAGACCCCATACATCCTTTTGCATTTGTATTGCTCTTTCTTGAAATGCGTATGTGGTTATTATTTCAATTTTTTCCTCATTGCTAGAATTGTCACTATGTCTCATTAGAGAGAAAAAAAGTTTTGACATATTTGTTTAATCAATCCTACCCATGATATCATAGATGGCTAGTATTAGATATCAGAGTAGGTTTTCACACTAACTACAAAAAAAAAGAATTTTTGTCATTGATGCAAAATAATTTTTAAGAGTGAGAACACATTTTTTTGCCATTATAATATTGAATATTTTCCAAATCTGGAGGTTCCTCCAAGTGCAGAACCACAGCATCTTGTCCAATTTTAAGAAGATTTAACAGCATCACTGCTGTCATGGTTTTCTTCACTCTCTCTTTCTGTCAGTGTGTTTGTGGAAATACAAAGCGGTGATTAAGGAATGTTTCAGAAAGACCAAAATTGGAAGCACAGTTATTTTCAAACTGGAAAAGAGACTAAAACTTTTTAAAGAAGGAAGAACATAATAAATAGTAAAATCGATTAATAAAATTTTTTTAAAAAATTTAATAGCTAAAATATGATTAAAAAATATATATATATATATATATATATATATATATAAGGAATCATAAAATTAAGTTACTTTTTGTTTTTATTTTTATGCTTTTATTTGTTTGTTGTATGATTTTCTTGCTTTCCACTGTTATTTTTTTTTTAAATAATGTTTTTCTCTCAAACTGTCATTATTGTCATTATATTGATTAAACTTCTATAAATGACCTGTTAAAAATATCAGCAGACGATTTTTGTTAATCTCTTTAGTTTCATCATTTTGTCATATTTTTTTTCTTTTTTTAATTTTGTATGGTCCTCCATCTTTTAGTTTGTATTTCAATGACTTGTTAAAAACCTGCTAAAATGGCTGCCTGTGTATTTTATTTCACTGTCTTATTTTGTTTTCATTTGAGTGATTTAATTTATTACAATTTTACTGATGCCTTATTTAAGATTTGGTCAAATGCTTACCTTTTTATTATTTTGAATTATTATGATTATTTTGTTGTTTAAATTATAATTATTTATTATTTTGAATTATTATGATTATTGTTGTTTAATCTATTATAATTATTTTCTATTATTAAAATTTTAGTTCCTGCTTTTATTTATGTATCATGCATTTACATATCCATACTGAATGTTTGGTGGTTATTGCTGGAGATTAAGTGAGAGCAGAGCTCAAATGTTCAGCACCCGACTCAGTATTGTTGCAGAACCCATCAATACAATGTGGAAAACAATGTTAAATACTCCTTTAGTTGCTATTCCCCTGTTTTCACATCTGCTGTTTTTCGGAATGGTTCCAGGTGCACAAACTATCATCCGAACCACTGTAAACCTCATGTCTGGGACTATTTCCAGCTTCTGGTAAAAATATCTATGCTGATGATACAATGCTATATGAGTGCACCTCCAAAACTCTAGATGATTAGATATTGAAAGCTGATCACTGTCTGTATCTGTCTCTCTTTCTCCCACAAAATCTCTCTCTCTCTCTCTTTCTGTGTATACATATATATATATAACTTAAACATTATTTTAAGTGGGTACCCATATTTGAGTAGACACTCTTTTTATTTATTAAACAGTTGGATTAATAAATAGAGCATATAAGTGGAGACAGAGGTCAACATCCAGTGTCAACAGTCTGTTTCATGTTTAAATACAATCTTCATGGACTGGAGATTGCATTTAAGCATGAAACAGACTGTTGATTTTCGCTGTTGACCTCATGTCCACTTTATATATATATATATATATATATATATATATATTATTTAGCATAATGAGAGGCCACGTATACTTTCTTGATATGTATATAATATCTGGATAAAATGAATGAAACAAAATTGGGTGTTTTTTTTATGAAAGTATTTATTTCTGTGTTTTTGTATATATTTATTTATTTAATATTTCAGACCACCTAGGTCTTTCCTCAGAAATCAAATTAGAAACTGTGTTTGTGTGTTTGTTTACAGCGTTTGTTTACAGCGTTTGTCGTGAAGCGTGCGCATGTCACGTGATGTGCAATGCAACTTTGTTTGAATTTTTGGCGGAAGACTGATGATAGTGTCTTAAATGTTGTTTAAAAGGTTTTTTGACCATAACTCAAGAAATATTTCTTAAAATATTTTTAACTGTTAAAATATTTATGTAGATTTAAAATATTCATGTGTTTGTTTACCCCTAGTTTATGTGTCTAATTTTAGAATTTAGTATTTTTCTTTTTTTCTTCTTCGTATGTGTGTTGTACTTAAATTACTGTGTTTGTGTGTTTGTTTTTAGACTTGGACGACACGTGGTGTGGAACGCGATTGCGTTTGATTCTTTAACGGACATCTGGTGTTTTGGTTATTGTTTAAAAAGGATTTTTTACCATATCTAAAGAAATTTCTTTAAGAAATATTTTAACTATTGAAATATTTATACTGATTTAGAATACCCAAGTCTTTGTTTAACCCTAGTTTATATGTGTTTAATTTTAAAATCCAGTATTTCTCTTTTTTTCTTCGTATGTATGTCGTGCTAAAATTTGAGTCTATCAATATACATTTGCAATTATCTATCGAATGTCGTGGTCTATTGAAGTGTTCTTGTTATTTTGTTTCATTCATTTTATCCAGATATTATATATTATTTACTTATTTTAGGATATTAAAACATGTTAAAAATAGCTACATAATGGCAATCATGTTTCAACACTACAAATGCGTCTCCTTGAGCAATGTTAACCTGCTTTAACATCACCCTAGGAGACACATTTGTAGTGTTGAAACATAATTACCATTATGTAGCGATTTTTAACATGTTTTAATATCCTAAAATAGACAACATTTAGACCTAATCTGTATTGAGCACCCTTTTATATTAAATGTTACATACAGTGGAATTATACTGCATTTGTCCTCATTTTACCTGGTTATATATATATATATATATATATACATATACACACACTGATTGATTCTTGTGTCCACACTGTCTATATCTACATCTCTTTCTTTTTCTCTCTCTCTGTTTATATATATATATATTACATATACACACACACACTCTCTCTCTATATATATATATATAGAGAGAGAGAGACAGACAGACAGACAGACAGTGTGTATATATATATATATATACACACACACACACTGTCTGTCTGTATGTCTCTCTCTCTCTCTCTCTCTATATATATATATATATATATATATATATATATACATACTCTGTCTCTATTTATCTCTCCCTCTCTCTCTATATATATATAGAGAGAGAGAGAGAAAGAGAGAGTGCATTTACTATATATGGATTATCTTATGTTGACATTTTATATGGTCTTGTATAGTGAACTGCTTTTGTTTTTAATAGCAAAAGTTTTCAGGTATTTTTGTGGTCAAGAAAGAAGTGGTGTTACCTGTGAGCTTGAACATGCAAAATGAAAATGAACCTAAGTAATGAAGGGTGAACATATTGATCTTTGTAATGATTTTTTATAGAATTCTCTTCACAAAGGAAACCAGGATTTGGACCATGTTTATTTGGTCTTGCATTATTTGGCTTATTTTTTTGTCCTATATATATTTTTTCTAATGAAAAGCAAATCAAAAAGTGTGGGCTGAAGAAAACAGTAGATTTGAAGTGAAAGAAGTTTCTTTGTGACACAAGCCAATCAATAATTCTCTTGATTGCTACTTTTATGTGGGGAAGTGTTATCTTTGTGTGCTCAGCAAGTGGTCAGTCATAGCATTTTATTAATAAGCTAATTGTCAGAATATGTAATGCTGATTCTTTAATATGTACTGAACTTGTGAGAAATTTAGTTGGTTATACAATTTTGAACCAATAGAATGCAGTGTATATAGAGGGAGACTACAAAGACTTGACTGATTGAGTGTTTAGATATATATATTGGTTTTGTACAAATGACGGTCATGAAATGTTTATTCTATAAAACAGTGACAAACATTGTTGCTTTTTTAATTAGTATTTTTTATTTTAATTTTTGTTGTTTTTCCTGTTAACTTACTCAGACTTATATCTTATTGATTATTGCAATTATTTTTGCTTCTAATTAGAATTTGATGTTTTAAAATTTCCCATTCAGATAAAAAATACTCAATCATTATTATTACAATCAATGACATAAAAACAAGAACATGCTATTGAGCAACTGGGTAAAATAGTGAATTTATGGGTTAGATTTGATTTTCTGCCAACCATGAAAGTTCTGGTAGCTCAGTTGGTAGACCAGCTGCCTGATATATGAAACCTTCCCATGATAAAAAGGATGTGAGTTTAACTCGATTTATATCTGATCCGCGCCGTTTACTCACTGTTATAGACGGGTGGCCTGAGAATGTTGTAATGAAAAGCAAGTAAAAACAAGTAAAATTAAGATGAAATAAATACGCATAAAAAATTAATACTGTTTAACAATGGTACACCTAATAAAAATAAAATAAAGATACTTCGACCATTTCATATAAAAACTATGACAGATATAGTGAAGAATGATCAGAGAAGAATGGAGAGCAAGTTTAAGGGTTAGATATGATCTTCTGTCAACTGTTAAAGTCCTGGTAGCTCACTTGATAGAGCAGCTGTTTTAGATAGGCAGGCTTCCCAAAGTAAAAGGGATGTGAACTTGAATTTTATATTTATTTCTGACCTATACCATTTACTTACTGCCATAGATGTATACTCTGAGTAAATTATGATGAAAAGCAGTTAAAATACTAAAGATATACTTGTTCAAAATTAATAATGTTTGAAGATGGTCCATCTTAGTAGTTAACTGATGACTACAGATTGATAATCTTGAATAGTTGCTATGAAAAGAAGTAAAATTAAGATGAAAGAAATATTTGTCTAAATTTAATAGTGATTGACAGTTCTTTTTTTTCTTTTATGTGCTGTATCCCCTCAGAACATAGGCAATCATGGCCCTCCACCTTCTCCTGTCCTTTGTAGCTCTCAATAAGTTTTGTCTTTTTGTTATTTCTCCCAGACCCTGCCACGCCATCTACTTGCTCAAGCCCATTAAGTATGTCACACATTTTTTTCCCTTTTCCCACTTTTCATTTATCCATCCTTTGAGTATCAGATTTTCCAAGCCCTCATTTCTCATTTCTAATGATTTGAATTAATATCTTCATCTTTGTTGTTTTTATCACAATATTTTGTGAGATATCTCCTGTAATTTATTAGTCTTTACCAGTCATTTTTCTTGATATATTTCACTACTTCTTCATATGAGACAATTTACAGCTCTGGATATAAAAATCTTTGATGCTAGGAAATTCGAAAGTGAAACAATAAAACAGATTTCTACATGTACTTAAAAAATTCCATATATATTTGATAACGATTATTCATTAATTTAAAATTCCCAGTGTCTCTCGTTCGTGCATATGTGTAAGTGCATCAACAGAAACAAAATTAGTCCAATGAAGTCCTGAAGGCCAAAACATGTCACACAAAAACTTTTTCAACTTTATCATACATTTTCCCTCCAAAATAAATATATATATATATATATATATATATATATATATATATATATATATATATATATATATATAAGAAATTGTTAGGAGGATTTGACATAATCATAATTAAGTAATTCATAGAGTTTTTTAGAAGAAACCTCAACAGAATGCAGAAAGCACTGGACGGCCGTTTCGTCCTATATTTGGGACTCATCAAACATCTTAATTATGATTATCTCAAATCCTCCTAACAATTTCTTGTATATCCTTGCTTGAACTGGCTTCTAATGCTCTGGATGGAGCAGCTTGGTGATAGTAGTTAAAGGTTAAAGGAACTTAGATGAGTTCCACCATGGAATTTGTGAATGAGCAGCGCTATGTAGAGTTTAATTAGTTACCTCTTTGTCACTGGGGCCTGTAGTACAGTTGGTATGATGTTTGCTTAATAATGTAACTGTCCAGATTTCAATTCCTGGTAGTGGATGCGCACTGCTGATGAGTCCCAAATATAGGATGAAACGGCCGTCCAGTGCTTTCTGCATTCTGTTGAGGTTTATTCTAAAAACTCAATGAATTACTTAATTACATATATATATATATGTATATATATATATATTTGTGTATTTAGGCATCAAATTCTCCTTTATGCATGTCTGACTGAATAAATTACCAATATTATGTTTGCTAATTTTTAACAAAATCCATTCATACTCACGAATAACCTTCCATGTATTGATGTTAAAGGATGAGAGAAATGTGCTATATCTGTTTAAATTTCTTTTATTTTCATTTCCTAAGTACTTTCAATCTTCTTCCAAGATTATCTTCAGGGGTGCAAGTATTACAAAACTATATGTTGTTCATTAGTACAAGTATTTATACAAAGTTGTGCATTGTTATCCATTACTATAATTTTTTCATTATGCTTTCAAATGCAAAATGGTTAACAACGTGCTGAGCGTTCATTAGAACATTAAAAAATTATCCATTATGGAATTTTTTCATATGGACATGCGTACATTGAAGCGTGAAAAAACTGTTCCTTTACAGGCATCTCAGAACATTACTGCAGTATTCATAGTTGATTCTGTTCAGTGATGGATTTAATTTTTTAATATAAATTGCTTCTAGCATCTGTAATCTAAATTTGTTGTTTTCATGGTGTAGGATAGTTGTGTTGTTGATTAGTAATTTTTCATATTGTGAATGTTGACGCAAATTATGTTGTAGATGTCTTGCAATGGATGAATGGTCAGACATGTGTAGTGTAAGCCTTCTTGTTAGTGTATTTGTTGTATGCCCAACATATATATTTTTTTTGTTTGTTTCAGATACATTCTCCCAAGGGACATTTAAATTGTTAAATTGTTGGTTTTACGTAATACATCAGTTAGTGGGGATATATAGTTATATATATATATATATATATATATATATATATATAAATTTAGTGTAAAATGTAACCGGTACTATTTTACACACCTCATCAGGTGAAGGGCTTAACACTCATTAGTTAATTCTTTATGTGAAATGAGTAAAGATTTCTAGATTGTATTAAATTTCACACTTTAAAAAAATATATAAATTTGTACATACTTGCTCCTTTTTCTTATGATTTCCATTTTGTGGTTTCATTATTTTAATCACATTCGGATATAAAGAAAATTTGCAACATTTTAATGATCTTCTCTTCTGAATCTTTCAGGCATTCCAAATGCTAAGTAAGAAATGGAAAAATTGCATTAGAAACAAAGAAAAGAGTGCTGGATTGCTATGTCATATCCATCCTCTTATATATCAGTGAATGTCAGAAAATTTCCCTAAGGATGAGGAAAAAACCAGAAGCAGCAGTAATGTGATTCTACAGAAGGATACTGAGAATTACATGGACAGACCAAGGAAGCAACAAGAAAGTCTTAAAGAAAATGGCAACAGAGAGAACACTTATACTCAAAATCAGAAAAAGACAGCTAAAATTCTTTGGTACGCATAATGAGGAAGGAGGGCTTAGGCAACTTAAACCTCACAGGGCATATTAAGGGCAAGAGATAGGGGAAGGGAATAAGCCACTTACTTGCAGAGCTTGTGTAAATTGATGGTAGAATGGGGGGTGTTAAGCAAAGGGAGAAAAACTGTTAAGATCCACATGAGATATGAAGTTGTGGAGAGTCATGATTACCTATTTCTGAAGGGATGTGAAAATAGAAGAAGTAGAAGAAGAGAAAACTGCTTTTCACTTTTCATAAAAATTCACTGGTAAAAATTACTGTAATGGATAACAATGCACAACTTTGTATAAATACTTATATTAATGAACAACATATAGTTTTGTATTACTTGCAGCCCTGAAGATGATCTTGGAAGAAGATCAAAAGTACTTAGGAAATGAAAATAAAAGAAATTTAAACAGCTGTAACACATTTCTCTCATCCTTTAACATCAGTACACGGAAGGTTATTTGTGAGTATGAATGAATTTTGTTAAAAATTAGCAAACATAATATCGGTAATTTATTCAGTCAGACATGCATAAAAGAGAATTTGCTGCCTAAATACATAAATATATATATATATATATATATATATATATATATATATATATATATATATATATATATATTTTTTTTTTTTCTGGAGGTTGGTTATTTTTCAGAAGCAATCAAATATCAATCAGCTGCCATAATTGAAGCTCATCTTTGTTCATTAAGCTACTAAGCAACAAGGAGTGGTGTTAAAATGCTACTCGGTTCATGTGGGATCTTGCCTGTCCTGTTTATAGTCACTTAGTTGGTCAATAAAATAGTTTGGTAAATATGGACAATGGACTATAATTTTTTTGCCATTGGGCAAAGATATTAGGAGTGGCTATTGCTATAGCAACATTATCAACAAATATGGTTGCCATGAGAATAATTTTTAAAAAAATTAACCATTCTGAATTTATTTTCAAAACCCAGGTATATTATTACAGATTTTGCTAGCAGGAAAATGTACTGACTGGTAAACAGAAAGGTGTTTAATTGTCTATAATTCTGAAAATAGTTTTTTTCTTCTATATGCAGTGTCCCTTCAGGATGTTGGAAATCATGGCACTCCACAATTTCCTTTCCTTTGTAGCACTTAGTAAATGTTAGCCATTTTTTTATGTCTCCTAAACCCTGTTCTGTCATCTATTGTTAGGTAGGTTATGCATTTTTTCTCTGTCCCTCTTGCCTTTAATATGATCTGTGTGTCAAATTCTCCAAGCCCTCTTTCCTGATTATGTGTTCAAAATATTTCAACTATCTCTTTCTGATTTTAAGTATAAGTGTCTTTTTTGTTTCCATTTTCTCTAAAATTTTGTCATTGCTCACATGTTCAGTCCATGGTATTCCCAGTATCCTTCTGTAGAACCCCATTTCTGTTGCTTCAAATCACTTTTCCATCTGTGATGAGATTCTTCAGCATTCACTGCCATATAGGAAAACCGATATTACATAACAGTTAAGTACACATTTTTTGGTTTCTAATGAAATGTTACTGTTTCTAAATACTTTTGTTAGATTTTGGAAGGCATCTTTTTCTAAATATTGTTCAGAAAATCAAACCAACATTATAAAATATCCTAAGAAGTATGACGTAAACCTTTCCAAAACAAAGACTATGATCTGGACCTGGAATGAAAGCAATGATGGCACATACCCTGAATCCAGCATAAAAATCTAAAATATGGAATTAATAAATGTTAAACACTTCAAATACCTCAGTATATGGAACAGTTATAATAAATTTAGTACAAGAGATAAGTAAATTGAACGTAGAATAGGCTGCACTAGAGTTAATTTGAACTGTAAAATGATGAGCCCTTGGCTTGGTGTATGGATCAGTTATAACAAATTTAGTATAGGAGATAATGAAATTGTACAAAGAATAGGCTGTGCTAAGGGTAGATTTGTCTGAAATTTGCAAATACTGCCAAACCAAAATACTAACTTAAGAATTTGAATCATCTTTGGAAATGGCCTCATCAGATCTAGATTTTCATCTAGATGTCATCCATGGCATCCAATTCATTCAGAAACATCTCAGCTATCAGCTATACACAACTGTTTTCTCAGATCAATGATTAATAATGGTTTCAAGTGAATGGATCTTCTAGGTCTTAAAGGAGAGAACCCTGCATCTGATCTCACTGACAGGCACTACAGAATCACAAAGAATGGTAACAAATAAAAGAAACCATATCATCTGAAGAATTTCAACAGTAATAACAGCTAAACTGGATAGTACATGTAATTCAGAGTGAAAATAATGACATAATCAGCATGCTGACTTTCCAAACTCTCTTAAGCAAAAGGTTACGAAGGAAACCTCCTCCATCAATACAAGAGTGTTAATAGAGAAAGATTTTATAAATTCCAACTGACAGTAACACTAACTGTTCAGTCAATGAATGTCGAAAGGGAATAGGTAATCGAGTTCACCCCAAGCAAGGCAGTAAAATCACTAAGACATAAGGGGTTACTGGGTGTGAAAGAATGAGAAAACAGAAACATTATGAAGGAGCGAGAACAACAGAAGAGTAATAAGGGAGACAGTAGATAATGATTGACATCGCATTTAAATTTTTGAAGATAAAACTTGACTAGAAAACAAGAATCCAGAAGAGTGTTCCACAAATGAGAAGTGTGAGAAAAGAAACTGTTAGCATAGAACTTACAGTTACATTTAGCGAATTAAACTGTAAATTGATGAGACCTTGTTGCCAGTCTTATACTGCACTTAAATTCATAGAGTCTAGGTAGCATATCAAAGAGCTCATCTGAACAATTACCATTATGCGAGATGATTTGGGAACAAAAAAGTGGCCTCACAAGTGGACTAAGTCATTAGTAATACCCCTGCCGAAGAAAGGAAGCCTCAGGCAGTGTCAAAATTATAGGACACTAAGCCTGATCAGTCATCCTAGTAAAATCCTGCTCCATATTATTTTGAATCCTTTGAAATCCAAGGCTGAAGAACTATCAGAGGAACGAGCAAGTTTTAGAACCGGATGAAGTATAATAGAACAGCTCTTCAATTATTGGAACCTCATAGAGAAATACCTGCAACATCAGAAGGATGTGTTCCACAACACATTTCAATGTGTTGATAATGGAATTATCCAAGTCATCCAGGTCCTGTATAAAGATGCCACCAACGCAGTTCTTCTGGGGAAACAAATGGGAGGATTCTTCCTGACAACTGTCAGCGTGTGACAGGGATGTGTACTTTTACCGACAGGACCATATGGAATGGAGGTCATCTCCGAGAAATCCAAAGTAATGGTGAATAGAACAAACAGTAACACCTGTTTCAACATTAACATGAATGGGAATTCACTGGAGGATGCACTTTCAAAAACAATGTATAATTCTTTTTTAAATACTGGTGGTTTGCAGATTTTAATAAGATTTCAAATTTATGATCTATAAGATGTACTTAATGACACCATCTCCTAAAATAAATAACTTGAGACATAATTTTAAAATATTTAACAACTTTTAATTTTTTGGTGATGTTAATGCCTGAATGTACACCGCAGAGTGGCAAAAACAAAGCCTCTCCCACTCACAAGCACTTATTCAGTGCAAGGAGAGGATCAGATCAGAGCACATCGATGAGTTCATTTGGGCAGAATTGCCTAACCCAGAGCAAGACACTGATGATTCATGGCAAATGTGGCATTCTTAACTCTTGGTTACCCTAAATGGAGTACAGTAAGTGCATCAAAAGCTTCCCCAGGTAATTTATGCAGGAGACACACATGGAACATGATGGTTACCCATTCTACAGGCACCGAAAACCAGATGGAAATTGACAACAGGTGGATTGTGCTCTACAACCCACTGCTGTCTAAAACATTTGAGGCCCATGTGAATGTTGAGTCATGGAACTCTATAAAGAGCATCAAGTATCTATGTAAATTCACTAAATTAAGGGCTCAGATATCACAATTTTTGGGGTTGAACAGAAGGGCAGGCAGATGGATGAAATTATGCAATATCAGTTGGGCAGATATATTTCCTCGAACAAGGCAATGTGGCGCATCCTGGGCTTTAAAATTCATAAGTGGCATCTAGCTGTTCATCTTGAAAATGGTCAGCAAGTATATTTCACAGAAGGTACTGCTCGAAACGTAGTTAAATCCACCAGAAACCACTTTGACAATTTCTTCAGATTATGCCAAAGTGACCTGTTTGTCGAAACACTGCAGTACGTTGCAGTTCCCTTCTACTACACCAAGGCACACAATAGATGGAGAAAGCACAAGCAAGGAGCACAAGTTGAGGGTTGAGGAAGAAAATGCTGTCTTCAGAAGTGGGACCACTGGGCAGGTGTACACTGTGCACCCCACTCAGCAGGTTTGCTTCGTTCTGCATTTGCTGCTGCACACTGGCAGAGGTTCTACATCATTAACAGACCTGTGAAGATATAATGGAGAAGTCTGTACAACCTACAAAGAAGCCTGTGCCAAACATGAACTACTAGAGGACAATGCCCACTGGGAGCAGACAGTGGAGGAGGCAGCAGTCAGCAGAGAACGAAGTCAAATGTGCCAGCTATTTTCAATCATCTTGATGACATATGGCCAGGGTGAGCCTCTCAAGCTACAGGTGACTGATAAAACCCACATGGCAGAGGACATCCTCTGAAGGATTCAAAGACAAATCACAACAGAAATTGTCATGTCCAATGATGCCATATTTACAATGAGTAATTAGCTGACCTGAATACCCAAATGCAAGCTATAGGACGCCTAGAAATTGCCATATTTGGCGCGAGCAGGCAGCAAACAATCTCACCATTGGTGGGAGATCAGCTATGACACTGGGGAAATGACAGCATATATAACTGATAATAAACACACTGATGATGGGGTGGGGGTATCAACTGGGTGTTTATAACATGATTATTTCAAATATTGAAAGTGAAAGCAGAGATCTATTCTTCCTGGATACTCCAGGTGAAATGGGCAAGCCATCATCAACGTACTTCTGGCTAAACTGTGCTAAATGGAACATATTGCTCTAGCAGTGGTGTCAAGTGAAATAGCTGCAACCCTGCTAAGTGGTGACTGCACAGTTTTCATGCTTCAAACTCCCTTTGGACCTGTCCAAGAAATAGAAGGTAACCTGCAACATCAGTCATGGTTTCATAAAAGGCACACTCCTCAGTGATTGCAAATTGATCATCTGGGATGAGGCAACAATGAGCCATAAGGGTTCCTTCGAGGCTCCTGACACGGCACTTCAGGATTTTAGACACAATACACAGCCAGTTCATGGGAGGTGCAACACTCTTGTTTTCAGGAGACTTTTGACATTCCCTTCCAGTGATTCCGAAAGGAACAAGAGCTAACAAGGCAAATGCTGGTATAAAGTCTTCCTACCTGTAGAGCAGTGTCAAAAAGCTGAGACTCACAACCAACATGGGAATGCAGCTCAATGGTGATGAGGAAGCTGATACTTTTTCTAAGCAACTACTGGATGTTAGTAATTGTACTTTGGTTGGCAAGCACGATTTTGCCTTTTGGACATATCATATTTGCTTCAAAGGAACTAATGACAGTTTACAGACCACAACTAGTAGAGAACCCATGCCATTTTAGCTCCAAAGAATGTGGCAGTTGATGATTTGAACATCAACCTTCTGGAGCAGTTGCCAAGTGAGCATTGCAGATCCAATTCCATTGATGCTGTACTAAATGCCGATGAAGCTGTGAATTACTCAGTTGAATTTTTGAATAGCTTAACACCAGCAGGCCTCCTGCTTCACAATCTGCACCTCAAGATTGGAGCACCAGTGATGCTGCTAAGAAACAGGGATCCAGTGAAGATTTGCAATGGCACACAACTTACAATTAAGAAAATGATGCCAACAGTCTTCGAGGTGACAATTCTGATTGGCAAAGCAATCAGTGAGGCTATATTTATTCCTAAAATTCCACTTATTCCATTGGATATGCCTTTCCTGTTCAAACAGCTACAATTCCTGGTGAAGCTGAGTTTTACAATCTGCAATAACAAAGTTGAGGGGCAGTCCTTGGATGTGGTAGGACATAACCTTGCAGAACTGGTTTTCTCCCATAGCTAACTTTATGTGGGATGTTCAAGAGTTGGCAATCCCAATCATTAGTTTATTTATGCCCGACACAGGAAAACGAAAAATGTTGTTTATGAAGAGGCTCTGCAAACTTGATAAGAAACACCCAATCATCAGGTGTTTATGATTTAACTGTATGATTTGTCAGTGTTGTAAATCTTTTGTTAATCTATGTTATTCTGTTTGTAAATCTATTTACAGGTCTATTGTCAAAGTATATGCCAGTCTATTTGTAAATCTATTTTAACACTAGCTCTTCTAAGGGCTATATATTTTGTGAATGCACAAAAAGCCCTTTTCAATTCTATTTACTTTGAATTGTAACTTAAATCACTTTACAATTTTGGTATTCATAACTTATTGGTATTTACTCCCAAAATCCTAGGCAGTGGTTGGATATTCTCTGTAAATGCATAAAAGCCCTTTTCAGGTCGACTTTGTTACTTTTGGATAACTGAAGAAAGGATATGTGAATGGGAATTGGGGATAACATCTGCTTTCCTGGGAATTGCTGGGTATGTCAGCTAGTAATATATATATTTATTAATAATAATAATATATATATATATATATATATATATATATATATATTGTTCTGAAAGTGAACACCAATATATATATATATATATATTTATTAATAATATATATATATATATATATATATTGTTCTGAAAGTGAACACCAATATATATATATATATATATATATTTATTAATAATATATATATATATATATATATTGTTCTGAAAGTGAACACCAATATATATATATATATATTCTGAAATATATATATGAAATATATATGTGTGTGTGTGTGTGTGTGTGTGTATTAATAGTAATAATATAGTGATTTTCCAAGCGTAGCTTAGATGTGGCACAAGGCCGAAAGTATGGGGCACCCAGTGAGGATTGAACTCACTACTCAGTCGTAATTGTTCTAGCGAGACAAGCTTGCTAACCATTACACCGCCTCGGGGTAATAGTAATAATATATATGTATATATTAATAATAATTATATATAATATATTATAATAATATATATTATATATATATATATATATATATATATATAGTAATAATAATAATAATAATAATAATATATATATATATACTAACAGTAATAATATATATATATATATTAATAATAATAATATATATAATTAATAATATATATATATATATATATATATATATGTATATATTAACAATAAATATATATACATGTATAATAATTGACAATATTTCAACTCATAAAAATTCAAGCTAATATGATTTTTATAGGTAGCATTGTTATCACATAAAAATCAGTGCTTTATTAATATTTCTGTTATTGCTAGCTAATGGACCCTTTTCAGAAATTTATAAAATCAGATTTTTCTTTTAACTTTCATTTTCATCTTTCTTTTTCAGTTGCAGTTTGATCTTTTTTACAAACAGTTTAAATCTTATTAATGTTAAGATTATGTTCAAAATGTATTTTTGGGGACAGTAAAGATTAGTTTTTTTTTAAGATATGGGTTAGGGATAATGACATTTTTGTTACGTGCGAAATGGCAAATACTGGCAAGTACAGTTTCGAATAGACATTGTAGGTTCCTACATTTTGTGAAGACATATTTTTCACTTTCAGAACAACAACTTATTCACTGACTATAGCCCGTCTTTGAAGTCTGACAAGTGTGGATCTTCTCTGATGAGTTTCTTGCTGTCCTGGTTAATCTCAAAAGGCAGGTACCCCCAGTCAACTCCTTTTGAAGAGTTTCGCAGATGCAAAGTGCACTGCAATGTTGACCTCTCCTGTGCCTCTTTGTGAATGTCACCTTCATTGTATGGAGGCTGGACTCTATGTCTACATTTTTTATCTTTTTAGCCAAATAAAAGAAGAAAGAAAATAGCAGGTCTAGCTTAGAAAAAGATGTTGTCACCAAGATATAAGCAGTAAAAATGACTTGGAGAGATTTTCACACCAGAGACATTTTGACGCCAGTCTTTGCTTGTGACATCATCTGAGTCTTTCATTTACCATTTTTCAATGAATGAGTCAATCTATCAGCAGCTGGTGAATGAAGGAATCAGGAATGTTGAGTGTGAATGATTAGTAGCACAAAGAATTGAGTGTGTAGATTGAATGAATAAATGAATGAATGGTGTTTGCATGTTGTATAGACAAAAAAAAAAGACAAACTAGAAAATAAGAAAAAGAATGAGAATTGAGTGTGGATATTGTTAAGAATATGAAGAAATGAATTTATGTTTGGGATGACGCAAGGTGAATATGCAAGAACTAGAGAGATTAAATTTGACCTGCATATGAAGATCTGAAGTATTCTTAGTGGCCCATATCTTGAACAAAAAAAAAAAATCAACATCTTCTATCAAGTGTTTAAAGAAATAGGACTCAAGATTAACCTTTGCAATACAAAAAAATTATGATCTGGAATTGAAAGGAAAGCTATGATGGCATCTACCCAGAATGCATCATAAATATTCAGGATGTAGATTTAGTAAATACTAAACACTTCAAATAATATTATATGGATCAATTATAAGAAATTTAGTATAGAAGAGAAGAAAATAGGCTGCACTAGGAGTAGTTTCACTTAATACCACAAATTGCTACAAAACCAAAAGATTAATCTAAAAATTCAAGTAATATTCTTAAATGACCTTGCCAGATTGAGACTTTCATCTGGATGTCATGCAAGACACCAAACATATTCAAGAATATCTAACCAATGATTCCTAATGTGGGGCACATGACAATATTTTGGTGGGGCATGTGTAGGATGTGCACCCTTCAGTTGCTATACCAACAGAATAAGGGGGTAATTTGAGAATAAGTTATTAACAGTGAATTGTTTTCTAGTGAGTCTGAGTGTTAATACATACAGTGCATATACAGTACGCATACGTAAAAATATTTTATGTGTATGTACGTACATATGTAATTGGCAAACAGGGTATTTCCCGTTTCCCCACGCTCACGTGTCTCGGTCAACAAACAAGAGGGTGTGATGCATGTCGCTGGAAGAGCCCATATTTTGTCGGACAATCAGCGCATGTGAGCATTCAGTTTGCTTCCTTCACATGAATTGCAGTAAAAAGTTGAATATGTAAGAATTAAATATTACGGGGGAGGGAGGGCACCAGAATTTTAGAAATACCAAAGTGGAGCATGGCCCAAAATCGTGTCGGAACCACTGATACTGTCCGCTGTATACAACCACTTTCTAAGATCAATGATTAAATATAGCTTCCAGAGAATGAAGCCTGCAGATCCTGGTGGAAAAAATCCTTCTTTGAACCCTGTTCTATGGAATCAAAAGCTAAGAACTGTACCAGTTAGCAAAAACCATATCACTTGAGGACTTTCAACAGCAGGATCAACTAAAATGCATAGCACATGTAACTTAAAGAGAAAATAATGACATAATCAAAATGCTGACATTTTACACCACTTCAAAAAAAAGTTAGGAAGCAAACTTCCATGATACTTGAAAGAGCAATAATGGTTACGAGAATTGAGAAACCTATTTTACTGAAAAAATATTTAAATAGAAATATTTTATACATTTCAAACAACAGTAGTGCTAGCAGCTATATGAATACCAAGTCTCTTTATAAGGAAAAAGCTAACCTGGTTTGAAATTCAGGCCTTGTAGGCATATGCTGAAATGCTCTACAAAGATACTACACAAGTAGTTGAGAGATAATCATTAATAATAAATTAATGAACTGGATTAAAGTATAAAATAAAAACTAGAAATATCTATATGAGTGAGGGAAGTTAGATAAGATAGATGTTTATTATCGCACTTCATTTTTGTGGAACTTCCTTCCCCTCATTTGCTTCCCTGATTAGCTATAATCTCCAAATATTCAAATGTCAATGTCAATCAACATCTCCAGATGCCTTGATCTATTCCTCTTCCTTCTCTTCATCCTATCACGTTTCTTTACTCTTGCTCCCACTCTCTATAACCCCTTTCATGCTAGTGGCACTCCCGCCTTGCTTGCGGTGAAATGCTTTAAAAAACAAAATCTATATTTGGACTATTGTCCTCATCCTTATCACAATATTTTAGCCTTTCTGCCCACACGCGCCTTCATTCGGTGCTTGTTGATCTGGATTATCATCAGGGAATTTTGAGCTGAACACTTTATTTAATCTACAGAGCTAGATAGTTCGTGTTCATTTTTAGGGATACCTCATTCATTTTTTTCTGTTGTTCTGTTACTTCTTTCTCTGTTTCCATTGAATCTAAGTTGATACTGAGCCTAGGGATTGAACTCTATACCACCAAATTCACCAAACAACTTCATTAGGCTATTGTATTATTGTTCAAAATTCCTTCAGAGTTATCTAGATCAACGGAAAAAGGAGGTGCATAATGTATATTATTTAAATTATTTACCCTCAGACTATTGTCTTTGTGTTTGCTGATAATATCATATTGTTTTGACCATACAGTAGCGTAATGGATAGCGGCTCGGATTGAGGAATCGGAGAGCCAAGTTCGAAATCCAGTCAAATCCATTACATTTACTTTCATGCTAATACCCTTGGGGAAGGTATGAATCCTCTTCTCCCCCTAGATATGGGTAAATAGCAGGAAAGACCGGGTTCCATAGCCTTGGATGGTAACTGGTCTACCGCAAAAAGAAATGGCAGCCTACTGTAGGGAAAAAATCTGACTCGTTAAAAGATACATGATCGCCTAAGCATGTATTACAAATGGCACATAACTGACCCTCCGGCCTTCATTGGGTGCTTGTTGATCTGGGTAACCTTCAGGGAATTTCAAACTGTAACCTTTATTTAATCTACCAGGGCAAATTGCTCTTGTTCTACTGCTCATGTCTAGGGATATCTCGTTATCGTTCACAGTTTCTACTACATGGCTCAGGGATTGAACTCACAAAATACTGATGGAAAGAAGATAATAAAACAATGAAGAAGTAAAAAAATAAATGATGAATGTTGAAAGAGGAACTATAAGCAAAATGAGTGAGAGAAAGAAAAGGAGAAGCAATGAGTGGAAAAGAAGACAAAAATGAAAAAGAGGGGAGAGAGAGTATAACTAGAAATATCAGCTAAGTAAAGAGGAGACAGAGAGAGGAAATAGAGACAGTAAGTTGATGATAGATGAATTGGCTCCCAGATTATTATTCTTCTATATGCCATATCCCTTCAGGATGTTGGCAATCATGGCTCTCTACAACTTCCTGTCCCTTATATCTCTCAATGAATTTTGTCTTTTTGCCATCTCTCCCACACCCTACTCTGCCATCCATTCACTCAAGCTTACCAGGTAGGTTATATATTGTTTTCCCCTGTCTCTATTGTCTATTATCTGCCCTGTGAGTATCAAATTTTCCAAGCCTTCATTCCTCCTGATGTGCCCTAGAAATTTCAACTATCTCTTCCTGATATTAAGTATAAGTGTCTTTTTGGTTCCATTGTCTTTAGAACTTTGGTACATTGTATTCTCCAGCATCCTTCTGTAGACCGTCCTGGGTATGACGATGAACAACATCCGCATCCTGAGTAAGACAATAAACTATGTCCAACAGCAAGGTCTCTGATCAGGAGGTTTTGAGGAGTGTGGAACCACCTCTTAATTGCTGGTGTTCCAAGGTCCACCCTGACCTAGGGTGGTAGAACGTTAGGGTCCCAGCTATGGGCAAACAGTTAACCCCAAAACTGTGGTAAAAACACCATGAAAGTGTAAAAATAGGTTTTAATACCAGAAATACTTCATAAAAAATTATTACCAGCAATAAATTTTTGTAGAAAAAAAAAACTATTACCAGCAATATACTTTTGAAGGAAAAATATTACCAGAAATAGATTGTTGACAAAAACAAAATATTACCAGCAAAATAAATTTTGTTGGCATTAAATAACCCATTGATGTTGATATGCCATAAAACAAACCAAACCAAACCTTCTGTAGAACAATATTTCTGTTGCTTCAAGTCTCTTTTCATCTGTGTGTCCTGGGTATGATGATAAAATACATCCGTGTCCTGGGTATGACGATAAACTACATCCGTGTCCTGGGTATGACGATAAACTACATCTGTGTCCTGGGTATGATGATAAACTACGTCTAACAGCAAGGCCTCTGATAATACGTTTTTGAAAAAATAATTTTACCAGCTATACTTTTTTGAAAAAATAATTTTGCCAACTATATGTTTTTGGAAAAAAAAAAATTTTACCAGCTATACATTTTTGAGGAAAAAAGAAAAATGTTACCAGCTGTACGTTTTTGAGGAAAAAAAAAAAATTTTTACCAGCTATACATTTTTGAGGAAAAAAAAAAAAATTTTTACCAGCTATACGTTTTTGAGGAAAAAAATTTTTACCAGATATATGTTTTTGAAAAATTAATTTACCAGCTATATGTTTAAAAAAAACTAAAAAAAAACTTTTTCAGCATTAAATGGCCCAACGAAGGTCGATATGCTGGTTAAACAAACAAACTATCTATCTATCTATCTTTTCATCTGTGAGGAGTTTGTCCAGCATTCACTGCCATATAGACCAAATGGAAACTGTCTGATTCATTAAATTTAATTTTTCAATCTTTAATTCTATTTTTGTGTGATCCTCACTAGGTGTCCCACATATCATTCTGCTGTTCTGAGTGTTTATCACCAAAAGAATCTCCAAAAATTGACATACAAAGAGGTGTTGAAAACTCTTCCACCTCACCTACTCTTCCAAATATGATCAACTAACCAAGCCTCAGAATTTGGGGTGGAAGGTTTCTTAGTGGACTCAAAACATTTCACTTCCATGTTATTTGTCACTGGGTTATTATTTTAAATTTGCTGAGAACATGTCAAAAGCAGGTAATAACATCTCCATCTCTGTGGTGTATGGCAATTATTTGTGGAGAAGACTACATATATAATATGGACACTTGTCCCAAGAAATGATATTACATTACAGCAAGGAGAGATATAAAGAGAGTAAACAGCTAAAACATACATATATATTCCAGGAACGAAGGCAGCATGTCACTGGAATAATGAATCAGGTATCCAAGTATATCCAGATATGTTCTAAATTCTGCTTTCTTGATATACAGGCCAAGCAGTAGAGGATGTTCTATGTGTTCATGTTATGCTGTTGGTTTCTCTTCTGACATCAAGTTCAGCCTTTCCATCAACATTTACTAAGCTCCTGTCAATGTTTGCAGCATTTTCTATTTTCATAAAATTGAAATTTTCTGACAGACCGTTGCTTTCTAGATATGTCTAGAGGAGCACCTATTTTAGGTAGGAAAAGAGAAGGTAGCATTGCAAATTTTTCCATTGGGGTTTTTGAGACACTTCTGGTTTATATATATATATATATATATATATATATATATATATATATATATATATATATATATATAGATATATTTTTTGTTTATATATTATTTTTATATATACAAATATTTAAGTTAATGCTCTGTTTATAATAAACTGTATTAACTACATTTACTAACCTTATAAACATTTATCATAAACAGAGTATTTACTTAAATATTTGTATTTATAAAAATAATGTATAAACAGAAAATATATAAAAATAATTGTTGGATTTAGTTCATTTCATAATATATATATATATATAACAATTTTTACATATGGATAAAAACAACTTGCTCACTACAAAAATGCATTCTTGTTTTGATGCACCTGCATCTCGACTGGTGATAACCAAAAATGCTTATCCTTCATAGGGAACAAGTTGTTTTCGTCTGTATGTAAAAATTATAATAAATAATTATTGCTCTACTCATGGTATTGAGCCCTCTTTAAATTAATGCTGTGAATGTTAGAATTTATATTATTTTCATTCTCGTTACATTCAGATATATATATATATATATATAGTAAATGTAATAAATCCGTTGGTATATAATCCAAGTGGATACTAGTAATATAAAATATTAAAACTGATCCGCAAAAAGAGCTCAATGTATTATTACAGAGGAAAAATCAATACACAATAAAATCAAAAATCACAAATAAGTCTATTTTGATTGACGAAAATATAATTTGTCAGTCTTTCTGTTTATATATATATATATATATATATATATATATATATAAAACAGCAAATCAAATTCTGCAATATTATCAGTCCTTATTTGGCATCTCGGCTTCAATGACTTTCCCTCTGCTGTAACATAGCTTCCCTTTGCATTTAATATATTTTCATTACAGATGTTCTGATCAGATTTCCTATTTGCTATCTTTTGTTTGTAGTGATAATATTTGTCATAAATGATGAGCTGGATTTGTTTTCCGTGAAAGGTGATATGTAACTATGTATTAAGTTTCATATAATTTGTTCATCCAGTTTGTAGCTTTTGTGCAATTGGTTTCTGTAAAATACTTAATGGTGTAGGGCAATTGGCCATCAGCCCAACAAGCAGAATTGACAAAGTTTCCAATGAAAAGGAAGAAAAAGAACAAAGCAAAATAATACTAAGCAAGCAATATATATGCCAGACAAAATTCAGCAAAGCAACAATAATAAGACAAAAAGTTCACAGAGTAAAAATTCTGTTTACTTGTAAAAGGGATACAGTCAACAATATGTTAGATGAGACCAAGAAGTGGTCCATTTTATTGGTTAGGAAGAAATCCCAGCATGCATCTGAAAAGTTTGTCTATAAATTTAGGGAGATGTTTTTAGTGATCACTCCATTTAAGTTTGAACCAATAAATGGTGTATTTTATGTTGATATTTTTAGTATTCATATATTTTTTTTCCCATTTCTCTAAGGTTTGATTAATTTGTTTCTCTATTATATATGTGGGGATATTCTTGTTAACTAATATTTGTTTTATATTTTTGAGTTTCTAATAAAATATTTTGCATGTAAAGGATATTAAATATTTTTTGTTGCTTTTCAATCATTTCACACCAAGCAACGTGATAGCGCCACTAAGACACAGGTGGTTACTGGAAATGGAAAGACATTAGTGAAGAGAACGGACAATAAAAGAACAGGGTTCAGGAAGACAGAAGATGGTGATTGGCATTGCATTTAAAATTTTGAAGATTATAGGTGGCAGGGAAGCAAGAAGTCAGGAGAGAGTTCCACATGGGAGAAAAGAAATTATTATAATAGAACTGAAGATTGCATCTAGTTGCCAATCCAGTAGCACACTTAAATTCATGTACATGGACCACCAAGGAAAGCTCATCAGAACAATTGCCATGAAAATATTTGTAGAAAAGACAGAGCCAACCCACATCACACTGGTGTGAAAGTTATTTTTCTATGTTTAATAATGTCTTCGTTAGTAGTGAGGTTTGTTTGTAGTAATTGAAGTGGTTCTTTATTCCATCAGCTAAATGACAATGTTGAATCAAAATTATATAAATATAATTCATTTGAATAATAACCAGTTCTGTGAGAAAGAAATTTAATTCTATATATTTTCCTTGTTTATTTTTTAAACTAGTTTAGCTTTACCATAAAAATAAGTCATAGCATTGGTTACATTTGTTGCATGAGTAATTTATGGTATTTATCTATACTGTTAACCTCATTGCCACATGTTAGGAAGAAATTAAAATTAAAAGCAATGTATTAGCAGCCTGGTCCTCCAACTTAGTTAACTAATTATTATCTTTATTGTTTCTTATTAATATATATCAGCTGGCACATTTTCTGATTTGACTTATGGCCACATTATCTTGAAATCTGGTTCCCATATGATCAATGCAGTTAAAAGTTGAATCTGGTTAGTACTCAGAGAGTCAACTTATAATTCCCATTTGTTATATTCACTTATGAGTAAATACCATTGTGAAAAGTATAAATCCACCTTTTCTTCTCCAGCTATGGGTTAATTAGTAAGACATGTATCACTAACCATTATTTTATAAAAAAATTCTTACAATTTAAAAATATTTCCTGGATTTAAATAACCCTCAAAGGGTTGATAAGCTGTAGAAAATGAATGAGTCACTATTCTATATTAAGACTTTTGTTCTCTAGGGTATTAAAGATTAATTTTATTGTTTAAAAACCAGTGATATCTGCGCTAACACATGTACCCACTAAAATATAACATTTATAGTAAAAAGATATAAACTCAAATTAAAAACTCCATTATTTGCTTCTAAAATTATCTCTATATATGAAAAATGATTACAATATTATAAAAAATAAAATTATCTCTCAAACGAAGCAAAACCAAATAGAAATGTTATTTGACAGCCGAAATAATTGTGTTTGATGGTATATAAAATTCTCCACTAAAAATTTCCTACATATGTTTAAAAAAAAAAAGAACAAAAAGAAAGCTAATAGTGCTTCCTGTGACTTATATGGGAAACTGAAGTATCTGGTAGGTTAAAGGTTTTATGCAGATGACAAAGATTATTATTTGTACCTCACTAATGACATTCTTGCTAAGCAAACTTTCTCCAATTTTATATATATATATATATATATATATATATATATATAGCCACAAATAGGGGATGCTGACAAAAATGCTTGGTAAATTTTATTCCCCTAAATCAAAATTCTATTTAAAATTCTATTTTATCTGGACCAATAATTTTTCATGCACACATCATTGTTATTATTATTATGTATAAAGTGATAATCTAGGAGATTAACATAAGAGATAATCTAGGAGATTAACATAAGAGATAATCTAGGAGATTAACATAACTTTCTGGTATGCCATATTTATGGGTAAAAGTGCTCAATAGCAGACATAGAGCATTTGTAAATATAAAAGGACATTGAGGTTGACACCAAGTGGCAACCATATGTTTAATGATTGAACACAAACTTCAGGCATCTATCTATCTATCTATCTATTTATCTATCTATCTATCTATCTATCTATCTATCTATATATATATATATATATATATATATATATATATTGTGTGTAATTCCGGAAAATCCTCGTCGAAAACACAATTATACTTAAACATGAAAACAATAAACAAAAACTAAAAATTCTTGAAGCTATATACATAAAACAGTTGAAACCTAACCTGAACAAAATAAACTATGAAATCTCCAAAAATATCCTTAAATGCCTATAATTAGTAACAGAAGTCATTGGTTCATACCAACGGCTTTCCATACTCAATACTCATCGGATTCACTCTCGCGTGGTCATGTGTGACGTCATGAGCTGTCGTGCGATTTTCGTTTTCAGCGTTTTATATGCACGTGTTTATCGTTGCTTGGATATCATCCATGTAAACAAATAATACTATCATCAATTTCTTGTTCGTGTATTGCATAAATATATTGTGTAATTGTCATCTTTGATAATGGCTTATGTAAGCCGAAAGCTCAGATCGGATTAAATAAAAAAAAGTATGTATCAATATTGTGATTTTCTTTCATTATTTAATGATAATGTTATTAAGATTATCAGACTATATGAAAAAAACTTGCATAAAATATATAGACAACGCTTATCTATATTATTTAATGAGACATGTATTAATATATATATATATATATATATATATGTATATATATATATATATGTATATATATATATACGTATATATATATACATATATATATGTATGATTTTCTCTGTC
>OZ038477.1:34960557-35108057 GCA_964036315.1 Acanthosepion esculentum
ATGCCACTAAAACGTAAGGGGATACTGGGAGTGAAAGAGATGAAAAGACTTTAGAAAGAAACAGAAAACCAATCCTAAACAGGAAACAAGGGATAAACCTCTACTCCTGTACAAAAGATTGGGAAGGAGAGTGAGTTATGAGTTAAATATATGGATTGATTTGTTTTCTACAGGTTATCAATCCTTTGCTGAAAATATTTTTAAATTGTAAGAATTTTTTTTTTTGAGATAATAATGGTTTATTGATACAAGTTTTAATAATTAACCCATAGCTGGAGGGAGAAGAGCTGGATTCATACTTTTCCCAAGAGTATTTACATGTAAGTGAATATGACAAACCCAACGGAAATTGGAACCCAGCTCTCCAATTGACAATTCTGAGCCATTATCCATTACACCACTTGCACATCCAAGCATACAACACCTGGTATTTCCAAGCAGTCACCCATCAATTGGCCAGGCCCAACATTGCTTAACTTTAGTAATCCTCCTGTGGCCATAAGCCAATATGGGTTAAGTAGTATGTAGTTTTGGTTGTTGGCCAGTCTAAGAGGAGAACATTTCTATATTCAAAACCATGGAGAAAGCATCAGGAAATCTTTCCACTTCTTCTATGTGCTGTGTCCCTTTAGGGGCGATCATGACTCTCCACAACTTCCTATCTCATGTGGCTCTTAGCAGTTTTTCTCTCTTTGCTGAACCTACCTCATTCTGCCATCTATTCACTCGAGCTCATCAGGTAAGCAGCATACTGCCTTCTATCTTTCTTACCCTCAAAATGCCTTGTGAGGGTAAAGATTTCCAAGACTTCCTCCCTCCAAGGAATTATCTCTATTTCTTCCTGATTCTGATTAGAAAACTTCTTTCTGTTGCCATTTTAAGACTTCTTGGTTGCTTACTCGCTTTGTTCACGGAATTCTCAATTCTTCGAGTACAGTCAACAATGAAATTATTTTTACACCCATCAATTTTGAATATTTTTATCCATTCCTCAGAATCTAATGCCCATATAGTGCCAGATTTTTTATATATTAATAAGTACAAAAAAGAAATATAAAACTTAATTTTCAGAACAATAGGTTAAATACAACAAATTTGACAGGCAAATTATGCAAAATAAGAAAAGACAAAATTATTTGTAGAGTAGATAATATTGTTTTAAATTGGTTGATTCATGTAAGTATCAGTAATTTTCATAATTTATTGGTAAAGCCTTCTAGACTATTTATTCAGTAGAATACTTGTGATAATTCCAGCAAAGAACATCACCAGGTGTATAGAATGTCACCATTATTATTCTTACATTAACAACATCATGGAGAAGACAAAGAATGTTTAGTGTTGATTTGTGACAGAACATTATTAACTTCCACAAGTCGAGGAAATAGTTACAGCACTATTTGAAACTGGTTAGCTATCTTTAGATTTAAAGTACAGTCCATCATAAAGAAGTTTAAACAGTTTGGCACGACAGAGAATTTGCTTGGGCGTGGGAAAAACAAAAGAAATTGTCATTGTGAACTGCAGGAAAACTGTCGCAAGGTTAATATAAACCCAAGAGTTGATTTGAAAGACATCACCAAAACTCTGGATATGATGTGTATTAGCATAAATACTAACACAATACAATGTTGTTTAAATAAAAACGGGTTGTATGGAAACCGACCACAACCAATCCCTCTTCATAAAACATGTCACATTGTTGCTCGGTTTAATTTTGCCAAAACATTCTTGAACAAAGAAAATTGCTTTTGGGAACAAGTACTATGGAATGATGAATCAAAAATTGAGCTTTTTGGACATAATGATGTACAGAATATTTAGAGCAAGAAAGGTGTGCCTTTCTTCCCAAAGAACACAGAGGCAACATTAAAACATGGATACGGTTTGATGATGTTTTGGGGTTGTTTTAGCCTGAGTGAGACTGGATAATTAATTGAAATAAGAGGAATAATGAAATCTGCAGACTATATCAAAATTCTGGATCTATCAGTGCAAAATCTTCATCTTGGTCAGCAATTTACTTTCCAGCAAGATAATGATCCCAAACATACGTCTAAATCAGTGACTGCATAGCTTCAGAAAAAGAAGATTTCAGAAATTCAAGGAGGCCTAAATTGAATCCTATTGAAAATCTATGGCAAGAATTGAAAGTTCGAATAAATTGTCAGTCACCAAAAATTCATCAGGAGTTAGAATGTGTAACCATTGAAGAAAATCCTGGAAGAGACTTGTTCAAATCTCATCAAAAACTTTAGAAAATGATTGCAGCAAGTTATAAAGATGAGAGGCCATTCTCTTGACTATTAATATTGTGAAAATTGTTCAATTTTTTATACTGTACAAAATTTTGTGCTTATGAACATATAAAAAACCTGGCATCATATGAGCATTAGATTCTGAGAAATGGATAAAAATATTCAAAATTGATGGGTGTATGAATATTTTCATTGTTGACTGTACCTGCAGCCTCCAGTTTTATCCATGGGGAGATTGTCCCATATTCACTGCCATATAAGGGGATGGATATCACATAGCAATTTAGAATTCTTTTGTTTGTTTCTAATGCAATTTCTCCATTTCTCAGCACCTTGCTTAGATTTTTAAATGTTTTCTTTCACTAGTCCAGTGCAAGGAAGGACCTGGGTGTCACATTTTCCATACTGTTTTAAAACACTTTTAAGTAATTTAATTTTCTGCTCCTGTTTGATGTTGATATATATTTCCAATTTGTAACTTGCATTTTGTTGTTTTTTTTCTCTTGCTCATGATCCTACTTTCTGCCTTCTTACAGTTGATGATTAGTCCTTTTATCTTGCTTTCTACTACTGTCTAGGAGATCCTGTAATTTTCTTTCTGGGTCAGTCATCAACAGAGTGTCATTTGCATATCTTATTTTGTTAAGATTATGCCTACCAATAATAAATACTGGTAGGGTCTCCAGTTCCCTTAGGATATCATCACTGTAGAGGTTGAAGACACACCCTTGCCTCATGCCCCTTTCTATTTTTGTATAGCTGCTCAGTTCATTTTCTATCCATATATGCAGGTTGTATTTTCTTGCAGTAGAAGTTCTGGATTATTTTAACTTTCTTAATAGATCTACTTTTACTAAGTGTTGCAGTTCATCCTGATATATAATACAAAGTTATAGTTCAGAAAAATGGTAATTCTTCACGTAAGTAGTGTAAAATAATCTGCCAAAGTTCTGCTACATTGAAACAATATAAAATAAACAACCATTTTCTATCTTTTAATTTTTTTGCATTGTAACTATTACCATGGTTAATGCTGCCATATCCATTGGGTATTCAGAGGTATCAAGTGGGGTTCAAGAAAGTGCCAGATTAGTGAGCAGAGACTTTGAAAAAAATGATTGTGCAGTATATTCAGCCCCAAAGATGGCTGGACTGCCTATGCTGGAGTTGAGGAAACCAACCATGGAATATACTCCCATAATGTCATTATTCATCAGTAGCATTTTGTGCATCCTGTGGTACAATTACAGTCCTGTGTTTTTAGTATTTGTTTGCTGTGTAGTCCACCGTTACCCACTGTAATCTTGGTTTTAATGATTTTATACCATTCAAGAAATAGAGGTTTATTTTACATTGCTTAAGTGACAAATTACCCAGAAAACACTGATAACATTTACCTGATGCATAACCTATAAGTATATATTCTTTTTATATTTTAAAAATATGTTTGTAGTTATAATTTAGTCATGTATAATTAACTATATATATATATATATATATATATATATATATATATATATAAAAAAGTGAACATAGAAGTCAACACTTAGAGGTGACAGTCTGTTTCATGCTAGACTCAATCGTCAGGCCACGAGTGCTGGTATTTTTCTCGGCTATTTATATATATGTGGGTCAATGGTACATTGTGGGTAGTCTATTTTGGCGGTTATTTTACCAGGAGTTGTTTATTTGTTTATTTATTTATTTGGGTTAAATTATTTCACTTGTTTTTATTTATTTTTATTTTATATATTTTTTATTTTAATCAATGTTTTTATTAATGTAGTAAAAATTTGCTTATATCGCTTATTTAATAGTTTTGTTTCGGGAAGATAATTAAAGCTATTTATTCAATTTTGGTATTGATTGTTGTAGTTTATTCTAACTATTATTTTGGCGGGAGTACTTTTTAATGTATTTATTACTTCATGTATTTATTTGGATTGATTATCTTTATTTGTTTTTTCTAATGGTTAATTTATCGGGATCGGTTTGTTAGTTTATTTATTTATTTGGATGAATTTAGATTAATTTATTTTACTTGTTTTTTTATTATTTATTTATTATACCGTATATCTTTATTTACTCTTTTTGGTTTTCAATTATTAAGAAACGTAGTATTTTTTGGAACCCAAGTAAATAATAAACAAATTAACAAACCATTATGACCAAAATATTAGTTAGACTATAAAAATCAAACCAAAAATCAGACAAAAAAAAATAGCTATAACTGTTATATAACGATAAAAGAAAAAAAAAACTGTTACTTAAAAAGCGAAAACCGAAAAGAGTAAATAAATATATACAGTATAATAAATAATAAAAAACAAGTAAAATAAATTAATCTAAATTCATCCAAATAAATGAATAAACTAACAAACTAATCCCGATAAATTAACCATTAGAAAAAACAAGTAAAGATAATCAATCCAAATAAATACATGAAGTAATAAACACATTAAAAACGGCTCCCGCCAAAATAATAGTTAGAATAAACTATAATAATCACCCCCAAAATTGAATATATAGCTTTAATTATCTTCCCAAACCAAAAACAAAACTATTAAATAAGCCAATTAAACAAATTTTTACTATGTTAATAAAAAATAAAAATAAATAAAAACAAGCGAAATAATTTAACCCAAATAAATAAATAAACGACTTCCGGTAAAATAACTGCCAAAATAAACTACCCACAATACACCGCTGACCCGTATATATAAATAGCCGAGAAAAATACCAGCACTCTTGGCCTGACGATTGTGTCTAAAGTGTTGACTTCTATGTTCACTTTTATATTTACACATGCCCTATCTCTGATATTGAGCACTTTATCCCATAAATAAGGCTATATTTCATTCAGGGGCCATCAAAGATCTAGTCTGTTAAACAGTGTAGTTTAGATGTTACTCTAGTACTGGTAACTGCACATGTTTTTCCCAAATAGATTTAGTTTCCCTAGCAGTTCGAATTGATCCTTGTGCTGTACTTTGTCATACGCTTTTACATCATCTATAAAACATAAGTGCACATCCTTCTGCTTTTGTATTGCTCTCACTGATATAATTCTAATGATGATGATCACATTTCTTGTTCCCGCATCCTTGACAAAGAGCTTTCTCAAAAAATGACATGGTAATTCACACATAATAAAAACTAAAAAAAAAATCTGGCTAGACATGGCATTAAAACAATTCTAAGACAAACTAGAATATAAAATTGAATGAATCTCAAAGTGCTAACTTGAAATCAAAAGAGAAAGGCGGTTTAGTTGTCAAAAAAAGTTTTATTGCAACTTTGTATATTAAAGAAAAATAAGCTGTATATGAAAAATATTTTTATATAATGAATGTAACAAAACTATGATAAAGGTTGATTAAATTCATCTTTTTCCACTTTAATAACAAAATTGAGCTGTTCATCTGAAAAGTTCAAAATGTCTTCAGTGTTCAGAGTATCAGTTGCAGTGGAATGCCTTTTTACTTTGTTTCTACTTGGGCTGTGCAAACTCAAATTATGATCTTCCTGGCGCCGTTTCAGAGCCATTTTAGCAGTGCCAATTTTGTTTGCTGTTATTCGGTTAACTTGTGTCTCTGTGAGACTTCGGTTGATTTTTTGTGCAAATGTTGTGGCAAATTCTGCAGAGAAGTGGGAAGGAAAGAATATTTAATGCAAATTTTAATCAATCTAATAACATTCACATAATCAACATAGGCATTTTTTTTTGTATGTTAAACATTTTTAATAACTTTGAAATGTGATAACATAATAATAGGTAATATTAGTGTTACTGGCTTTATGCAAATCTATTCATTTTGAAAATGAGACACTATTGAAGGTAAGCTGTTTGCAAAGATGTCTGAAGCATCTTGATTAAGTGAGGCATGTAGAAATACTCTGACCCGGTAATAGAATCTGGTTTCAGGTACCCATTTTGCATTGTCATGCTTCTTAGCCCAAAGGCAAAAACCTGACATCCACTTTGTCAATACAAACTTTCTTAATTTTAATATAATAAATATTAAAAGACAAAGATGATTGCTCAAGGAAGCAATAATCTTGAAGAAAATCTGTCAAATCACTATTTTTGAGTTTAGAATAATATTGGCTTAGCAGCCTTCCACAGAATGCTCAAAGGCCATCATTCCTCAGGCAACAAATAGCAACCCTCATGTAGTGCCATAAGAAGACATTCAGGTGTCCAGGTATGTATATATTCTTTTTATATTTTAAGAGTATGTTCGAAGTTATATCGTTAATTAAACACGATTAAATTATATGTAAAGCCAGACTTTCAGCTGCAACGGTATAT
Source organism: Acanthosepion esculentum (assembly GCA_964036315.1). Lineage (NCBI taxonomy): Eukaryota > Metazoa > Mollusca > Cephalopoda > Sepiida > Sepiidae > Acanthosepion > Acanthosepion esculentum. Next base: position 34,967,128 of record OZ038477.1, read on the forward strand.
GCCTGTCCCGTATTGGACTTATCAGTCACAAACATGCCTGCAATCAATATGAAAAGACTCCCTCTTGATCTGCATTTTGTGAAGCCAACCCATGATATTTATAGTTATTTTCTAAGCGTAGCTTAGATGTGGCACAAGGCCGAAAGTATGGAGCACCTAGTGAGAAACTCACTTTTCAGTCATAACTGATATAGCGAGACAAGCTTGCTAACCATTACACTACACCGTGGTGCTTGATGATTTTCTAAGCGTAGTTTAGATGTGACACACAGCAAGGATCAAACCCACTATTCAACTGTTTTAGTGAGACAAGCCTGCTAACCATTACACCATGCTGAAGTGCCCAACCATGAGATAGATAGATATAGATATATATATATATATATATATATATATATACACGATGGACTTTCCCGTCGAACTCGACGTATGAGGGTCAGACAGATCAGGTCCCAGAAACTGAAAGCCCGACACCCGCACAGGATTTGATTATAGTGGTGAAGGCTTTGTGCAGGGCCATCCACACTTTTTGGAGGGACAAATACAGGGACCTGGTGCAATGGATGCCACAAGGTCCCCAAACGACCCTCCGCAGGTTTTGAATTCAGAGTTGTCCTTCTCCTAGACCAGTTGCCATCCAAGGCTATAGAACCCAGTCTGTCCTGCTATTTACCCATAGTTGGAGGGAGAAGAATAGGATTCACACCTTTCCCAAGGGTATTAGCACGTAAATGAATGTAATGGATTTGACTGGAATTCGAACTCGGCTCTCCGTTTCCTCAATCCAAGCCGTTATCCATTACTCCTCATATATATATATATATATTTCAAGAGGTTAATTATATATATATATATATATATATATTTCAATTGAGAGATAGACTGAGTCTATAAACAACAGCCACCTGTGCTAATGCAAAGCTCTTCAGTAAAATGAATTGGAGCACTACGACAGATTGGTGTTTGTTTATATTCATAAAAACAATATGCTAGAATTAACTGTTTTTTTCTGCCGAATGGTGATAGCTCAGGGGTAGAAAGTCTGACACTACATCAGTCGGGTTTCGGTCCTGGCTTGAAGCATTCAGATGTCTAGTCGCACTGAGGAGCTGTGATACAGTACTACCTACGAATGACACACACACATATATATATATATATATATATATATATATATATAAATAAAAATAGAGAGTTAAGACAGGTGTTCATCAGAGATCTAGTGTGTCAAACATTATAGTATAGGTGTTAGTCTAGCATAGGTCATGTTTGTTTCATGGGCAGTGAACATGCCACCAGCTGAATTTGAACTCGGTTAATTTTTGCTGTCTAATGAGAAAAAAAAAAATTCAGTCATGGCTTTCTACAGTTACTTTAAGTGGAGGTAAAAAATCTAAAACATCAAAAAACTGATTTTCTAGGCAGACAGGCAGGTTCCCTCCCCACACACACCATATCAAAAAGACTTAATTATAGTGAAGAGAACATGTGTTATTTTGTTGGTAGATGGTTATATTGTAAATGTACTAATGTCCTTGAATCAACTTCTACCACCAGCGATGTGTAAATAGCAGAACTGACTGGCATCTTTAGACTTGCTTGGCAACCAGACTATGTGTGTGAAAACTGATTCTAAAACAGAAGTGATACCCTTCAGAGTACTGTATATCTTTTCGGGTAACTTTTGCAGCCAGAAACACTGATTGACTGTAACAAAATGGTCTTGGAGACAGGGAATGAGATTATGCACTGAGACTTCCAATTTAAACAGTGTCTATGTATCGGTTGCACAGCTATAAATTTCATTAGTGTTATGGGCAACAAAAATATAGTGTACTATAATTGGATGCATAGTGGTGTAATGGATTGTGGCTTGGATTGAGAAATCAGAGAGCCAAGTTTGAATTCATGACATTCACTTATGAGCTCATATCCTTGGTAAAGGTATGAATCCACCTCTTCTTCCCCCAGCTATGGGTAAATAGCAGGAGAGACCTTGAGCAGCAACTGGTCTAGAAGAAGGAAAAATTCTGTGTTCAAAACATCCAAATATGAGTATATAGTAGGGTAGTCTGTACTCTGTAGCCAGGCTTGGCAACCAGACTAGTAGGACAACTCTAAATTCAAATCCAGAGTCCCTAAGACAGTCCAGTGTCATGTTCAATTTCAAGCTGTATTGGCCTCCGTCTTTCCCTTGGACGACATTTGTGGTGTGGGAAGGGGAGATATGCTGCATGGGCAACTGTTGATCTTTCATAAAAGAAAAAACAAAAATAAAAATCAACCCTACCTATGCCTGCACCCTGCAGGGTTTAATAACTCTTTGGATGCAGATCCATGTTTCCCTCAGGACCAATGGATGTCATACAAGTATTAAAAAAATGTCAGGATTTCATACTTTTTGTATTTTTGCTGCTGATAGGAAATAAGGTTAAGGACATTTTTCTCATTCAGTATATCTTGAAGAAATTTGCGTGCAACAATTTGGCTCATTTTACGAAGGACCGTGCTAAACTATTACTGCTGGTTGTTGTGAAACAATTTATTTAATTGCAAAATAATAAGTTAATAATGCTCAAGAAACTGAAAAAAATGCCCTTACCTCGAATGGCCTGCATTATCCGTTGATTGAGAGGTCTGGCTGTGGAATGTTTGGCTCGTCCTTTTCCCCGACACGATGTAGCTGTAGATCTCGCAAGGACTTCATCAGAAAAGAAGTATTGAAGAAGAGCAATGACTAAAACAGCTGGATCATTGGCACTGGTAGCATTAAATTGTATCCGAGTCAGTTCAGCCTCTGGAATCTTTACTCCTAAACCAGGAACCAGTTCTTCTTCCTATCAAAGAAAGAATGGTGAAAATGAAACAAAAAAAAAAAAGTTGACAAGTAAATCTTATAATGAAAAGTCAATGAACAAATACTTCCAAAGCTTTTCTTATTCCTTATTTGAAAATAATAATGGTGCTGCTGCAGTCATTGAAATCAAAAAGTGAGTTTGTGGAATTTAATTCAAAGCGAGAAAGATAAAATCAGGACGGAATGTCAGTTTAAATTTTCTCATTTTGTTAATTTTATCCTTAACAATACTCGAATCTTATCAATTGTTGCATCTTCTGCAAGGAGATCTGGGTCACTGTGTCATGCCAAAGTTTATCTTGCACATTTACAAATCATTCACCCGTGCATACTGCTGCCATATCTGGTCTGGTGCTCCTATAATTCAACTTGAAGTTCTTAAGAAAATCCAAAGAAGGATCTGCAATGCAATCAATCCTGACTTGGCACTTTCTCATCGACACAATGTCACTTGTCTCTATCTTTTCTACAAATATTTTCATGGCAACTGCTGATAAGTTTTTTTTTCCCTGGTGCCCCGACGACACAAATTTAAGCATGCTACTAGATTGGCATCTAGGTACCACCCTTTTACTGTTGAATTAGTTAAATGCAACCACCACTTCTACTCCAACAGTTTCTTTTCTCGCACTTCCCTCCTGTGGAACTCTCTTCCATTTACTTGCTTCGATGATAACTATAATCTTCAAATATTTAAATGGAATGTCAATCGCCATCTTCTGACTTCTTGAATCCCATTTATCTTTTATCCTTTCCTCAATCCTCCCTACATTTAGTCTTTTCTCTCACTTTCACTCCTCGTGTACTAGGAGCATTCTTGCCCTGCTTGGGGTGAAATGATTCAAAAAAATAAAAAAAAATAAGAAAGAATCAGTCTTTATTCACAACAAAGAATTTTTTTATGGTGAGTAATCAGAGATCAAATTCCAGGCAAATATGTTGCATTTACTTTTAAATTAATGCCCTTGAGAAATGCATGAAGCCATATCTTTTACCTCCACCTATGGGTTATAAAGTAGGATAGATTGAGCTCTCTAATTTTGAGTGGTAAGCAATCCAAGGAAGGAAAACTGAATTCTAAATTGTGGGGAGTACAATAGGGAAACCATGCCTTTCTCCAGAATTCCCAGATTATAAAAAATTGTGGCGAGTCCTGATCAACTTCATTTCCTGAAGGGATGGGTATAAAAAGTCTCAATATTATCTTGTAGAAATGTTAAATTAGTACTATCTGAGGAGTTGCTGGAAAACTCTCAACATGACAACGAAGGCATTAAAACGATAGTTTATTACTTTTGAAGACTGTCCAGCCAAGATGACAATTTAAATTTTTGGCCATGTTAACTAGCTTTGAGTCCACCATCTAAATGTAAGCTCTGGGACTCTTTAGCCAAGTAACCTACACACTTGTTCTCTTTTCCAGATATACTGTCTTTATTGAGTTTTATTTTAATTTCTGCATATCTGTTTATCTAGCAATCTCTCTATCTACACACACACACACATACCTTCCAATGGCCAGGGAATTGCCTCTTGTGGCCTCTGACTAATCTTGCATGTGCTTCCATCTTTCATTACTAAACTCTGTTAGCTATGTCTTTTTCTTTTATTACACCTCCTCCTCCCAGAACTGCAGTATATTAGAAATAATAGCTGACAGTACAGAAAAGGCATCATCTGTTTGTTTGTTTGTTTGTTTGGGGTTTTATGGCATATCAACCACTATGGGTTATTTAATGCCAGATCCAGTATTTACTAAATATATCAAAAACGTATAGCTGGCAACATCATTGTTTCAAAAACGTATAGCTAGCAACATCATTGTTTCAAAAACATGTAGTTGGCCATCATTGTTTCAAAAAAGTATAGTTGGCAACATCATTGTTTCAATGTGCTGGAAAAGACCTGGAAGTTCACTATTTTCCCATAGCTGGGACCCCAACAGGTGCTACCACCCCTGGTCAGAGTGAACCTGGGAATACCAGCAATTAAGAGGTGGTTCCACGCTTCCTCAAAACCTCCTGATCAGAGGCTTTGCTGTTGGATGCAGTTTAACGTCGTACCCAGGACGCAGGCATCATCTGTGAACATTTTTGTCTTAGGTGACTTTAATGTTTACTATGATATGTGGTTGAAACATTCTAAAGGTACTGATGTTGCTGGTATTCAGACATTAAATTTTTCCATTGCCCAAAATCCCTTTTATTCAAATTCTTCGCTTCTCTATTTGTTTCCCTAGCAAAACTGAGCAACAGGAATCTTGATTTATTTCTTGCTTCCTCTCCTCACAACACTGCACTCTTGGTAACTCAGACCACCACTCTGTGGTATCCATTGATATTTCATTCCAATCATCCATTAAACAGGAGCACCCTATCCATTAGACCTCTTTCCATCACCAGCATGCTGATTGGGACTCACTCCGTGATGTTCTTTGTGACGACCCTTGCACTGACATCTTTAACCTCCCAATTAAAAATTGCACCACTGAGGTTTCTTCCTGGGTCAAAGTTGACATGAACACCTTCATCTTGCAAATTGCACCACTGAGGTTTCTTCCTGGGTCAAAGTTGACATGAACACCTTCATCTTGCAAATACCAGGTGAAACCTCACTCCTCTCCAAGGTTCACACTAGCATGCTTGGCTGCTCTAGCACACAAGAACCTCTATTTCCGGCTATACCAGCATGACAGTTCTTGTCACAACAGATACCTATTCGTTACTGATTGTAATAAATGTAAGCGACTCCTTGAAGAAGCTACATCCTTGTTTGCTGAGAGAACGAGTCACTGCTCAGCCTCCAACAACTTTGACTCTCATGATTAATGGTGGTTCTGTAATAAATAAGTCTCTATTCTTCACCTCTTCAATCAGTTTGAGGTGTTATCATCCTCTGTTGATAAAGCGGAATGCTTTGCTCAAAAATTCTCCTCAAACCCTACTGGAGTATCCTTGCCTAACTTCCTACTTAGAACTGAATCTCTGTTGAGTGATATGCATATAACCTCTTCCATGCTTTCTGCTATCACGTCTAACCTAGATCCCCACAAAGCATGTGGACTTGATGGTATCCCTGTAAATAGTCATGAAGAAGTGTCTTCCCGAACTGACCCTTGTCCTCTTTAAACTGTATAATAAATGCCTGGCTACTTTTTGCTTTCCCGCCTGCTTGAAGTCATTGTCTTTTGTTCCAATTTTTAAGACCTCTGGTGAATCCTCCAACCCTTCCAACTATTGTCCTATTAGCCTTCTACCTCTCTTTGAGAAACTCCTAGAGGCCCTAATCAATGCTGAATTGGTTCAGCATCTCTTATCACAGGGCCTTTTCTTAGATAATATGGCTTTTGTTTCTCCAGGTCTACTGCTGATGATAATTGCAGAAAGAGTCTATTATGCTATAGCTTTGGACATCTTGAAAATCTTTGATAGGGTTTGGCATACAGGTCTTCCCCACAAGCTGAAAAGTTAGTTTCACTGGACATATTTTTGAACTGATCCAGTCTTTCCTATCAAATTGCAAAATGAAAGTTATCCTGGATGGCCACTCGTCTACATCCTTTCGTACTAATGCAGGTGTATCCCAGGACTTCATCCTTGGTCCTACTCTGTTTTTAATTTCCATTAATGACCTTCCCAATGACATCATCTCTCAACTTGGCATCTATGCTGATGACACTACCATTTACTTCTGCCTCAACAGTAAGGCTGATCAGTCTGACAAGGTCAACATGGCAACCAATATCCAAAATGACCTCCAGTCTGTTGTTAACTGGGGCAAAGGATGGCTTGTTAATTTTAATGCCTCTAAAATTAAACTTCTCTCAGTTAATCATTTTTCCTGGAGGTTTGCATCGGCATGGCTAATGCTACCCCCCCCCCCCCCAAGAAAGTGATTGTTGTGCCTTCTCAGCTGACATGAAGTGGAAAGATATATTGAAACCATTGCTAGGTCAGTGAACTGACTTTCTTGTCATCGGTGTCAGGCGAGACAATTTTTCTCTCCAGAATCTATCTTATATATCTATGTCTACCATTCGTCCAAGTTAAGAATAATGCTGTCACTTATGGTCCAGTGCCTTTGCTATTTACCTAGAGCTCCTTGATAAGATCCAAAGAAAAATCAGCAATTTTATTGGTCCTGATCTGGTGTCTTGGCTTCAGTAACTTTCTCATTATTGTAATGTAGCTTTCTTGTGCCTTTTCTATAAATACTTTCATGGTAATTGTTCAGATGAGCTCTTTGCTATGGTACCTAGACTTCATGAATTTACGTGCAGTACTAGATTGGTGTCGAGATCTTATCAATTGACAGTTGAGCTGGCTAGATGTAGCCATAACTTCTACGCTCACAGTTTCTTTTCTTGCTTGTGGAACTCCCTTTCATCTCCAGCTAACTGTAATCTACAAAAATTTAAATGCAATGTCAATTACTACCTACTGTTCTCTTTTCACTCATTATTAATGTTTCTGTTCCTGTAACCCCTTGTGTTTTAGTGGCTTTATTGCCTTGCATGGTGTGATACGATTATATATATATATATATATATATATATAGTATTATTTGATTATTATAATTTTTGTTTATAGTATTATTCTTTCCTTCTCTTCTAGTTACATTTAAAGGAATTTGCTATCTAACTGGTGACTAACGATTCTTTAAAGTTTGGGTTTCTACATTGTAAGAAAGAAAGTTGTGATGGGGAGAAAAAATTTAGAAGCTTGTACTTCAACTAGACCATGATTTGATCCAAATATTTTTTTTTCCTTTCTGCTTGACCTCTCCTTCCACAGGTAAGAGATGTGGTGTGTCTGTTCCATAAAGAATAGTTCATCACTTTCGAAGACTCTGTCCACCCAAAGAGGTTAACTACAACTTTTGGCCATGCTGATTAGCTTTGAATTTGAAGTCTAAACGTAAGCTGTGTAATTCTTTAGCTAAGTAATCTAGACACTTTTTTCTTTTCTAATACACACATATATATGAAACTGTATCATTGTTGCAGCATACCTACAGACAATAATGGCTATGTCCCCATTCATATAAATACAGTAGTAAATACTGTATGTTGGTCTGCAGTTGGAGATTCATTGTGGAATTCACTTGACTCATTTCTAGCAGTTTACTACTTCTACACACTGCTGGCGAATGTTAAATGCGTTGTTCTTGTACTAAGTATTATTGTTCATTACCTACCTTCGTGTGATTATTCTATTCAGTAACCTTCCCTAGGTTAAGACAATTGTTTATAGTATTCTTGCTTCCTTCTCCAGTAACTGCATTTAATTGAGTTTGCTATCTAACAGTTCGTTCTTTTTGGTGACTGATAAATCTTTAAAGTGAGACACAGGCAAGAGACCAACTGTAACTATTGGCCAAGTAGGCCAGCTTTGAATTCTCCCATCTAAATGTAAGCTATCTGATTCTTTATCAAACTAATTTACTTATCTGGAATTGGTTTGTTGAGACATGTCATTATTGCCTAAAGAAATTCTCATGTGATAAGGATAGACTTAATTTAAGGTTCGATTTTATTCTGAAAAGGGGATATTTGAACTTAGTTAAAATTTAATTGTTAATCTCTTACTGCTGGTTTCTAACACATGTATTCAAAGCTAATTCTACATTTAAACAACCATTCTTGCTTTGATCTTAAATTTCCTTTTCTGGGTGAAGAGATGGGGTGAAATATCAATGGAAAGAGGAGGGATTGTTTTTATATGAGAAGTGAAAGAACTGGACAAACTCTTCATACATCTTCAACAATGCTCTTAACTGACAAAGAAAGAAAAAGAAAATAGCCCCCCCATAGCACTGGATGTACAAATATAAGTGTTTCTCCCTGTTGTTTTTACTATATAACAATGCAACTCAAAGTTTAAATTTAATTGCTAACTTCATTTGTAAAGAAACTATGGCTACATACACTGGAATTGCACCTTAGGTTAACTGTATACCTCAAACATCTCCGCCTATGTGCTGAGATTTGATTGTCTAACCTCATTCTTTTCCAGTAAGAGTAGATATCACATCAGTCCCCACTTTCTTCAATGAATCTGAAATGTTTTCATCTGCTGCAGATAAGGTAGACTACCTTGTTCGAAAATTTTCTTCTGGAGTATCTCTGCCTGACTTTCCCCACAGAACAGAGTTTCTACTGAGTCATATGCACATAACTCTGTTCATGGTTTTTGCTATCATTTCTAAACTAGATCCACACAAGAGTTGAAGATTCAATGGTATCCCTGCAATTGTCCTAAAGAAACTGGCTCCTGTTCTCTCCAAACTTAACAATTAATACCTTGCTACTTCTTGCTTTCCAGCTTGTTTGAAGTCCTCCCCTGTAGTTCCATTTTTTTAAAAGAAAATCAACTAAGTATCTATGCAGATAACACAACTATTTACTTCTGTTTTTGTAGCATGTCTGACAATGTTAAACTGGAAACTGCTCTCGAAAAGGACCTCCAATCAGTGGTTAGCTGGGGACCGCTTTCATGTAATCACCATAGAGAACTTTTTTCAAAGAAGGGTGTGTAATGTTATCGATCTGATCTGGCATCTTGACTTCAGTCACTTTCTCACTTTTCTACAAATGTTTTGATGGTAATAGCTTAAGGATTGCCAACTAGGTCTCACTATTTTACTGTTTTTATTGTCCTTTCCTCACAAACGTCTTCTCATTCTCTTTCACTTCCTGTAACCTCCTGAGTACTAGTATCATTATCACCTTGCTTAGGGTGGAAAAAAAAATTTGGGATAGGCTTCTTACATGAAGTGTGTTGAAAAGTTCTCAGTAAAATAAAAAAAAAAATATCTGATGTTTGATTAGATCTGGGGAAGTGGGTCAGACTAAGATATTTGTAGCATCCCTCACATAGAGTTAATGCATAACTACTGTATTCTGATGTTAGATAATACATAAATGATCCCGTAATTTTTGACAGGTAGTATGCTAGCTTATATTATGATACACAAGTAAAGACCAATTTTATATTCATGCACATGTTTTTTGTAAGAACAACAAGCTCAAAATTTCTAATGTTTTCTTCTGCACAAGCATTCACACAACAGGTGGTACAACCCCAAAGACTAACAAGTGGCTGAGGTTCACAGAAACAGTCAGAGAACAAACAGGAGGGAGTCATACCTTTCTGATGGGGGGTAAGGAATTAAAATGTTTGTTAGGATATAGCTGAGTTTCTGATGTTTTTCAATATGGCTTTTTTTCTTTCTACATTTTTTCATTTTCAACGCAAGATCAATCTTTGATCAGGGTTTGATGCTTAGGATCAAATAATCCAATCAACGTGTGTGTCTACATATACACGTCAAGGCATAACTTGAGATATCTGTTCTTTGAGAGTGTATCAGGAAGCATGCTGCATCTGGATCTATCTGTTTATAAAGATTAATAGAGTACACATCTATGCACATAATAATAGTAATGAAATTTTCTCTCATTTTTAGTGCATGAAGGTCCAGAAGCTCAGTTTCTTGAACTGAACAGCCAGACGACCTGCACATCTCATTTGATCATATTGGTGATGGCTTGTTCGGAACCAACCATACTGTTCATAAGAACTAAATTTAGAGAAGCAGTACACATAGTGTGTCACATGGTCTCTAAATGATCCTCCTCAGGTTCCAAATTCAAAATTGTCCTCCTTCTAGACTGGTTGCCAACCAAGGCCAAGCCCAGTCTCCCCCTACTATCTGGCCCATAGCTAGGGAAAACAAAAAAAATGGATTCATACTTTTCCCAAGGATATTTCAGCATAATGAAGGCAATGAACTTGGCTGGAATTTTTCATTCTGAGCTGCTATCCATTATCACACACAAATATATATATATATATATATGCACACACATTTTTTAAAGCCACCAAGATACAAGGGGTCACTGAGTATGTGATAACACGAGAAAAAGGAAAACATTATTAAGGGGAGGGAACAATAAAAGAATAGGAATTAACATTACATTTAAATTTTTCAAAATCAAAGGGAAGAAACTGTTAACACACAACTTAAGGTTACATCTAGCCATTCCGATTGTAAAATTATGAGACCTTGCCACCAATCTAGCACTATGCTTAAATTCATAAAGTCTACGTACCAAAGAGGAAAGCTTATCTGAACAATTACCGTGAAAATATTTATAGAAAAAAGTTACAACAATGAGAAAGTGACTGAAGCCATCACCAATAACATTAGAGATACTTGATAAAGTACAAAAAAACTTGATAAAGTACAAAATTTGTTTTTTTAAATATTTAAAGTACAAAAAAAAAAGCATCTGCAAATACATAACATTTAGTTTCTCTAGATACTGATAGTTTTTTTTTTTACTCATCTTCCTCATAAAAAAAACTATTGAAATACTATATATATATATATATATATATAATCATTCTTGCACTACTGAAGTTCTCTTCTACACAAAAAAACTAATGGTATAGTTATGGGGATACTTGATGGTCCAACATTCTTGGAATATTATTTGCTCCATAGACAAAACAGTGTTTTGTAAATTAAATTCTTGAGAATTTCAACGATATATGTAGATGGCATATCTACAAGGGTAAAAACCTTGATGAATTTAAAAATCTCAAAAAACTTCAGAAAATAATTCTGTCCTCCAACTTACAAACTTAATATTAACAACAAAATTATATTACTAGATGTTCCAGTTGATTCTAATAATTTTAACACCTCTGTATCTATAAAACAACTAATTCAAATTCCTTTTTTTCTTAATTATAATAGCAACTGTCCTTCCAGATGCAAAATAGACATTATTAAAATTTAATTAACAGAGCTCATCTAATTTCCTCATCTACCAAACTCAACAACATAAAACAAACACTAATTAACAATTTCTAAATTATATAACTCACCAACAAATTATAACAAACCTACAAAAAACAAATTATTCTTTTGTAATTAAATGTATAATTATTTTTTAAAAATACATATAAAACACTATTCGTAAATATAGATCACCTACTAATAAAAAAATATTTCTATATATTATAAAAAAGTCAAAAACTTCTAATTTTGTCACCAATAATACAAACCCCATGCAAATCCAGTTAAAAAAAAAAAAAAACTAATATACTTAAATTTTCATTCCTGTGAGACTATATCTCACATAGTACTACTAATGAAGAAACAAACTATAGATTGATCATACAACTCTTACATTGACTAACATGTCACTTATCTGACAGTAACACTATGACAAACCTATATTACTAACCCACACTCCAATAAAAAATAAATCTTATTCAAACAACAACTGAGAAATATTTACAAAAATACTGTAACAGAGAATTGGGTCAGCCCAATAAAAGACTCTAAGTTGGTTGTATGTGGTGCTGTAAGTACCAGGAGTTGTGTTCCCTTCCACAATGGGCTGTTGAGAGAAGACCTTCTACTTAGAGTAAGTTGTGCTGACTATTTGCATATGGATGATACTGGGCAGGTATTAGCCAATAGTCAGTGTGGGTCTGGGACTGGGAGAGCTATATAACACCAGTTTTTTTTCTCAGTCGAGGGAGGTGCTCTCAACGTGTGGAAACTAGACAAGACAAACACAAATACTCATCCACATGAATTTCAAAAATTAACTATATCTACAAAACTGTAAGTTGGAAAGATAAGTATGGATATTTAATTTTATTTGTTGATAGTAATGCTTTCTCTCTCTAAATATCAAGCACTTTTAAAGCAAGTAGTCTTTGTAATTAAAGTGCTATCCTCCAGAAAAAAGAAAAAAAAAAAAATTTTTATCAGGAAATTTGGACAGATTAATCAATCTGTTTTTCTGTTGAGTTAGCCAGCATTTCACACATCTCTGAAAAATTTTGAGGAAACCATTTGGAATCTCCTCTTCCTTGAAATTTTATATATCACTTCATCAATTTAACACAATAATGTCAACTATTAACTGACCAGAATAAAATCTTTATGACTCTTTAAGCTGAAAAAGACCTCAATAGATAAAAAACAAAATCAATTTTTTGGCATTTTACAACCATATAATCAACAGCTCTTAGAGTTGAACAATATGTCCATAGCCAGACACAGATATAAGCTAAATTTTTATCTGAACTGACAAGGAAGGAGATTATGTTGAAAAAGGAATATTTTCTGTGTAAAATAAATACACAGAGTGTATTTTGGTAAGTTATCAGATATCAAGGTTCTAAAAGTTATTGTAAACATATCGGATTTAGATTTCTGTTTCATGACATCAATAAAGAAGATCAAGTGTCCAAGATTTGTACAACTAAAGGAGTCAATTTCTTTTTAACTTGCTTTATCAACCTGAAACTCACAATTTCTTCTAAACTTCAGATTTTGGGAAATGTCTTTTGTTAACAGTCTTTACAATTCACTTTGTAAATTGTTTTTTTTTCCCCACCCTCTCTATTCTTTTCATATCTAGGACTAGAACAAACCAGTCTAACAAAACCATGAAGATCTTGTGTTAGTTATCTCTGCAATTTTCTATACAAACAGAACAAGTGAGTAAATCAAAATAGAAAGACAAGGATGTGTTTTCTCTCCACATTTAACATGTACAGTGAGATAATTCTAAGAGAATTTGAGGACCTAGTAGAATTTACTATCAACAGATATAAAATTAATAACATAAGTGAGATATGACACAATCTTGATGGCAGATTGAAAAGGAAAAACAAGAGAACTATTAGACAAAGAAAGCAAGAAAAAAAGAACTGAATATTAATTATACATGGTTGTAAGCCAAAGGGGCAGCCAAAAGTGTGAGTTATTCATTGGGGATAACAAAATATCAAGCAGGTGCAAAAATTCTAATTATCTGGGCAGTGTAAGAAAACACAAGATGTGGTAGAAATTCAACGGCATAGAGAAATAACAAAATAAGGGAATGAATAATAACAAGAAATTAAGAAAAGAATGCTGGACTGATATGTAATGTATCCCCTCCGATATGGCAGTGAATGAAGAAAAGACTGGAAACAAATAAGATTTGGTTCTACCAACAAATCTTAAGAATATCATGAACAAAGAATGTGACAAATAAAGAAATAAACAATCAGAAACGAACAGGTGAAATTTTTATGATATGTAATGAAAAAAAAAAAAGGCTTGGAGAATTTAACACCCACAGAAAGCAAGGGAAATAAAGAAAAGCAGTAACGTGACAAATTTGAGCAAATCATTAGAAGAACAAGTATCATGAGTACGAAATGGAGTTGCAAAAGGACAAATAATACTGAAAGGAAAAAAAAAGGAAGCGTTCGAGAGTTATGGTCGCCACATAAAGAGGGTCATATTAATGAAGTAAAAGAAGAGATGGATATCTGTCTTTTGGTTGATTCTTATTGGATGGAGAGTTAATAGATTCACTGTCAGTTCAAAATGGGATAGCTGATGATTATTAGTCTTCTGTTGACCTTTGAAATGGAAGCCATGGAATTTTATGCAGTCGTCATCATATATTAAAATCTGTAGTTTGCTTATGAGTTTAGCAGCAAAGATGAAAACAACCATCTAAGCAACAGATGGAATAATGAAAATATTCCATCTTGAACTTCATGTATAAAATTCTAACCATATTCATTCCTGTCTTTTCTTAGTTCAGCTGCTAAGTAAGTTTGTTCACTGTGTCAGGTGAGACAATATTTCTTTCCAGAATCTATCTTGCATATCTATAAGTCTACTATTCATCCATGCTTATAATATGGCTGCCACATATGGACCGGTGCCCATGCTATTTATCTTGAGCTCCTTGATAAGATCCAAAGAAAAATCAGCAATATTATTGGTCCTGATCTGGTGGCTCGGCTTCAGTCACTGTCATATCTTTCCTATAAATAATTTCATGATAATTGTTTGGATGAGCCCTTCGCTATAGTATCTAAACTTTTTGAATTTACACACAGTACTAGACTGGCATCGAGATCGCGTCAATTTACAGTTGTGCTGGCTAGATGTAGCCGTGGATTCTATGCTAACGGTTTCTTTTCTTGCACTTCTCGCTTGTGGAACTCTCTCTCAGCTCCATGCTTTCCAGCCAACTTTAATTTGCAAATTTTAGATGCAATGTCAATCACTATCTACTGACCTCCTGATTATTCTTTTCTCACTCATTAGTAATGTTTCTGTTTCTAATTCTTCCACACTCTGTAACCCGTTGTGTTTTAGTGGCATTACTACCTTGCATGGAGTGATAATTTTTCAAAAAATCCATCAAACAACAGCTGATGATAATAAAAAGAATTTAATGATCAAGTTGAAGTCTCTTCTGGTTTGCAATAATAGTCATTTTTTGGTAAGATGAACCAAACCAATAGATATAACTTTAAGAGTGGTTTTTATATACATTCAATTTAAAGAATGTTAAAGATTTGATAGAAGTCTAGAGTCCTATTATAGGCCATAACAAAAAAGCAAAACAAAGTTGTTTAAAAAGACATTACATAAAAAGGAGAATGACTTTGTTAATGAAAATAACAATGTACAGAAATCTAACTGAGAATTGTTCTTATAAATGGTAGATAATGTGACACAGAAATCTAAAAGTCTATTTGTATATCACAGGTATCATCCAAGAGCTAAACAAAGTACAGTAATCCTTTATTTAATGTGTTTTCAATTAGTGCACTAAAATTTTTATATACCAAAATTTGATTAGTACATACAAAATACTCGTTTAGTGCGCTAAAACATTCGTCAGTTTAACCATAGTAATTGAAACTTGATTTTTTTTTTTTACTGTTACTGATGTACACATTAACTACACTAATCAAGAGGTTCCTGTATTAAGAAATAGTAAAACTTTATTAGAAACAAAAAAAAGAGTTCTGAACTGTTATATAATATCAATTCTACTATATGGCAGTGAATGCTAGACAATTTCCTCTCAGATGAAGAGATGTGAAGAAACAGAAATGTAATTCTATAGAATGATATTGAGAATATGATGTAAGGCATGAGGAAATGCTATGGAATATGGAAACAAAAAGGACACTTTTACTGAGAATCAGAAAGCTATTTGAAATTTCTAGGACACAAAGAAAGAGGGTTTAGAAAATTTTATACTCTCAGTACATACTGAAGACAGGCGGGGCAGAAGAAAACAGCAAATAACCTATCTAATGAGTCTTGTGTAAATGGATAGCAGAACAGGGACTGGAAAGCTTATTAAAGGGAGAAAAAACTACTGAGAGCTATAAAAGATAAAAAGATGTAAACTGATCGATTGATACATTTTCTATGGCTTATCAACCCTTTGCAGGTTATTTAAAGACAAAAAAATATTTTTAGATTGAAGGAATTCTTTTTTTTTTTGAGAAAATAATGGTTTAGTGACACAAGTCTTACTAATTAACCCATAGCTGGGAGGAGAAGAGGTGGATTCATACCTTTCCCAAGGGTATTTGCATGTAAGTGAATATAACGAACTGAACCGGATTTGGGTCTCAGCTCTCTGATTAACAATTCTGAGCCATTATCCATTAAACCACCCACACATCCGAGCTTATAGTATGTGGTATTCCCAAGTGGCCACCCATCTAGGTACTGACCAGGCTCCATGTTTGCTTAACTTTGGTGATTACCATAATTCACCATGTATAATATGCCTTCATCCATAATATGCAACCCTAAAATTGTGCTGAAAATGTGGGAAAATGGTTCTACTCACACATAATACGCACCCCTTGTTTGGTAATCAAACCCTATAAATTGTACCTCTCCAATTTCATTATGGCCAGTGTTTCGTAGTCTTATTTAAAAAATGGTTTTAAACATAGAATAATAATATTCTAATTTAGTTTTATGATAATTCTTATTTTATTTTACAGCAATTTTTTAAAGATATTTTGTAGCTGTGCATAATATGCACCCCTGATTTTGCTTATTATTTTTTTAGAAAAAAAATGTGTATTCTACATGGGGAATTGCAGTATATAGGAACTAGTGTTTCAACATGATGTGGCCATAAGCCATAGGAAGATGTAGAGAGCTATGATCATTCATATCCTTAAATGACATAACACACAAAGAAGATTCTTGTTGACATGTATATTTTTGTTTATATGTTGTTGTGCATGTATAGAGCTGACCCCTAAATTTTATTAAGTGTTCAAACTTCTAACGTAATTTTAATGATATCAAGTAATTCACATCTTTGTTAAAGTTTCTTCCGTTTTTATTCATCTCAACTAAGAAAAAGATTGACAGAATCTTTTATTTTAATGGAAATTTTTGCTCTTATTATTTTTAAATAAATAACAATTTTAAGAAGCATGACCCTAGCAGGGGTATTAAGAAAAGGAAAACAAGACAAAAAACAAATAGAAGATGTAAAGATAAAAAAAAATATCTGAGAAGATTTATGAAAATATTAAGTAAGAAAAAGGATAACTTGAGAAGAAAAAAAAGATTTAAGGAAATAAAAAAATAGATGACAACAAAAGAAAGAAAAAATCTTCTTACATTCTCTTTAGAAAACATTGTGAAAGAAAAAGGGAATGGTGGCACCATGCCTTCTGAAATTTGTTGCTGTTTTTTTTAAAAGAAAAAAAAAACTTAAATCCTATTCTTTTTGTATTCGACTTTAATAATCCATATTTCTTAGCATTGCATATGGCACTATCAACAAACAGAATACATTTTGTGAAAGTCAGTGAATACAAGTTAAAATTTTGACTATAGGCAGACATTTCTAAAGTCTTCAAGTGGGTATTTTAAACTCCATTTTTCTTCACCCTATAATTTTTTTTATTTTTTTTCTTGCAAACTATTTACCTTTTTACTTATCCTTTTCAAATGCACAATCTGTTATCCTCACATTCATTTTCTTTAAAATTACATTATTCCCCCTCTCCTTTATTCTTTAAAGTAAATACTATTTATTATGTAGATATACCCTTATATATATATATATATATATATATATATAAGTTTTGTTTATAATATTTTGACAGTTTTTTTCCTTTATAGTCTCCAAATTTCTAAGTAACTTTCATTTTTTTCAGTCCTATTCACTTAAGTTTCGATCACCAAATCATAAAAAGACTAAGTGAAGAAAATGATACATCTGCCTCTGAGTTAAAGTGGAGAGAGAGAGGAAAGGGGAGAGAGAACAAACAAGTAAAACGGGAGAAGCAGAAAGAGAACAAGTAAATAGAGAGTGAAAGAACAAGTAAAAAGAGTGAGGGAGATAAGTAAAAAGAGAAAGAGAATAATTAATAGAGAAAGCAGATAAAAAGAAAGGAGGAGGTAGAGTGAATGTAAGAAAGGCGGAGGGAGAGTGAATGTAAAAAAGAAAGAGTAAAAAGAAAGGAGGAGGTAAAAAAAAGATGGATGGATTAAAAAAGAAAGGAGGGAGAGAGAGCAAAAAAAGAGAAAGGAGGGAGAGAAAAAAAAAGAGAGACAAAAGAAGTGATGTCTTGCAAGGAATTAAGAAAAGAGGAAAAAGAAAAGCAGAAATTAAATGTAATTGGAAATGAGAAATAATAGAAAAAGGAGTAAAAACATAAATAGGAAATAAAACAAGAGAAAGAAGAGAAATATAATGGAAAGAAAGAGAAAGAATTGTGAAGGAAGTATAAGAAAAAAGGTATTAGTACATGAGAGAAGTAGGAAGAGGAAGGAGAAGTAGGAAGAGGATGCAGAAGGAGAGAATAAAAGAAGAAACAGTGATAAAAATATTTAAAACTGTCTTTGCACTTTAAAAAAAAATAAAAAAATTAATATTAAAAAATCAGTTTAATATAAGAAAAAGACAATAAAAAAAAAAAACTAACTATAAACTAAAAAGAAAACTGATGTGCAAGCTCTCAATTGAGACGGGGTAACATTTTCAATTGGCATCTTTATAATCACTTTATGGTTTAAAGCTCTTTGTTCGACAAGGTTTCGGTTCCGGCTTTGTCGATCACTGAGGGGAATTGCATAAAGAAAAAGATTGTACTGCATTGTGCTCAGTTTTTTGACGGCTTTATCCTGAAAATCTGCAGGAATTTAGTAACCAAAAGGCGACGCTTTTGAAGACGGCTTGCGGCTAAATTCATTCCAGTCAGAATGGATAAATGTTGAAGGTTTCAAATACAGATACACTCTAAAGACAGACTTGTAGCTTGCAGGCTCTTATAAAGCTAAGTGGGGGGAGAAAGAGGGGAAAATAAATGAGATAAAAAAAAAAAAAAATCACTCAACCGTCTGCTTGATTATTATTTTTTGTAAGTTTTCTGGTGAAGTAAAGAAAAAAAAAATGATAAAAAAAAAGAATTAAATCAAAGAATAAATGGGAAGTATGAAGAAAATGGAAAACCAGAAGAAGTAAAAAGAAGAAAAAAAAAAAATGATGGTGGGGGAGGTTTTTTTCTTTCTTTCTTTTTTAATATATAAAAATCAATATTTTGTGAAACTCTTTCAGTGTTATTCCTTTAATTTTTCTTGTTTTTTCTTTTCTTCATTTAACCTTATTATGTTGAATTTTCTCTTTAAATACAGACATGCATGATTGTGTATATGTTGACAAATTGAGTGTATACATACTTAACCAGACATTAAATATCTACACACACAAGATTTCAAGAAACATTAATGTTCAATTACACATGTATATACAAAATCAAGTAAATTCTTTATATTATGTAGTAGAGTTGGAGACTATATATATATATATATATATGCATGCATGCATGCACACATACATTATATATACTCACACACATGTAATTATGTGATAAAAGTTTATTGAATGGATACAGGTGTACAGATGTTTTTGTATCTGGGTATGTGTGGAAGGGTGTCAAATGCATAAACCAGTACAAAACAAATGAATAAATGCCGATCCGAGGCGTATAAACGCCTACGTAATAATCATTTAGTCGTGCATAAATTTGTCTTCCAGTCTTAAATATGCAAGATTTAGAGTTTAAAACTACGGACAGGGAAGCTGAAAGAGAAGTTAAGTTTAACTCCTTTGGGATTTTGTGTTTATAAGTCCCCCCACCAAAATTGGTGTTGGTTTAGTTTGCCTAAATAAGCATCTTTCTTATGCTTACTTATACAGGGTGTCCATAAAGTTTGTGTGCACTTTAAAAAAATTATAACTTTATTTGTATTTGCGGTAGAAATAATCTTTAAAAAATTTTATAAAGTTTAATGTACCTAGTTTTAAGTATAGCTAAAATAACTAATGTGATTTCAGGCATTACTGTAAATCAGTTGGCAAATGTTTTCCATGAACTGCAAAATCGTATTACCCTTTGTATTGCTAATGATGGAAGACATGTGGAAACTTAAATAAAATTTCAATAAAACCTTAAAAAATATAGATTTACTTCTTTCTAATCCTTTTTACAAATTATTTCTATCACAAATACAAATAAAGTTATAAATTTTTTAAAGTGCACACAAACTTTATGGACACCCTGTATTTAGACATAACAACAGAAATTGTAGAAATTCCATGGTGCATAATACAAAACTGATATTACTTCCCATTTTGAATCCTAATTTGCTTATTTACAAGTTCATAGTCTTAATGTAAAATATCATTGTTATTAATATAAGATTCTATGAAATTGTTCCCCCATGCTTGATTAAAAGTTCTATGTTCTTGTGTTGGAGTTGCTATGCTGGTTTTTTATTTTATTAACCCTTTGAGCCCTGTGTTCTTGAACAATTTTAACCCTTCTATCTGAGCTCCCGAGTCAGATTTCGCAAATAGTTGGTATGTAATGCTCCATGGTAGATATAAAAATAGTTACAAGTGTTTACCAACCGTTCAACTGGTAGATGGACATTATGTCATTTTTCTCTACCACAGGTAAAATGTTGGTCAGGGCTCAAAGGATTAAACAGTGAAATTAATGATAATTGGCTGAGTAGAAGACTTCTTAATTTAGACCGGATATTGTTTTTATTGTTTAAAAAAACACAAAAAAAAAACACAAGTACTTCTTAAAGTAATGTTTATAGCAAGAATATATATATATATATATATATATATATATATATATTGTTAAACTACTGGTGTTCACTTGCCAGTAGTTTAACATCAACCGAGGAGACATTTGTAGTGTTGAAACATGACTGTAATTGTGTAGTGATTTTTAAAATTTTTTTGTTTTAATATCCTAAAATAAATAATATTTAGCTCTCCTCTGTATTGAGCCCTCTTTAAATTAAGTGTTATGTACAGTGGAATTATATGCCATTTATTTTAATTTTACCTGGGGAGATTAAATATATAGAAGAAAAATGTATGACAAAGTAGTAAAAATGTTTGTGTAAAAAACCTTTTTCTACTTTATCATAGATCTTTCCTCCAAAATAGTTCTTGATATATACAAATTTATATGTTATCCCATTATATGTATATACATATATATATATATATATACATACATACATACATCAATTTACAAACATCACAACTTTAAAAAAATCCTTTCTTGGTTAATCTGAGAACTTGATGAGATATATATATATATATATATATATATATATATATATCTATCAAGGCTATTCACAAACATCTCTAATGTTGATATTTTCAATGAAGCTGCCATAGCATGTCAAAAGCATTAATGAACAGCAAAGACAACATTAATTTAAAGAAATTAAATAATGAGAAAAAAAATCATATGGTTTAACCCCCCACCCCATAATATTAACCTTAAAAATAGAGTGGCCAAAAATGTTTCTAAATTGTTAAACATTTTGCTAATTCACCAGAGTTGAAAATGTTATTTGACAGAAACTATTTGAAGGCAAGATATAGCTGCATCAACAATATAGAAAAATAATGGAGAGATGTGATAGCAAGGAAAGCTTCTTGACTAGGATTAACTTTTGTTAAGTTTAAAAAATGTATCCAATGAAAAAGCCCAAGATGTGAACTACAATTTGGAGATGTTAACATCAAACAAGTACAGAAGTTTAAATATCCGGTAAGTGTTTTAACAGAGGGTAGAAAATGTGACACTGAAATCAAAACATGCAATAAACTCATAAAAGAGGTATACCAAAAGCCATCGCCAAGAGAAAAAGCCCAAGATGTGGACTACAATTTGGGGATGTTAACATCAAACAAGTACAGAAGTTTAAATATCTGGTAAGTGTTTAAATAGAGGGTGGAAAATGTGACACTGAAATCCAAATGTGCATTTGATTAACAAAAGATGCATTCAAAAAGCTAAACAAAATATCAAGAAACAAGAAAAATTTCATTAGAACCAAAGAACTAAGTTCTGAATGATGTAATATCAATCGTCTTTTATGGCAGTGGATACTAGAAAATGTGGTTTTACAGAAGGATGCTGAAATTTCTATGGATGGAGCATGTTAGCAATGAAGAAGTCTTAAGGAAATTGGAAACAAAAAGGACATAGAATCAGAAAGAGATAGCTACAATAATTTAGACATATGATGAGGAAGGAGTGCTTGGAGAATCTGACACTTGCAGGACATATTGATGGAAAAAGGGACAGCAGAAAGCCATCTACCTGACAAACTTAATGGATGGCAGAACAGGGGCAGGAACCTTGGCAAAGTGACAAACACTGTCAAAGGCTGTAAGACATTGGTGGTGTACAATCACCATTGTCATGTCCTTTCGTACATGGCACATAAAAGAATCAGATCAGGTGTATCTTCTATGATTTTTCTTTTACTGTCCTGATTTTGCAGGGTCAAAAATAGTTCCATTGCAGGGATTGCAATGCCAGGAATATGGATTAAATCAGAAAGGAGGTCATTAGGACTTTTAAAGAACTGGGCTTTGACATCAAAATTAAGACTAATTTAAATATGGTGAAATTCTTTTAAGTCATATTTGATATCCATAAAGATGTACACCACCAATACAAGAAAAAAAAAATACCCATACTTATACCAAGACATCATGAGATCACTAACTGGCAATTTTCAAACAGATAATGGTAGACTATGTGATAGTAATAGGTGTTTTTGATCAGGCAAAACTCCAATATGAAATGGCATTTAGAAAAAATGGATATAGTACTAATTTTAGATTTTAACAATAAATGAAACAATCATAACAATGAAGATCCAAATTGATTAATAGCAAATTTTAATATGAAAACCTTGACTTACGTAATAAGATCTGGCATAGCAGATACAGCGTTATCAGTTCTATTCAGCTGTATCTTTTGTTTCAGATTTCATAATGGCAGGCATGAGTATTGAGATTCTGGCAAGATTTGAGGTTTTATTTTAAATTGAATCTCAAAGCTGTTGAAACTGCTCACAGAATTCACTGAATGAAAGGAAATGCAAAAGTAACTGATCAGACTACCTAAAACTGGTTTAAGCATTTTCAGTGTGGTGATAGGTGATTCTAAGAGAACTAAAATTCCAACAGGATTCATTATTGGTGGCCTCAATCTTAACAACATTAGATATGCAGGTGACAGTGTTTATTGTATGTTTGCCTGCACAAAGATGAGCCCAACATGCGAACTATAAATTAGAGATGCCAAAATCAAGCAAGTACATGAATCAAAATATCTAGGAAGTATTTTAACAAAGGACAGAAAGTGCGACAATGAAATCCTAAGGTGCATTTTAATAGTGAAAGTTTCCTTCCAAAAGCTAAGCAAAGTATCAGGAAAAAGGAAAATCTCATTAGAACCAAAGAAAATAGTACTTAACTGTGATGCAATATCGGTCTTCCTGAAGAAAAAACTTGAGGCAACAAGAATGTTCTACAGGAGGATGCTGAGAATACCATGGACTAAACATGTAAGCAACAACAAAGTTTTAGGGAAAATGGAAACAAAGACACTTAAAGTTAACATCAGAAAGAGAGAGTTGAAATTTCTAGGGCACATAAAGAGGGCTTTATTTATATTAATATTATTATTATATATCATTATCATCACTATTCAGCTGTATCTTCTGTTTCATAATGTCACTTTCTCATAGATGTAACATGGTTTCCCTCTGTCTTTCCTACAAATTTTATGGCTACTGCTCTGACAACCTTTTTTCTCTGGTGCCCCAACTATGCGAGTTTAAGTGTGTTACTAGATTGGCATCTAGGTTCCACCTTTTTAATATTGAATTAGTTCAATGTAACTGCCACTTCTAGTTGTAACAGGTACAAGTATTAAGATTATGGCAATTTTTTTAAAAAATGAATCTCAAAGCTATTGAAACTTCTCACAGAATTCACTGAGTGAAAGGAAATGAAACAGTAACTGATCAGACTGCTTAAAACTGGTTTAAGCATTTTCATTGTGGTGATAGATGATTCTGAAGGAATTAGAATTTCTACGAGGAATCATTTTCTTTTTTTTAAAAATCCATTTCACCCCAAGCAAGGCAGGAATGCCACTAGTACACAGGGGGTTACAGAGAGTGAAGGTGAGAGAAAAGACTGGGTATAGGGAGACCAAGGAAGGAATATAAGCTGAATGGGGTTCAAGAAGTTAGATGGCGATTGACATTGCATTTAAATTTTTGGAGATTGTAGTTATCAGGGAAGCAACGAAATGGAAAGGAGTTCCACAGGCAAGAAAAGAAACTGTTACAGTAGAAGTGGCAGTTACATTTAACTAATTCAATATTAAAAGGGTGGAACCTAGATGCCAATCTAGTAACACACTTAAACTCACATAGTTGGGACACCAGAGAAAAAAAGGTTGTCAGAGCAGTTGCCATAAAATTTGTAGGAAAGACAGAGGGAAACCATGTCACATCTGTGAGAAAGTGACTGGAGTCAAGATGACATGTTAGGATCGATTCCATTGCAGATCCTTCTTTGGATTTTGTCAAGAACCTCGAGGTGAGTAGCAGAAGCACTTGACCAGATATAGCAACAGTATTCAATGCATGGAAGAATGGTAGATTTTTAAATGTGCAAGATGGACAAAAAACCTTCTGGCATGACACAGTGACACAACTTTCCTTGCAGTAGATGCAGCTATTGATTCGATGTAGTCGTTCCACTCCAACTCAGTTGAAAACATGAGGCCAAGAAAGCACAGTGAGAATAGCAACAGCTATGTTGATGGTGGGTAGAAAAGTTTCTCTATGGGGGTTAAATGAGAGCAGTTTAGTTTTGGGGGCATTAAAATTTACAAGCCATTTCCTGCCCCAGTTAACCACTGATTGGAGGTCCTTTTCAAGAGCAGTGGCAAGGTTAACTTTGTCAGCCCTGATGGATTTGATATTGAGACATGAGTAAATGGTAGTGCCATCAGCATAAATGCCTACTTGGGAACTGATGACATCAGGAAGATCATTAAGATCAGAAACAGCATAGAACCCAGGACAGAACCTTGGGGTACAGCCATGTTTGGTATGAAACGATCTGGAAGTGAGCCAGTTCAAAACGATCTTCATTTCATGATTTGATAGGAATGAATGGATTAAATCAAACAATTGTCCAGTAATAAAATAGCCATGGATCTTACACAGAAGACCAACGTGCTAAACGCCTTTGAGATATCTAGAGCCACAGCTCAACCTTCACTGTTATTATCAAGAGCTTGAGATATATATATATATATATATATATATATATATATATATATATATATATTTATATATTTATTCAGTGATGGCCATTATCACATCATTAGTAGACCTGGCAAAATGGAATCCATATTGTTTGTCAGAGAGTAGGTCATGAGAGTTCAGATGTTTAACCACTTCAGCATTGATTAAAGCCTTGAATATTTTGCCGAAAAGCATTAGGAGACTAACAGAGTGATAGAGTGGCCAGAAGATTCTCCTTAGTTCTTAAAAACAGGAACTACAGGGGAGGACTTCCAACAAGCAGGAAACAGTGAGGCAATAGTTGTAGGGTTTGGAAAGAACTGGAGTCAGCTTGGGAACATGTTTCTTTAGGATGACGGCTAGGATCTTGTCACCTCCACTAGCCTTATGGGAGTCTAATTTAAAAACAATGTTCAAGACCTGTGACAGGGTTATGTGCATAAAATTATTGTTGGCCACAATCTTTACAACATAAGATATGCAGATGATACAGTGTTGATGCAAGATATAAAAAGGAAACTATAGGAAATCTTACTAAAGGTAATAAAGGGAAGCAAGAGGAATGAACTACATATCAATAGTTAAAAGACAGAATCTGCCGTTGTCAGCAAAAACAATGGCCCAATCTACACATTCGTTTTTTTAACTTCTTTTTCTGGTCATACTTTAATTTCCCTTTGATTTTTTTCATAACCCCAACTTGGAGTATTAGAGTTAATATCTGGGTCAAATTTTGTGTAACCTTTTTCCATTTAAGCCAGACATCTGCCTTCCCCTTACCACCACTCAGGCGTTTTGTTTGGTTAGCTCAAATTCATATTTTCAACGGCTGTCTCATTTTTTAAATATTTAATTTTAAGTTTTTAACACTGTATCAGTCCACAATTTGAGTTGAAAAATGCTAGTGCATTGATGCTAGTTGAAATAGTCTATACCCATGAGGTAATTTGGGATTTCTCTATTTTATATATATATATATATATATATATATATATATATATATATATATATATATCTGAAAAATTCATTTCGGTTGAGCCTTCTGGTTTGAGGTGTGAATTTGTAAACAGTGACTATTTAAGCTAATATTGCATGACTCTTCGATAGAATTGAGTCACTGTCAGTCACTGTGTGTTTATCTGAATCTAAAAATAAACACGCTAAAATTCACCTTCATCCCATACCGTACGCTGACGGCTTAGTGGGAGAAGTTCCGACTGACGCAAATTCAGTCGGGTTTCGATCCTAGCTAGAGGCAACCGGACGTCTAGCCACACTGATCAGCTGTGAAACAGCAAAACAGTCTGTCTGTGGATGACAAAAATATATATATATATATATATATATATATGGAGAGAGAAAGAGAGAGAGAATACACAGCATGATGCCGAAAGGTTCTCAGCAGAGATAAAGAAAGAAAATATTTGGTCAGATTCTGAAAAGCAGATTTCGCAAAAAACTTTTCAGCACCTTATATAGTACATATTGATGCTGATTCCAATTTTTTTAATTTTCTCACTCAAAATATGTTTTGGCTTTAAATAATGGGTTGATAAGTCATAAAAAAATACAAATCAATGAAACAATTTTAATTTTCCCAATTACTCTTTGGGATTTTTAATATTTAGCTTAGCAAAAGTCCAGAAGAGTGACTGAGAAAATTATGAAGCTTAAAATCGATGTTAATAAGTACCAAACGTTGTATCTTATTCAATAGTTATTGCTCTCATCATGTACCGAGCGAATTATTAGCAGAAATTCTGTTAATTTGAAATATGACAAATTATATAATTTTATGTATATTAATGGCTTGTATTATTATTTTATTTTATACATTTTAATCATTTCACCATAAGTGTAATAAAGCCACTAAGATGCAAGGTTTTATTGAGAGAGAACTGAGGAAAAAGGACATAAGAGAGAATAGGATTCAAGGAGATAGAAGATGAATTGACATTAAACTTAAATTTTTGAAGATTTTACTTGAGAGGAAAGCAAGAAACTGGAAGAGAGTTTCACAGGCGAAAAGTGCAAGAGAAGAAACAATTAGAATAAAGCTTATGCTTACATTTAGCAATTTCAAATGTTAAATGATGAGACCTAGCTGCCAATCTAGTACTATGCTTAAATTCAAGAAATTGAGGTACCAAAGAGGAGAGCTCATCAGAATAATTGCTATGAAAATATTCATAGAATAGGCACAGGATAGCTACATTGCCGTTGTGGAAAGTAATTGAAGCTGAGATGATTGATAACATTGCAGATTCTTCTTTGGATTTTGTCAGGTGTGTGTGTGTGGGGGGGCTGTCTGGAAAGTTCATGCCAATTTTTAAGAGTAATTAAAACAAAACAAAATTATAGCATTAAATATTTATTCAGCTAAATATGAACCATTTTGTTGCACAATGTTTCTCCATTTTTCCTTCCACTTAAAGATTTCAACTTTCCGGAATCTTCAGTGGTTTCTTGGCAAAGAACTCATTAAAGGTGGTTTTTATGTTATCCAAAGAATTAAAATTATTACCATTGAGATTATTTTGCAATTAAATGAAAATCCGAAGGCATGATGTCTGGTGAATATAGCGAATGTGATAACACATCCCTGCTAATCTGCAACAATTTTTGTCGGGTTGCCAAAGAAACACAAGGTCTGGCACTATCCTGATAGAAAACATCACCTTTCCTGTTTGCCAATTCTGGGTGTTTTTCTTGAACTGCTGCCTTTAATTCATTCGGTTGCAAATAGTACTTTCAGAATCAATTGACTTGTTACTTGGCAATCCCACCAAATACACAGCATGACTTTCTTAGAATGAAGACCTGTTTTTGAGGTGGCTAAAGTTGGCTCATGTCATTTACCCCAGGATCTTTTTCACACTGAACATTGTTGTAAAGAATCCATTTCTCATCACTCGTCACAATTTGTTTCATTGTGTTTATACAGTGAATCACTGATGAAATGCGATCCAAAAGATTCTTTTCACTTAGATCTTGTGGTAACCAAACTTCATAGTGATTTGAGTACCCAAACTTCATTATGTGCTCATGGATGGTGGATTTTGATAAATTTAATGTTTCTACCAATTCCCACGTTGTGTAATATGGTTAAAAACAATTACAGTTTGCCGGTCACTGCCACTGAGAGAGAGACCAGGGAAATTGTCTCATCCTTACTCCTATGGCATCCTTCCGGAAGTGACGTTTCATGAAAATTGACTTTCCTAGACACCATAGCTAGGGACTCAGGGTGGGTCATTGGGGGTCTGGGGACAGCAATACAGGACCTAACAGTGTGGGAAGGGATTGAATGAAGTTTCAACCAACCATAGTTATGTTGAATGATGATGATAAATGTGGGTTATTCTCAATCCATGTCTTGATTCGATAGTCATCTGTAGTGGTGGAGGGGGCTGCTTCAGTATTCTTAGTCAATAAGGCTACAATCACCAAAATTAAATTTAGTGAACCATTTCCGTACAGTTCTGTCAGCTAAAGCACGTTCACGGTATACAGCTCATATCTTTTTTGTTGCTTGCTAGCTATTATTACCTTTATGGTAAAAAAATGCATCAAGTAAAATGACCCTTATAATCTTCCATTTTCATAGGTATGCAAAATTGACACAAATTAAGTAATTTTAAACTTTCTTTCTCAAGAAAGTTTGAAGTGTGCTCTAATCAGAAATATATATATATATATATATATATGGGATTATTTACATATAGACCAGATCTCTTCTCTGCAACAAAATATCCGAGTACACTGATGCTTGCATGACAGTTGTCATGGGGATTGATTATTTAGCACACACCATGGAAAATTGAACATGTTTAACATCCTACCAATGTAGGTAAATCTAGGATGAAAATTATATATATATATATATATATATATATTTTTTTTTTTGTTAATTTCTCCCCAAGCAAAGCAATGAAGTCACTAACATGCAAGAGATTACTGAGTGTTAGAGAATATGAGAAAAACTACTATTAGGAGAGAGGACAATAAAAGAATAAAAAATGAGAAGACAGTAGATGATGATTGACATTGCATTTAAATTTTTGAAGATCAAAGTGACTGGGAAGCAAGAAGTTGGAAGAGAGTTCCACAAACAAGAAGTGCAATGGAAGAAACTGTTGGCATAGAACTTACAGTTATATCTAGCCATGTCAACTGTAAAATGATGAGACCTTGCCGCCAATCTAGAAGGCCGTGGACATAATACCGTTAGAGAGAAGAAATTGTTGGCATAGAACTTACAGTTATATCTAGCCATGTCAACTGTAAAATGATGAGACCTTGCCGCCAATCTAGAAGGCCGTGGACATAATACCGTTAGAGAGAAGAAATTGTTGGCATAGAACTTACAGTTATATCTAGCCATGTCAACTGTAAAATGATGAGACCTTGCCGCCAATCTAGAAGGCTGTGGACATAATACCGTTAGAGAGAAGAAATTGTTGGCATAGAACTTACAGTTATATCTAGCCATGTCAACTGTAAAATGATGAGACCTTGCCGCCAGTCTATAAGGCCGTGGACATAATACCGTTAGAGAGAAGAAATTGTTGGCATAGAACTTACAATTATATCTAGCCATGTCAACTGTAAAATGAGGCCAATTTAGTACTGCACTTAAATACTTAAGATATGATATAGGAATGTTCGCCAGAACAATTACCATGAAAATATTTATAGATTAGGCACAGGAAGCTACATTACGACAACAAAAAAGTGACTGAAGTGAAGATGCCAGGTCAGGACCAATAACATTGCAGATTCCTCTTTGGATTTTATCAAGAATCTCTAAATCCATAGCAGAATTACCACATCATATCTGGCAGCAATATTCAAAGTAGGGATGAATGGCAGAGTTATAAATATGTAAGATAGATTCTGCTGAGAAAAATTATCTAGCTCAACACAGTGAGCCAATTCAACATACTCTATCTTGATATGTTAAGAAGTCACCTTCCAGATAAATCAACCATGATGTGATTTAAATCCAGGTCTCTTGGTTGTAAAGTGAACATTCTAATCACTTGGCCATATATATATATATATATATATATATATATATATATATATATATATATAAGAATTTATATATGTGTGTGTGCGCAGCTCCACAAATGTAAAATGCAATGAGAGAAAGGAAATGTATGTGGTTGTATATGCGCATGCGTGAGAGAAAGAGAATATGTGTGGTTGTGTATGAGAGACAATGTATGTGCATGTGAAAGAGAGACCATGTATATGATTCTATGTGTGTTTGTGTGTGTGGAAGACACTGAACATGGTTGCATGTGTGAGAGATAGAAAGACAATGTATATAGTTATAGGCATATATATACACATTTAAAGCACATGTATATATTTGAATGAGTGCCGGTTAGAACAGGAAATAAGAAAAAAAATGTGTCTTTTTTGGACTGTTACTATTTTTGGTAAATGACTTAGCAAGAGGAAAGTGTGTCATATTATCTATACACTGGCGAATAATAGGATGGGAGAGACTGTCAAGTCAGGTTAATATCAGTCTCTGAACATAGCACTACAACAAAGTATTACATACACACATTCACATTTTTCATGCCTTTCCCTTCCTTTTTTTTTTTTTTCATTGAAAATCTTTCTTTTCCACTATCTTTTCACTTTTGTTCTTTGATCTTTGCCACTTGTTTTCTCTTTTATTTTTCACCTTCACCCTAGCTACTGTTCATAATTTCTTTCTTCATTCAAAACTTTTTCTTTCTATTTTTTTTTTTTCACCTTTTCAGGTTTCTTTCTTTTCTTCTATCTTCCCTTCTTTTTCATTTAAATACTACTTATATACACTCACCTTCTCCAACCACTTTCTACCTATGTCACTCCATATCTCTCTAAAATTCTTTTGTCTTTTCTTTTTTTCCTATGATTTGGCAATAAAATTTACCAACTTAAAAATATATGCAAATAATGGCTCAAGACTAAAGAATTTTTGGGAACATCATTCGAAAGCGATAATTTTGCTGAATTTACTTTCAGAACAGTTGTGAATTAAAAATAAGTGCACAGAAGTTGATGTCCATCCATATTCTCTGATAAAAGAATACAAGTTTTGTTTGTCTACCTTTTCAGGAAGTCTTATTCACCTATGTATTCACTTTGATACACGTTATATATTGTAGGAAAGTTATAGGCAGTTTATTTAATCACTGAAATTTACTCTTTTATATTTTGTGTACACAATTTCTTATACATTGTATCTCTTGATAAATTGTGTGTTTTTGTTATTTCTCCAAAACCTTGTTCTGCCATCAATTTGCCCAAACATGTTAAGTTGCACATTGTTTTCCTATGTTCCTCTTGCCTTCAAACTATCCTGTGAGTATCAAATTTTCCAAATCATCTTTCCTCATTATGTGCCCTAGGAATTTTGGTAAAATTGCAGATTAAACCCCAAAAACCAATTGTAATGAAAATTTCCATTCTGGTGTAAATTTGCATGCTTATTTAAAAAATAACAATAAAAGTCTGCAGAATAAAACCGTTTTGGGGTTATCGACAATATAAGTTCGGTCTTATTCGTATCTAGCTTGGCTGCCATTACTAGTGTTGTTTACATATTTGCATCAAGTAGTAATGTGCAGAAACTTACTTAGTTAATGGCCTTTTTACTCATCTTCTTACTTGTCTTGATTACTGCACACATTTAAAGTTTGTGCATTACGCAGTAATCAAGACAAATGAAGCTTCCCTGCATGACTACTCAAGGAAAATGTACATAAACAAAGCCAGTAATGGCTGTAGCTATGATGCAAATAAGGCTAAACTTATATTGCTGATAACTCCTAATCAATTTTCTTCCACAAACTTTTATTGTTATTTTCGAAATAACCATGCAAATTTATACCAGAATGGAAATTTTCATTATAATTGGTTTCCAGGGCTAATCTGCAGTTTAAACCTAAATTTAAACTATCTCTTTCTGATGTTAAATATAAGGGTCCTTTTTGTTTCCATTTTCTCTATTACTTGGTTGTTGCTCATATCTTTAGTCCATGGTATTCTCAGCATCCTCCTGTAGAACCACATTTCTGTTGCTTCAAGTCTCTTCTTCATTTGTGAAGAGATGTCCAGCATGCACTGCCATAAAGGAGGACTGATATTACATAACAGTTCCGTAATCTTTGTTTCTAAAGAAATTTCTTGATACTTTACTCTTCTTTTGGAAGGTATCTTTTGCTATCCTAATACATCTTCAGATTTCAGTGTCACACTTTCCATCTTCTGGTAAAACATTTTCCATATATTTAAATTGTTGTACTGGTTTCATTTTGGCATCTCCAATGTGTAATTAGCATGTTTGGCTGTTCCTTTTGCTAACAACTATGCATTCTGTCTTCTTGCAATTGATGTTTTTAATCTTTGCAAGCAATTTACTCTCAATGTCGATCATGCATTCTAACATTTATCAGAAATTTATTTACATAATCATGCTTTTGCGTTGGTTGTTATGAAGTTTATTGATTTGGTTGGTTTTGTTTTACTGCATATGAAGTTCAATGTCAATGCCGACAAGGGTTTTATTGCTGGTAATAGTTTTTTCAAAAAATGTATTGCTGGTAATAATTTTCTTTTCATAAATGTATTGAATGTATTTACTATAAAAACCTATTTTTACACTTTCATAATGTTTTGAACTGAGTTAGGGAGTTAACTATTTTCCCATAACAGGGAACAACAACAATTAAGAGATGGTTCCATGCTGTTCAAAACTTCCTAAATAGAGTCCTTGCTGCCAGATGTCATTTGAAGTCAGAAACAATGCTATACTATTGATAAATAATGACACTTGAATCAATCAATACAAAGTTGATCAAATATTTTAGTCATGAGTTAAAGAACAAGCAGAAAATATGTCTATATCTCTGAGATGAGGTATTCTGATTATTTGCATTATTTACATTATTTGGACTGTTATCCTCATCTTCATTGCCATATTCACAATATTTCGGCTGTTATACACATTGGCCTTCTTCAGGTGATTGGAATTTTGAACCAAACTCTTTATTTCGTCCACCGGGTTAGACTGTTCTAGTTTCATGCGCCATACCTCTTCCAGATGTCTCTGTTATTTCTCTTTTACTCAACTCTCAAAGTTTTGGTTCACCACTGCTGTATTAAACTCACAACTCTTTGGATCTAGTCACTGGATCTAACCAACGTCTTTATCTACTGGACACAAGTGTTCTTGTGGACACATGGCCCAGCAGATAAAGTTGGCCAAAACATGAATATAGCAATGAAGATGAAGTTAACAGCCCGAATAATGTAAATAATGCAAGTGAGCAGAAAATAGTTGTGACAATCATCTTTAATATGTTGTGTCCTTCCTGAACATGGATAATCATGGCTCTCCACAATTTCCACATTCGCTATATATATATCTCACAACTTGGATATTCTCTTTTGCTGATGGCCATGCATTTTGTCTTCTTGCAACTGATGCTTAGTCCTTTCTTCTTGCTTACCTTATTTTCTTTTTGATCTGTCACCTGTTGAGTTTAATCCATGGGAATGAATGCAACATACTTGCCCCTCCCCTTTTATAAGCAAAAAGCACACAAAAGCATGCTGGGATTTTTTTTCCTTAGCTAATAAAATAGGCCAATTTGCTGTTTGACATTACTCAGTCCCAATCTGCCTTGTCTAGAAAACAGAATGCTATGTTCGCCTGTCGACATCAATTCTTAGTTTGTGAACTCTTTGCCTTCTTATTGTTAATTTGCCTTGCATATATTGTTTGCTTGATTGATATTTTTTCAATATGGCCATGTTCCCTTTTCTTTTTATTACAAACTTTGTCAATTATGTTTGTTGGACAGTTCTGTTGCTTATTTTGCATTTGACCATGGCTACTCACTTCACAGCACCAATAATTAATCCTTTGTCTTGTACCTCCTTATATTTTTGTGTATTCACTGAATTTATTTTCTATCTGCATGCAGGCTGTTGTTTGCAAATTAAGTTTTTCATATCATAATCTATGAAATATATATAGCTCTTTAAAAATATTACAGCTTTGAACAGGAAATGACAGACAATAAAAATACAGGGTGTAGCAGAAAGACGTCCCACATAATGGTAAGACATTAGTGGCAATGGTGTCTTCATTTAGCTATTATTTTACCATTATGTGGGAGGTATTTCTGCTGCATCCTGTAAAAGAAGAGAAAAAAATTCTCTCTTTAATAAAATCAAATTGAAACATTCAATGATTAAGTAGGAAGATAACATGCATGATGTCATCCGAGGTGCGAGCTATATATTGAAGATGTCAAAATCAAACTGGTGCAGAAATGTCACTAACCAGGAAATGAAAGGAAGTATGATA
This sequence comes from Acanthosepion esculentum, assembly GCA_964036315.1. Taxonomy (NCBI): domain Eukaryota; kingdom Metazoa; phylum Mollusca; class Cephalopoda; order Sepiida; family Sepiidae; genus Acanthosepion; species Acanthosepion esculentum. The sequence continues at coordinate 35,001,897 of OZ038477.1, forward strand.
CAGAAAGTGGAAGGTGCATAGAAATAGTAAAAGATGCCTTCTCGAAAGTAAGCTCAGTATTAAGAGTTAGGAAAATATATCTAGAAACAAAGAAAAGAGTGGTGAACTGTGATATAATATCTCATCTTCTATATGGCAGACAATGCTGAACAATTTTGTGTCAGAATTCCTGAGTGATTTCAAGGCAAATAATGCAATGAAGAATACGATAATTCAAAAATTCATTTTATACTGATTGTTTATATGACGTGATTACATATATGTGCATGTATGGGGGTATATAATCTTTATACATATTCAAACAGGAAATAAAACACTGTAAACCCAATCAACTATAATCAATACCCTAAAAAACAAAAAAAAAACTTTACCATTTAACTGTGTATGTATATCTATATATGTACATGCATATGCACATAAATTCAAACAATAATAAATAAAACCTAACCTCCTACAATTAATACTTTAAGCACTTAAGATACCACCAAACCAAATAAGAAAATGAAATAATAGCCATAAAAATATTTATCATTTAAGCATTAATATCATTTATTTATGTAAAAAAATGAAATACAATTCTCCTAACTCGAGAAAAGACTAGAACACACAAAAATTAAAAATGATGACATGCAACAAATAGCTACAATTTAAAGAGAAGAGGAAAAGAAAAAAAAGAGAAAAGGTGAAGGAGTGAGTATAATGTGAAGAAAAAAATGAAGAAAAGGACAAATAATCACAACACTCTGCACAAATGCACATCCATAAAGACAGGAGCAAGGCTGCACAAACACAGAAATGATACAGAAAAAAAACTTGCACCAAAGATATGTGCATAAAAAGAAAACTTGAGAAATATGAGCAGTCAGTTGCTGATACCCTTGAAGAGTGGATGGATGGGTTTGAATGCTGAAGGTAACATCAATCAGCTTAGTGACAAACTTACTTAGGTACCTTCATGAGATCGCTAAAAAAAAGAGCATAGCATGATGGAAAAGGCGCCAAACTTGATGAAAACAAAATTTTATCGTCTAAATGTTTATGTTATTATTAAAAGGAAAGATCAAAGTATTTTTTAATTATTTTTAAAATTTTTCTTTCTTTTTAGAACATTCTAAATTTTGATTAAAAAAAACCTTGTTTCTCTTTGTGTCACCAGAACTAGTAAAATAACATAAAAATTTAGTTCATTTTTTTCTGTATGACAGACATTCATTTTGAAAATCTTTTAAAAATAAAAATAATTGTCGGATTTTAATGAAACTTATTATAAATATGTTTTTCTTTTTTAAAGTCATGGCAAAATTTTTTTTTTTTCATATGTATTATAAGTGATTGTACAAAAATTCTATAATTTCAATTTTTGGAAGATTAGTGATTATATTAGTCAAAAGCACAAGGCTTTGAGGAAACAAAATCATGTTTTTTTTTTGTTTTAGTTGGACCACATCTACCTGAAAATCGTCTCTGAATTGTAACATACAAAACTCAATAAAACAAGAAAATTATTTAATTTAAAAAGCTTTTAATTGCTTTTATTTATTTCAATGAACATGAACGATATTGTCTGAAAGCAAAAAGATATTTCGATGAAAAATGAATTTTCAAAACAATTATTTGTTATTTCTGAAATATTTTATTATTTTTACATTATGTTGTTAATTCTTCTAAAATTAGGGAAAAGTTTGTAATATTTAACATTTGTTGTTATTAAGTAGATATATATTTACAGATTATAATTTCCAAAGCTTCTTACAAACTAACGAACAACAGTATATAAAAAAATATAATTTGTGTCAATAATAACACTGTAAATCAAATCTACGGAAGACCGGAAGTATCATGGATGCAATAAAAAAAAACGTCACGTGAATTGAGTTTCTGTCTAGTATTTAACTTAAATACTGAATTTTTAATACAATTATTTGTTATTTCTTTAATTATATTACATTTTTACATGTAAGTTGTTAAAATATTATAAAATTAGTTAAAAGCCGCATTCAGTTTCGTAAATGTCATTTTGAGATGTAGATTTATTTTTGCAAAACAAATGTGGAGAAGTTAATTTGATTTTTCAATTTCAACTGAGAAGGGTACCTACAAGTATCAGTATCATTTTATGAAATTTAAATTTGTATTTTATGCACACTTCTGATAAAATTTCATAAGAAAGGTACCTATAAATTAATTAGATACCTTTCTTATAAAATTTAACCTCACTCTCTCAACAGTCCTAATTTAATTTCTTTAAAATATATTTTCCATAAAGCATCGTAAACGTAAAGGTGAAAGGTAAGTACAAAAAAAATTAAAAAATTAGAGCGCTGAAAGTTTTCCTTAAAAAAAAAAAATGAGGTAAATAATTTGTTCACTTAAATGTAAATAACTTCACTTTTCACCTTCCGTAGAACAAATTATTTTCCCGTAATCCATCAATATGTCATTCAACACCTGTCAAGTGACGCAAAAATTTATGACCTGCTTTGTTTTATTTTCAAATTACATCTTTTCGGTGCAGAAGCTAAGTTAAGCTTGGTTCAAAATATTTTAAATAAACATTATAATTTCTGATTTTCTTAAAATAAGATTAGAAAAAATTATAATTGCTTTTTAAAAGAATTTCAAAGTGACATTTTCATTTTTTTTTTTATAAATTGGAAAAAAATGGCTGACATAATCGATTATCTATCAATTTTGCTGACTAAAAAAAACAAGATTTTAATGAAAATTTTGGACGTGCTAGAATGATTAAAAATGTAAAAAAATACCCCAAAAATACTTTGATCTTTCCGCTTAATAACAACATAAACATTTAGATGATAGAGTTTAGTTTTCATCAAGTTTGGTGTCTTTTTTGTCATACTCTTTTTTAGCAATCTCATGAAGGTACCTAAACTTACTCATATATGTATATATATATATATATATATATGTATATATATATATATATATATATATATATTTTTTTTTTTTTAAAGGCAATTCACTCCAAGCAAGGCGGGAGTGCCACTAGCATGCAAGGGATTACAGAGGATTGAGAACAAGAGCAAAGTGGCACGTTTGAGGAAAGGACACAGAAGAGGACGGGGAACAAGCTCAGGGTGTCAGATGTTGATTGACATTACACTTGAATATTTGAAGATTATAGTCATCAGGAAAGCAAGTCAGGGGAAGGGAGTTCCACAGACAGGAAGTGTGGGAGAAGAAGCTGTTTGAGAAGAGACGGTTACATTTAATCGTTTTGACAGTGAAAGGATGAGACCGAGATGCCAACCTGGTAGCACGTTCAAATTCATTAAGTACTTGAACCAGTGACAGTAGCTCATCAGAACAGTTACCATGAAAATATTTGTAGAAGAGACAGAGGGAGGCCACAGAATGTCTGTGGGGCAGCGATTGTAGACTAGATGTCAGATCAAGACATATCATCTTGCATATTCATCTCTGGATTTTGTCAAGAACCTCGAGACGTACAGCGGGAGCACCAGACCATATATGAGAGCAATATTCCATGCAAGGATGGATGGTTGATTTATAGGTTTGAAGGACATATATATATATATATATATATATATATATATATATATATATATATACACTGATGAAAGAACCCCCCAACCCCCCCAAAATGTTCAGCTTCATTATTTCTCATTGAGAAACAACACAGCCATGTCCAAAAATTCGGATTTTTAATATCTCTTCTCATCATACTTCTATTTGGTCTAAAGGCCGATTAATATGCAACAAATTTTGTTGATGTTTTTAATTTATCTATCCAATTTCCTTCATCGGCCTGCTATATCTACATATTAAAAGTAGTATATGCGGACAATCTTTGTTTACTATCACACACACAAGTATAATAAATTGATCTAAATACATCTAAATATATAAATAAACTAACAACTGATACTGACAAACTAGCCGTTTAGAAAAATCAAATAAAGATAATCAACCCAAATAAATAAATTAAAAACTGTTCCGACCAAAATAATAGTCAGAACAAACCACAACATTCAACCCCAAAATTCAACAAATAGCTTTAATCAATGACAAATAAACAAATATATAAGATAAAAAATAAAAATGAAAAATAAATAAAAACAAGCAAAACAATTTCACCCAAATAAATAAGCAAATAAACGACTTCCGGTAAATGACCACCATAATAGACTACCAACAATAAGCTATATAAACAAATTTTTACTACTTTAATAAAAAACATCGATCAAAACAAAAAATAAATAAATAAATATATAAGATAAAAAAAAAATTAAAATTAAAAAAAAAAACAAAACAAAAAAACAAGCAAAATAATTTGACATAAATAAATAAAAAAACAAATAAGTGACTTCCGGTAAAAATAACTGCCAAAATAGATTACCCACAATGCACCACTGACCCTTATATATAAATAGCCGAGAAAAATAACAGCACTAGTTGCCTGACGATTGCACTAGCATGAAACAGACTGTGTTGACTTCTATGTTCACTTTTATATATATATATATATATATATAAAACATTTTGTGCTGATTAATTTTAATGATCAACTTTTCAAGTTAGAATAAGCCTCATCAGGCAAGGAAGAAATTCTGCCAGAAATTGTTTAAAGCTTCTGATAGAATTCCCTCCTTGTCTGAGAAGGATTATTTTTAATTTCGAAAAGTAAGTCAACCATTAAAATTAATCAATAAAAAAGTATGTTGTATTTGATAAAATTTTCCTTAAAGAATTTTCACTGCTTAAATACAGAGAATATTTTATTCACTCTCTCTCTCTCCCTATATATATATATATATATATATATATATATATATATATATATATATATATATACACACACACACACCGGGTGTAACAGCGAAATTGTCCCTCCCACAAAATGTTTAATATCTAACAAAAAAAAACAACACTGAGTTTCTTTTTGCCAGGTTTTCAGAGAAGACATTTAGCCATCTTGACACCATTTTTCATAAGAATCACTGAAAAACCCTTTGAGTTATTCAGCTAAAAAGAGAGCAGGTTAAAAGTGTTTTCCGGCAGACCTGTTGTCTTTGACAATGAGCAATGGTGAGAGGAAAAAGATCATTCAGGCGATCAGTAATGGTACCAATGTTCATATTCTGACTTCCATCTTAAAAATACATTCAAGAACCAACAAGAGAATGATGAATAAGTTTAAAAAAGAGGGAACAGTAGAGAGGAAATATGGATCAGCAAAACAGGAAAGGGGATCATCATTTCAATGTAGAGCTAAAGAGATCAATTAGAAAAGATCCAACTCAATCCATAATTCTGACATGTGGGAGAGGAGTTAAAAGGTTAGAGAGGGTGAAATCATCTTGAATGAGTTGGAAAACGATCCTGGAATTATGTGTGTATATATATATGTGTGTGTGTGTGTGTGTGTGTGTGTGTGTGTGTGTGTGTGTGTGTGTGTGTGTGTGTATATATATATATATATTATATAACTGTTTAGTTTAAAGTGAAAGATAGCTTTTGGCACCACAGTATGTCGTTAAGTGTCAAGATAATTTTGTTTTATTTTATCTATTTACCTATTTATTTATTTATCCAAATGACTGTTTCATATATAAACGCGTTGCACTGAACTACAATTTGTTTTTTTGACGACTTCATAAAGGTTTTTTCTATTTAATGATTGGGCTAAGCTTTTAAGACTTTTATTAAACTCTGAAATTTAATTTTTTTTTTTTTATGCTAATTATTTAATGCGAAAATTTGTTGAAAACCGTTGACTCCTGTCTATGGTTTAATAAATTTTCATTATTTAGAAACTTAGTAATGTGTAGTTTATCATGTAGGCATAAAGGACATGGGTCATCCCAGGTTTTACAAGTTCTTGTTCTATTTATTATTTTCCATTTTACTTTTGGTGTTTTATTCATTTCTTTTAAGTGCCAAAAATATTTGGATAGGGATGTCCGTTTTCTATTTTTAATATTGTTGAAAGAGCTTTTGTGTTGTTTCCATCTAATTTTAAATTCATTCTTCATTGACCCAATGTATATCCTATCAGTGTTAGGACTCTCAATGGATGAGATAGCACATTGGTATACCACGGATTTTGTGAGGCATTTATTTTCCAATGGGCAGTCTTTAGGGTTTCTACAATCACATAATTTTTCATTATTTTTGTCTATTTTTAGTTTAGGATTTTTATTGATACTGTTTTGGCATGCGTGTTTCTCTAGGATTTTATTATTATGTTTTTTTATGATTCTTTCTAGATTTTCAGTGCAACTGTAACTTAATTTTAAGGTGTTTTTAAAGACTTAGCGAGATCTTTAATAAAAGAGAGAGAACATCACCAGAATTGGTTAACATTTTCACCATATCAGAAGTTGTGATTGGTGATGTGTATTTGCACTAATTTCCAAATATCAGAGAGTGACTCTAAGACATTGACTTGTATTCAGGGATGATACCAATTCAAAAGTAGGTTCTTCCAGTGATAGTCTTAAACAGTTTCTCCCATGGAAGGTACTTGCTTTTGGACACAGATGTTGGCATTATTTGGATCCAGCAAGGAGACACCTTAGTCACAGTTGATAACCAAGATGTCCACTGATGCTGATCCAATATGGCTATTCAATGCAACATGATGAGGTTGACTCGGGCCATGCAGCTGTACCCAGACTTAGGGAAGACACAAGTGGACAAGGCAAATGTAAGAATCGAGGACAGTTTATTGGAACTGACAGTCTTAGAATGTACACTAAAACAGAGAACCATTTTACCCAGGATTATTATTAAACTTCAAATTTGGTTTTACATAGACTTCCAATATAGTTATAAGATGTTATAGAATCTTGTAAAACAGTAATTGGCATTTATATGTTATAAATATATAAGTGAAAAAATCATTTGACCACCATTCAAATGAGAAAATCCAAAGGAGAAATATGACTTAGCTGAAAGTGCTACAGTAATAGAATGAAAGCTCTTGTGGTCCTACACTTTTCTATAAATGGTGTATTTCAAAGTATAATATAAACTGAATTAGACATCTTAGTCTTTGTATAAGATAAACTGTTGTCCAACTAATATAAACAATATAAAATGGAATGCTAAGACAATATTTTCCCTTTTAGTGTTGATATAATAGAAAACATTCAAGAGACTTGATGAAATTTTGAGACAAAAGCAAATATACTGAAGCTTATAGTTTGAAATTTTTTTTATTATATCTGAGATTAATGAATACATGATGAGACTTTAAAAATAATTTTTAAAAAAACTATTTGGACAGTAAATCAATCTTTTTTATATGCATGTCCATTATGATTTTGTGTAGTAGTGTAGCATCTGTCCAGTCCCCAGTATGAAGGCTTGCTGAGTAAGAAATCTACTACTACTACTACATAATAATAATAATAATAGTAATAATAATAATAAATGGGAAGAAATTGGGAAAAGCACAAAAGAGGAGAAGGGGGCAAAAAGAAAGTGTGAAGTAGGAAAGATAGAAATGAAAAGAAAACCAGATGAAAGGAAAAATCTAAAAAAAATATTAAATGAATATAAAGAATAACATAATATATTTATATTGTTCGGACTGTTGCCCTCATCTTTATTGCCATATTCACAATGTTTCAGTTGTTGTACACTCCAGCCTTCTTCAGATGATAGCAATAAAGATGAGGAAAACAGTTCGAATAATGTAAATAATTACAATACCTGATCTCAGAAATATTTACTGAGTTGTAGAAGATCACATTGAAGTATGAAACTGACAGTCACCATAGAGTATTGATTTCTATGTCCATATTGATATTTGATATTGAGCACTCTTCCTCATGAATATAAAAAATTTAGTTAATATATGTGTAATATTGTATGCTGAAAAGTTCTCAACCTGATAAAGTAGGGGATAAAAAAAAACAAAAAAAACTAATGTTTGCTCAGGTTTTGATTTGAAAACGTTTTTTAGCTGCCCTTTGTACATATTTTTATTTAATGTACAATGAGGAAAGTTGTAGCTGACAGATGGCACACAAGTCAATACCCTATCAGTATTTGCTGCGTCACTGTGGAGGGGAGGGGTATGATGTCGAAAGACTTGAAACTCTCTAAGGAATCTAAAAAACATCCCCAAGGATGTGTACCAAAACATCAAACAGTTGTATTTCACAAAAGAGTGCTGAAACATTCTTGTCCATTTCTCCAAATATAACCAAACATTTTTGAATCCCATTTTGGTGAGGTGAGAACTTTTCACCACCTCATAATATTGATGCATGTACAAGTGTGTGTGTGTGTGTGTGTATATATATATATATATATAGAGAGAGAGAGAGAGAGATATATATATGTGTGTGTGTGTGTGAGTGTAAAGTGAATTTTATGGTCTTTTATTATCCATTTTCGTTAAATCTGATTGCTATTCTAAGTTACCAAAGAATTGTGGAATTTTTTTTTTTTTTTTTTTTACTACATTGGTCTCAGGAAATAAAATTTTCCCCTAATGGTATTCTTCCTTCTAACAATTTCAGCCATTCTTTCTGTCACTCTGAATTAACCCTTCCAGTAACAGTTGCTACAGCATTAGAAATGCACACACAGGCACACACATACATACATACAAAAAGAAAAGAAATTCTGACATATTCAGTCACACAAAGAAGAACAATAATGAAGAAACAAAAGGTAGAATTTGCAACCAGGAAAGTGGAAAATGACAGGAGGAAGCAGAGATGAGATTGCCAGAAAAGTTCTATATTTCATCTATCAACTCCAAGCTCTGCTACCCAACAAGCTAACCACCAAGGACGAGAGTTGCACAGTGAGCCCCCCACCCCCCGAGCCACTCATTTTATATCCAAGAGATGAAACCAGAGATTCTGTTCAGGAAATTCTGCCTGAATCTGCCGTCGGCAGCTTAACATTCAATATTCCCATGAACAATGATGCGAATGAGTGGTTTCATATATCAATAAATCCGGAGGTAACACTGTATTGCAGAGTGTCAGTGCACTGTCAAACTGTACTATCCTACATCATGAGGCACTTCTCAGCACCAATTCTACAGCTTCCTGAAAATTCTCAGTAAAATATAAATGGCACTGTTTGTCAGGATACACTATCAAAAAAGTCTTTAAGTGTTCATTATAAATTATCTGAGATTGCCTTGAGAAGACCAATTAGTCCACTAAATCACATTTACTGCAGCGATATCATTGGTTACATAAGTAAGCTTTAATACTTCTGCTGCCAATTATATCTAATATAGACAACTAAAATTTTCGGACAGCATTTGAAGGTTAACAAATCTCACCTGTTGGCTCCATGATTTTAGCTCAGTGATGAAGCATAAAGCCAAAAATCAGATCAGAAATAGATTGTTATTTGTTTCAACTGATAAGGTTCCAGGTTTAGAAAATCAAAACCCTCATTAAATGTGTAGGATTACAGTGTGTTAAGTAGTTTGATGCAGACAAGAAGGTATTTAATACAGAGCTGAAGAAACTCTTACATATTTGCAGATTTAACTGGTGAATGGCAGTCAACGAGAAGAAAGTGACATTGATTGCAAATGACAGCAGAAAAATGAATTGTTTCCAGATAAATAAAATGTATATACCAATAATTTAAACAAGTTGACTTTAAAAATTACAAATGATCTTGTAGAAATTTTCAAGGAATTACAGTTATAGATTTATTTAGTAGATATTTAATAATTTATTGTTTACTAGATACTAAACTATGCATGAACCTGTTGGCCTCCTTTTAGTTGGTTGGTTATTTTATTTTAGTTGCATATCCATATAACTCTATGGGTTACTTAATGCCAAAATCTAAATATTTTGTATGCAATTTTGTTTTATTTTTGGAGATAATAATGGTTTAGTGATACAAGTCTTACTGATTAACCCATAGCTGGGAGGAGAAGAGGTCAATTCATTCCTTTCCCAAAGTATTTGTGCATAAGTGAATATCAGTTAGTTATGTGCCACATGTGATACATGCTTAGGCGATCAGGTATCTTTCCCGCAGTAGGTTGCCATTTCTTTCTGCGGTAGACCAGTTGCTATCAAAGGTTATAGAACCTGGTCTGTCCTTCTATTTACTCATAACTGGGGGGGGGGAGAAGAGGATTCATAAATGGAAAGGTTTTTACAATGACACACCCACATAGCCACTTAACCTATCAAGTAGTTGCCAAACAACCAAGATATTTGTTTATAAAAAAAATTCTAAATATATGGTGTTATGTGTATTAATATTTAATAATGTTGTTATAATGAATTATGCATGTTTATTACTTTTCATATGCATAATAACTGGAATATAATATGCAAGTGTTTGTTTATATATGAGAATTGATAAAATGTATATTAAAAACAAATACTAAATTTCTCATTAATGAAAGTGACCCTAGTTCAAGAACCCCTTGTCTAATTTTAATGAAATTTAGCACTGTACCCAGCAGTACAGGAGGCATGGTAGAGTAATAGATTGCAGCTCAGATTGAGAAATCGGAGATCCAAGTTTGAATTCCAGTTGAGTTCATTATATTCACTTATGTGCTAATACCGCTGGAAAAGGTACGAATCCAACTCTTCTCCCAGGTATGGGTAAAATAGCAGGACAGACTGGGTGCTGTAGCCTTGGGTGGTAACCAGTCTACCGCAGAAAGAATTGGAAAATATTCTGCCCAATTAGTCATGACTCGAAAGAGACATGATCACCCAAGTGTATATCATGTATGACACTTAAGTGACCTCAGCAGGGGTTCAATACGCATCTAAATTGGTTGGGTGAATTATGTATCATTTAAGCTGTATACAATATTATCGGTCATATATTTGACCGTTTAAGGGACAGATCATATTTTTTTCAGCAGTTGCATCATTTATTTTTTTTTAAAATTAACTATTGCGTATGTTAGTTTAATATAATATTGTTATGTTGGGATATAGATTTATCAATATTACTAACACAGCTATAGCTGATCTTGACATTATTATTAAACAAGAGAAATGAAGTAATGGTTACATTTAGGCATAAACATAAATATCTACTCAAATACATTGATCCAGATTAATTTTTAGTGTAAATTATGGCTGTTTTTTTTTTTTAAGATCCAGTAATCTCCCTTTATGCTTAATATTAAAAAAAGTTAATATTCACAACTCTATAATAATATATATACATACACACACACACACATTATTTTAAATGCCAAATACATTTTTTAAATTACAAAACTGTGATCTCAGTATAATACATAACTGCACCAACATTGTGATAACCAGATATTTTTATTAAAGTTTAAATTATGTAATGGTCATTCTATACTCAGCACTTGAATAGGGCATTGTGCATGAAACTCCAAGTCATGTGAGGAATAATATGTATATATATATATATATATATATCTATCACAGCAATAAAAGTATGAAGCTTGATATTACTAGGCATATTAAAAACGGGCGAAGCAACCGGTTTCGCTCCCACTCATCAGGCTTACAACGGGAGATTTAATTTAAATTAAAAAACACAGAAAAAGTACAATGAAAAGGAAATGTGGAGGAGGAGGGGAAAAAAAAATGATCAACATTTCCAAATCATGAATAATCTTTCTCAAACAAGGAGAAAATTCTGTCAGAAATTGTCCAAAGTTCCTTTCAGAAAAAAAAGTACAAGAAATAGGTAGAGACACTTTGTGAGTTCCATAGAACGAGTGAGATTTGTGATGTAGGTAAAGGATGTAGATGTAGTGAAATAAACGAGGTGTGATCTGTGAGATCATATATATATATATATATATATATATATATATAGATATATATATATATATATATACACACATACACACATACTTGAGAATGCAGGCCCTTAAATTATAATTGTTTTCATATATTGATAGGTATTTTTGTTTTACGAGTATTGCTTCAAGGATCATAAGTTCATTTTTACTATTTGATTTTGCTATTGTTTATGAGTAGATGCGCTCCTTATGCTGCTTCTTAATGAGTTTTTACTTATTTTTACTAATGATCCTTTGATGAGTTAAAAGCCATTGTCAAAATGCAAGATAAATAACAAGAACAGAATTAATAAATTTTACAATGAAAAGAAAAAAAGGGCTAAAAAGAAGAAACAGTAATAATCAGGCAAGCACGCAATCAATATAGTTAAAGTAAATCAAACAGGTAAGAAGGCAAAAGAATTCACAAACTATGAGTTGGTGTTTGTCTATATCTCTGAGATGAGGTATTATGATTACTTGTATTACTTACAGTATTCAGACTATTATCCTTATCTTCATTGCCATATTCATGTGAATATGACAATGAAGATAAGGATAACAGTCCAAATAATGTAAATAATATGAGTTGGTGTTTGTACACAAAAGAAAGGTCGGACAAGCGAAAACAGTAGGTCTGTCTAGTAGTTAAGGCAGATCTCGACTGAGTCATGTTAAAACGCAAGGCATCCCATTTTATTGGCTAAAACAAAAAATATCCCAGCATGCATTTTGTGTCCTTCTGACTATAAGAGGGGGAGGGGGGAAATTTTTGCAATCATTCCCACATTTTTGGTAAATCAACATCATTGAAGCAATATTCATACAACAAAATAAACTATCAATAAATAAAAACAAATTTTAACTTAAGAGTCTGCACCCTTGTGTGTGTGGTGCACATATATATATAAAAAACACATGTCACACCTCACTTATGTCATAACACTCACTAGTTCTAAGAAACTCACCCCCATTGTGTCTCCACCTACCTTGATGATGACTCAAGAAACTTCAAAGCTTGGACCATTTTTTTTTTCTTTTCTTCTGAAATGAACTTAAGACAATTTCTGATGGAATTTCCTTCTTGCCTGTGAAGGATTATTCAAAATTTGTAAAAGTCAGTCATTAAAATTAATTGACACAAAATGTTTGTTGTTTTTAATAACATATATATATATATATATATATATATATATATATATATATATATATATATATATATATATATGTATGTATGTATGGATGGAGAGAGAGAGACTACAGATTAACAGTGTGTAAGAGAAAGATAAAATGGTAAAATGTTTTAGTGACATATTCCATTCTGAGAAGGAACAATAAAAACAAAAGCAATAAAAAGCTAAATCAAACATCTAAATACAACATCTGTTCCTTAAATGTTTCCAATGTAAATTGTATCTTGTGTATATTGTATTCTTCCTACTCCTACCCATCCCTGATCTGGCATCTCACTTACAGTTGCTCTCTCACAGATGTACCGTCACCTCCCTCTGCCTTTTCTACAAATACTATTTAAACGTGCTACTAGACTCGCATTTCAGTCCCACCCTTTCACTGTCAAAACAGTTAAATGTAGCTGTCTCTTCTACTCCAATAGCTTCATGTCTCGCATTTCCCGTCTGTGGAACTCCTTTCCTCTTACTTGCTTCCCTCATAGCTATAATCTCCAAATATTCAAATGCAATGTCTGTCAATATCTTCAGATGCCTTGATATATTCCCCGTCCTTCTCTTCTTCCTTTCCTCTATCACGCCTCTTTAATCTTGCTCCCACTCTCTGTAACCCCTTGTGTGCTAGTGGCGCTCTCACCTTCCTTAGGGTGAAATGCTTACTATATATTATATATATATATATATATATATATATATATATATATATGAAGAAATATAGTCTTAAAGTGTGCTATATTTATGGGATAAAGTGCTCAATATCAGAGATAGAGTGTGTGTAAATATAAAAGTGAACATAGAAGTCAACACTTAGAGACGACAGCCTGTTTCATGCTAGATGCAATCTGGCCTGACGATTGCACCTAGCATGAGACTGTTGCCTCCAAGTGTTGACTTCTATGTTCACTTATATATATATATATATATATATATATATATATATATATATATATATATAGTGAGAGAGAGAGAGAGAGTGTGTTTTTTGGCAGCAATCCCTCTTTTATACAAGTAAAACTTGAGAGTGTGTGAAATGTGTTGTAAAAATATTTTTCATTTACTTATGCACAATGTGCATGCGTACACACACAGACGTGTGTGTATATGTATATATATATATATATATATATATATATATCCCACACCATTTTCTCTATTCGAAGTAAGATTGCATTTGGCATGAAACACTGTAAACAGTGTGGGATATATGTATATTCATTAATATATATACTTTATAGCTCTGTTACATAACATTGAGCACTGTTTCAATAACACTTCCCTTTATGTGCAATTCATATATTTATGTGTGTGTTTTTATATTAAGTAATTTTCAGTTTTGGTAACCAGTCATAATAATGAATATTTCATCCTAATTACTAATCATATGTGGCAGTTAAGAATAAATTTGTAGTACACTAACTTACCTTAATTTTTGTACATCAGTGGCAGCATACACAGTGGATTAAAGGAAAAATGCTGTTCTCCTCCATGACAATGCAAGAATAACAGGAAAATATATTAGAACTCAGTTGGTTTGCTCTAGCCCACTATCTGTATTCATTTGGCATTGCACCAACCAATTACTACCTTTTGCAATTGCTGCAAAACACTTTCTTTAATGAAAAACCTTTTTGAAAACCTTTTTACATAAAAACAAATATTACTAAAAAGGTATCAAAGAGTTAACTGATAGGTGGTACCAAGTTATTGCAAATAATAATGAATATATAACTGAATAAAATGTATTTGCACTTTATTTTTTGAAGTATAAAGTTGATAAACAAGAATGGAATTTATTTTTGACTCAACATACTTTTTGAAAGATTGATGCTTCTTTGGATAGCTTTATAAATATTCTAAACCCTTGGTAAATTATAGCCACCATAATTATCTAAAGGAAAATATATTTTAGATGAAAAATTAAAATATTCCTATGGGAATATGAACTTGTAAAATCTCCAATGATGACGAGAGTGATTCAAGTTCAAACATCTAGTATTTTATATTATAAATTTATTTTAAATTCATAATTTTTATTCTATTTTTGAAGATAGAAAATCTTTTCTCATTCAGACAAATTTGTACTTCAGATTCATGCTCAACTCTGAGTGTATATTTTCAGGCAGATACCCTTTCTGACACTTTAAACTAACATAATTACACAGGTTTAAGTCTTAAGAGATTTGAGATTCCAGCAGAAATTATTTTCTTAATGAAGTTCCCTCTCTGTGGCAGAAATTTCTGTCATTCAGAGTTGAGTTATAGAAATGCAATGTTAAGGGGTTAATTCTGTTAACCCCTGAATATTTGGGTCCTACAAATCACAACTCTTCTACAATACAAGAAGACATTTCACTATTTTACTTGGTGAAAGTCATTTAATCAGTGATTAAATCTTTGAATTTTCAATTAAAAAGAAAAATAATAAAAGAAAATGAAAATTAGTCAGAATCTAAAAAGGAAAAAAAAAAATGCCTTCAGTAATATTTGAACATGTGCTCAAGCAAGGATTTAGATGTCCAGTTCAAAGCTTTGACCTATAGAAAAAATGATCTGTGATTCTTTACCTCATTTAATTATTAAATAAACACCTTTAATGTTGATTAAAAATAAAGGAACAACTAACATAATTATGTTTATCAAAGTTCAAAGGATATGAAGTAACAGGTTCTATTCAAAAAAATATACAGCAAAATTTTTCTTTAAAAAAAGAAAAAACACAAAAGCAAAAACATATTCTAAATCTAAGTTCTATAAAATACATACCATATATACTCATGTATAAGACTAAATTTTATTGAGAATACCTGATTTTTTTCATATTCTTTCTGTAGCGTGTCCTTTCGTAGGCAATCATGGCTTTCCACCTCCCTCTATCCCTTGCAGCTCTCAACAAGTTCCTTCCTTCTTCTACCTCCCCCAGACCATGTTTTGTCACCCACTTGCTTAAGCCCACTAGGTATGTCATGCGTTGTTTTCCCTTGTCTCTCTTTCCCTCTATTCGATCCGTGAGTATCAGATTGTCCAGCCGCTCCTTCCTCATGTGTCCAAGAAACTTCAGCTGCTTCTTCCTGATGTTAAGCATAAGCCTCCTCCTTGTATGCATCCTCTCTAAGACCTCGTCATTGCTCACATGCTCAGTCTGTGATATCCTTAGCAACCTTGTGTAGAACCATATCTCCGTCACCTCAAGTCTCTTCTTTACCTTTGAGGAAATCGTCCAACATTCACTGCCGTAAAGAAGGACAGATGTCACATAACAGCTCAGTGTTCTTTTCTTCGTTACCAAAGAAATCCTACTGTCTCGCAATACTCTGCCCAAATTTTGGAATGCGTCCTTGGCCATGTCTGCGGATCTCAGTGTCGCATTTACCATCCTCTGTCGGAACACTTCCCAGATATTTAGACTTGCATGTCCCCAGCTTCAGAGCAATACAAGTAGACTTACTGTAGTCAAGTACTGCAATACAAGGCATCATCCTGCATGTATTTTATCGCGAATAAATGGTCTTCATTCTTTTTTGCATGAATAATACCAGTAGATGTAAAGAATATAATAGAGGAAGGCAGAATAATAAACTAAAATATATTTGGTATAGATACGCATCAGACAAAAGAGGATGATGCTAGAAAAGCAATACACCTCAGCAAGGTAAGCATATGCAACTGAATGTAAATGGTGAAAAAAACACTCTTAATTCTTCATTTATTTAAGCTATTTGTAGATTTTAAGCAGCATACACAGTGAATGACATTCGGCTCTTCATGTAGCAAAAGATAGAATCTAGGCTACAGGTGGCAGGCTGAAGGAGCTTACCTGTACTATTAAGGCTAGCCAAAGGTACCATGAGAATGTAAAACTACCAGGTAGATTACAGACACTGAAAAGGCATGAATTTTTACTCCCCCAGAAAAAAAAAAAATTACCCGTATATAGTGAAACTGGTCACTAAAAATATGCGGTTTTTAACTTCTTCTTAAAAAAAAATTACCTGTGTATAGTGCAACCCATATGTTTGTATAAAAAACTGGTCATAAAATCTTTCACTATATTAGAGTAGATACGGTATTTTAAATCTATTTAAAACATGATGTGAGATTTGCTATTACGTTTCTGTTATTACTTTTGTAAGGGTAACTTTCATTGGCTGGTCAGGTGACTTAATAGTCAATCAGCAGAGCCCATTTATTAACAAAGAAACAAAGTGTTTGCAGATGCCAAAGATGTCCCACTGACGTGAGCAAAGAGAACTCTTTATTCAGTATCCTCCAGTTGCTTTTGCAGGGTCAGAAAAAATGTGTCTAATATACCATTATAATGTTAGTATGTTTTTGTTTTAAACAATAAAATCTTATTTTCATTCTTCCAACTTTTCTCTAGTTGTCTTTATTTTTTCATTAGATGTAGAGGGGTTTGCCTATCGCCCTGTTCACACTCCTCCCTGTTTTTTTAAACAGGAATAGCAGGTTATCCCTTGTTTCCTGTTTAGGATTGGGTTTCTGGTTCCTTTTAAAACTTTTTCATTCTCTTTCACACCCAGTAACCCCTTGTGTCTTGGTGGCATTATTACCTTACTTGGGATAAATTGGTTATAAAAAAATGCTTGGATAATTATCGGTTTGAGCAGCTAAATAAAAATAAGGACACACAACAGTTTTTTAAGTTTCATGAAAATATCAAGTTAAACCTCATGAAAAGTTGGATTTAATTGAGTGATATACTTTGGTATTATGAATGTATGGATATTCTGTGTTACCATACTTCAATTGTTTATCCACTAAAATAAGTTTTTCATGATTAAAAATGTCCAAGTACATCAATAAATCTAGCCTAAACATAACAAATATTTATTTTTAAATATAATCTCCTTTCTTGTCATTTCACTTAATTCAGTGGGGAATTGCATAAATGAAACATTATACAAGGTAACCAAAAAAGTTCTGTCTGGTTTTGACTAGTCATTGAATGAAGTCGAAATATATACGAAATGCGTGTAGCAATTGTTTTCAAATTCGGGCAGCCGGAAGTAGGAACATCAGACGTTATAAAAAACACGCGCACTGTGCCCGGCCATCAGTTATAAGCCGGACAGCTGTGAGAAGGATGGAAGTGTCTAGAGATCTCGTTCGGAGCTGTTTGCTTTACGACTTCAAAGTAGGCTTATCAGCAGCTGCATCAAGTCGCCGCATATGTCAAGCGTTTGGGGATAGTGCTGTGGATGAACATACTGCAAGGCGTTGGTTTCGAAAATTCAAGTCGGGAGATTTGTCTCACCATGATCAGCCTCACAGTGGACGACCACAGGTCTTGAATGAGGAGTCCTGAAGGCGGCCATTGAAGTGGTGAACTTGCAAGACAGTTCAGCGAGACTTCACCTGCACCGCCTAGGTAAGATGTACAAACTGAGTAAGTGGATTCCACAAACGCTGTTGGAGGTCCACAAGGGACAACGAGTGGTAGCCTGCGTATCGCTGCTTTCTCGCCACCATACCGCATCCTTATTCAATCGAGTGTTTACCAGTGATGAAAAGTGGGTTCTGTATGAAACTCCCAAGTGTTCCAGACATTGGTTGTCTCCTCAGGATGCTGTCCCTCACACTGCAAGACCACCTATGCACCCACGCAAGATTATGCTTTGTGTCTGGTGGACAGGTTGTCAAGTGGTTCATTATGAACTGCTACCAATGGGCCAAATGGTCACTGGAGACCTATACTCGCAGCAATTGAAATGTGTGCAACAGGCATTGCGCCAGAAAGAGCCAGCACTGGTGAATCGTAAAGGTGTGCTTTTCCTCCATGACAACGCCAGGCCGCATTTCGTGTGAGTGGTCAGTGATACCATACAGCAACTTGGGTGGGAGACTTTGTGCTATCCACCTTATTCACCTGACCTTGCGCCATCCGATTACCACCTCTTCCACTCCCTGGATAATCATCTTCGTGGGAAATCCTTCACCAATGAAGCAGACTTGCACAAAGTCCCCACGGACTTCTTTGCATCAAGAGTTCTACTGCAAGGGCATTGAACAGCTGGAGACACGTTGGCAGAAGGTGCTGGATGCCAATGGCAATTACTTTGAAGACTAAATATAAGTTAAACATACTGTGAAGCGTTTTCTTTTTTGCCTTTAAAAACGGACAGAACTTTTTTGGTTACCTTGTACATTGAAATTTTTAGATCAAAATTCTGACTAATACCTATATCTCAGACAGTTATGTTGTAAGAAAATGAAATAAAATAATAATAATGAATAATAATAAAATAGAAATACATTTTCCTACGATGCTAGCTCTTTCTTCTCCTTGCTCCAGAATGTGGTGGTTTGGGGGGGGGGGGGACGTTCATTTCTCCAGTCCACTGACAACTGAACTCTCTTTCCACCTACCAACAGATGGCATTTTCATGCATCTTCCAAAACCTATACTTATGAAGTAAATCAACCTTTTCTTTGGTTGCTCCAACATTGCGCAAGGCTGACTTGAGCTCAACTGTTATAACAATACTTATTCTTACTTAGTTTAACTTCTGGACCAGTAAAAGAAAACAGACATACCCAAGAAACATTGAGAAATTTGTTTCACTGCAGTTTATATAAAAAAGGGAGAATAAAGGGTCCATAGTAGAAAACCATGTTTTTGTATGCTTCCTCAACAAACATGGACGTTTGTGTTCACAAAAAACAGCATGTCAAGAGTACTTTTTTCCTATGACACACTTATTTTAACTACCTTCACTCTTCACCAATGTTTATCATTTTAAAAAAGCAATGATTAGAATTGTAATAAAACCTAAACATATGATGAATGCTGTATGTTACTCAGTAACTTCATGTTTTATCACTAAATGAAAATGGGTTTATAATTACAAGTATATAGTCTTCTGATTTTCCTCCATTGTTCATTTAAATTCCTGTTTATTATCATATTTTTTTGCTTTTTTCCTACTCATATTCTTTTGTGTTATGATGGCTGACTGAATTTTCAAAAGACTATGAAACTGGAGACTGTACAAATTTCAATTTTAAACTGATTAGCAAAAGTCACTGAATGTAATTCACCTAGTCGAATCATGTTTCACTATTAGTGCATGTATCATCCTTGCAGATCCCTGCCCAAGAAAAACTGTTTCAGTTCTTTCAGCAGCAAATCTTGGACGTTCTTCTTTATTTACTTCATTTCTTTGTGATAAAAAAATGAGAGAATAAAATTGAAACAAACCGACTCCACAGGGACTGATAGAAAATCTGAAATTGTATTGTTTTGAAATACTTTATTTTATGGCATATAACCCCACTTTTCCTCCTGCCAATGAAATGGTTAAAAATATTTTCCCCCGGCTTTATATACAAAATTTACTTTCTACCAGGCCTAATTCAATAATGTTGTAAGATTTCATGCAAGTAGAGGTTCTGATAGTCTTTTGAACTGTCTCAGCAAGTTGGCACAGTGCTCTCTGTAGATGGTATGGCTCTTTTGAAGTTAGTTAATAAACACACTGCATTTTGCATCCCAAAAAACTGAGGTCATCACCTTCCCTTCAGATAAGGTGGGGTGTTTCCACTGCATGTCTCTGGCTCTAAGTGATGAACAAAACACAACACTCATCCTGGGTTAGGAAACTGGCTGGATCTGCCTCAAGGATGGGTGTGTCTTTTATGCCATATCAAATACACTTGGCTTATGACAGCATACTTTTTATAATAATAACCTATTTTTGAAATGCATCATTACTTATGATAGTCTCAAATGCATACTTTGATGGAAGGAATATTTTTAAAAAATTATTTATTAGTTTTTATTTGAAAATATAGGTCTTTTTTTTCCTTGTCAAAAGAGACATTTCAATATAATTGAAAATAACTCTTCAGTTATCCGGCATAGACTGATAATAAAAATGTCTACTTTTCTATCTTGTTTTATTTTCATGAAATGAAAACTATATTTTCAAATTTATTTTTGTGCTGGCGGGTTCCATCAACATAAATACAGCCATCAAAAATACTATAGAAAATGCAATGGCTACTTAAGATATATTGAGAATTAGTATATAAGACAAGGCCATTTGGATAAATTAGTAATAAGAAAAAATAAATTTGTTTATTCATTGTTGAAAACATTAAAAAAATGGATTTCAACAATTGATAATTTAAAATTTCAAGTATTCCTGAGTTACTCTGCATTCAAATTTAATCAAAAAAAAAAAAAAAAAGATATAGAGGAGAAAGAAATACAATAAAAAGAAAAGTCACCTCACCATGGAGTAGTGGTTAGCAAGTTCATCTCACCAACCATTATTACTCTACTGAGTTTGAATCACACTGGGTGCCCATGTGACTATATGCAGACAAAGCTTAATATGAATTGATTGATTTGATTTTTTTATGGCTTATCAACCTTTTGTTGATTATTTAAAGCCAAAGTATATTTTGGATTGTAAGAATAATACTTTTTTGTGAGTAAATGGAAACAAAAAGAAGACAGTTGAAATTTCTAGGGCACATAAGGAAAGAGGGCTTAGAAAATATGACATTCACGGGATATACTAAAGGCAAGAGGAGAGAGGAAAACAGTGTATAACGTAAGAAGCTTATGTAAATGGTTGGCAAAATAGAAATTAGGTGAGACAGAAAATAGACAAACTTTGCAAAGAGCGACAAAGAACAAAAATTGTGGAGAGCCATGATTGCCCACATCCTGAAGGGACATGGTACATAGAAGAATATTCCATTAACAATTTTTGAGAATAAATTAATTTTCAGATACATCTTATTATTTAACTCCTAACTGGAGTGACTGGAGATGGATTTATACCTTTCCCAAGGTTATTTGTGCATAAGTGAATGCAACAAACCCAACGGGAATTTGAACTTGGCTCTCTGATTTCTCATCCTGAGCCACTATCCATTACACCACCCCCACATCCATGTTTAATATATTTTTTTATTAAATTGGTATCACACCAAGCAAGCCAGTAAAATCATTAAAACATAAATGGGATTACAGGGTGTTCAAGAATTAGGAACAGAAATATTAATAATGAGTGGAAAGAGAAAAGAGTAATCAGGAAGACAGTAGATAGCAATTAACATTGCATTTAAATTTTTGGGGATAAAAGTTGGCTGAAAAGCATGGAGCCGGAAGGGAGTTCCACAAGCAAAAAGTACGAGAAAAGAAACTGTTAGCATAGAATTTATGGCTACATCTAGCCAGCACAACTGTTAAATGATGAGATCCCGATGCCAGTCTAGTATTACGCTTAAATTCATGAAATCCAGGTAATATAGCGAAGAGCTCATCCAAACAATTACCATGAAAGTACTTACTGAAAAGGCACAGAGGCAACAGCAGTGGGAAAATGACTGAAGCCAAGCTACCAGATCAGGATCTATAATATTGCTGATTCTTCTTTGGATCTTATCAAAGAGCTCTAGATAAATAGCAGGGACACTGGACCATATATGGCAGCAGTATTCTAAGCCTGGGTGAATGGTAGACTTATAGATATGTACAAGAGATTCTGGCGGGGGTTGGAAAAGAAATAGTGATTTGTTTAAAGGCAACAGATATATTATGAGGGTGAAGGTGATGCTTATAATCATCTGATGACTGGGAATAGGAAACAAAAAAATCCTTAGAAAGAGATTGTAACAGAGATCTTGAGGTGGGCAAACTGAGATAGTGCATACCCTGGTTTTGTAAATAGATAGTGGATAATATAGTAGAGAAGACAGGTGAGGTTTTTAACCTGTCCTTATTCAATAAAGAAAGAAGTAATACTTACTTTACTGCTATCCATGTTTTTTGGCACTGAAAGCACCTTTCTTGTGCTACCTGATGTCTGATTTTCAAACAGAAACTGGTTTCTAGGGCAAGGCTCCTCTCTTAACAAATGCAAAATGGCACCATCTGAAAATGTCTGTGTGGGCTGACCCTGTTGATATGTTGGTGCTGCAGGAGGAGAAGGCATTGTCACTTTTAAGTTCTGGTGGGATGAAATAGTGGGCGGGTTTGTGACCACAACCATGGACTGAGGTGGTGAATGCTGTGTTGCAGATGTTACTGAGGCTGGAATTCTATTTCTGACTGTTGGTGGTAGGGATGGTGTAGCAAGTGTGACATTTTGGTGTGGATGGCTTTCAAAATGAAAACCTAAAGGGATGGTATTTTTGGATGTTTGAGATTGGATATTTATTGAATTTGGGCTGTTACTACTACACCCACTAAGACCACTCTTGCTGCTGCTGCTGCTGCTGCTGTTTTTGTTCTGATTGGCGTAATGTAGCGGCAAAGTCACGGATTTTGATGGCAATACTGGAGGTGGCTGAGTGTCACATTTAAAACTTGATTGTAATTCTGTTTCTTTTTCATCCTGGAAGATGAGAAAAAATATAAGTATTCACATGTTTTGCACATCAAGGTAATATATTTTACAAAAATTGTAGCATTATTATAGAACTGGTGATAGTTTGCATGTGTTATATGGCCAGCTGAACAACTAGACTCTGAGAGCTGAATATTAGTCTATAAAGAAAGACTAAAGGACAGACACAAGATGGATGGCACTTGCTTGAGGTCACCAGAGACTGCAACAGGTCAGTGAATGCCAAATATTTTCTTATAAGGAAACAGCTAATATTATCATAGAAAAATTACAGGATTATTTATATATCGATCAACACTTCTGCCTACAATAAGTGCACTCTACCTAAGATCAAAGTGTCACTCCTTAGCCTGAGATCAGAGTGTAGTATCTGTGAACTCAGTGAAACTTACACACAAAAAAGTGGATATGCATGGCTTTTTATATATTGGAGAGATTGTAAATGGATCAATAAGTTTATAGCCTAACATGGATTTATTAACTTTTCACTTTTCCTATGTGAGCTGTAAGGACTCGCTTGCATCCAAGCACTAGGATCCGCATCCCCTCTCCCTATTCCCTTTCTCTCTCCTGGCTATGGTGGTGGAGATAGCTGTGAATCAAAGAGTTTGATGAGGCTATTTGCACGAATTTGATTTTGGTGGACAACTCTGTTTGACAGAGAAGCCCACACACTTGTGCCTCCCTTGCGGCTCAAAGTGGATTGAGGCAGGCGAGATCTGGGAAACCTGGTCGTATAGG
Source organism: Acanthosepion esculentum (assembly GCA_964036315.1). Taxonomy (NCBI): domain Eukaryota; kingdom Metazoa; phylum Mollusca; class Cephalopoda; order Sepiida; family Sepiidae; genus Acanthosepion; species Acanthosepion esculentum. The sequence continues at coordinate 35,025,980 of OZ038477.1, forward strand.
GCTGTTGGATGCTTGGTCTGTCAAAGTCCGTTTTGGTTATGCCAGTCTGACTGGCACTGTCCTCTTCCATCAGTTTGAGCAAATGAGAAGTGTTAAGTACATTGACAAGGAAGAAGATAAATAAATGTGTTGTATAAGCTTTTTTTTATCATCAGGCTACAGACTTAGTGATAACCCTATATTTTTATATAGATCTTGATGCAATCATTCACAGAAACACTGATTGTTCATATGACTGTTTAGCTTATTCAGTTGAGTAATCCAGAATTCTAAATCAATTGCTCTCCATTCAATATGGTGAAGGAAGGAAGGAAGGGTTGCAAGATCAATAAAAAATGTTATCACACATAAATGAATCAATAAGTCAATCAATGAGCAATCAAAAGTCGATTTCCTTATTATCGTTTTCTCAATAAATAGTTTTGACTGTTGACCTCATAGAACAATGCTGTAATTGACTATAAAAACTGCCAAATATCTATGTGTGTAGTTGGCAGTAATTAGGCATGAAAGTAATAAAGACACCTGGCTTTTGCCTATAATCTTCAGCAATCAAAACAAAGCTGGAATGATTGGATGGAATGGTTCCATGGTTAAACCACTGAACTAGGCAATGAAGCATATGAGTTCAGGAAATGCAGCGTAAAGACAATCTTCTATTTCAGAAGCTTGCGGTATACAAGTTCTGTCCAGAATCTTTTTTTTAACTGTTGTTCACCCAATACAAGGCCCAAGAGCCACTCTAGCTAGAGAGTTACTGAATGAAGTTGCTGCAAATAGATATCGGTTGACCAGAGACATGAAGAGATTGCGATTTAAGATTGTTGAGATCAGGGAAGTCGCATCTCGGGAGTCTGTTCCACAAATTAGCGGCTCTTGAAAAGAAACTGTACTAATGGAACTTCCTTCTTACTAATGGAATACAAAGGGAATCGGGATCATTTAACTGCTATAGGCTCTATCTAGAGCTATGGTGGCTTTAGTCTTCCTTGAACCTCTTCCCCTTGAAGCCTCATACACTTTTTTTTTGTTTTTATACTAAAGTTCACCCAATACAGGGTGCGTCCTGGGTATGACGATAAACTGCATCTGCATCCTGGGTAAGACGATAAACTATGTCCAACAAAAAGGCCTATGATAATACGTTTTTGAAAAAATAATGTTGCCAGCTGTACGTTTTTTAAAAAATAATATTACCAGCTATACATTTTTGAGGAAAAAAAATATTAACGGAAATAGATTTTTGGCAAAAAAAAAATATTACCAGGAAAAAAAAATGTTGTCGGCATTAAATGACCCACTGAGGTTGATATGCCGTAAAACAAAACAAGCCAAAACAAACCAATGCAGGGCTAAAGAGCCACTGAAGGTAGAGGGATACTGGTAAAATGGTTATGATGAATGAAGTGTTGATACAAATGAAAGAGGTGGTGGCAGGAAATGAAAATTAAGACGATAAATGATGACTGATTCCTCACATGAAAAGGTTAAGATTGTAGTGTTCATGGTAACCTCCACATGGAAGTCTATTCAATAAAATAGCAGTTCTCGGAAAAAGAGCTGTTTAAGTGGAATATTCACCTTAGATGACTGTGGAATTATACTAGCATCCTTTCCACTTTTCAAAGCAGTCTGAAACGTTTCCTCTTTTACTTCACACAGTGGAGGAATGGATAGCAGCTCGGATTGAGTAATCGGGGATCTGAATTCCAGCCTGATCCATTGCATTAACTTACATGCTAATACCCTTGGGAAAGGTATGAATCCTCTTCTTCTCTCCCCAGATATGGGTAAATAGAAGGACAGACTGGGTTCTATAGGATTTGCTGGCAACTGGTCTAGGAGAAAGTAATTCTGAATTCAAAACTGTATGTAACACTGGTGTAGCACATACTATACAGCTAAAGAAAGGATCGTTCACATTGGCTCGATGATTCTCTTCTTCTCTCTCCAGATATGGGTAAATAGAAGGACAGACTGGGTTCTATAGGATTTGCTGGCAACTGGTCTAGGAGAAAGTAATTCTGAATTCAAAACTGTATGTAACCCTGGTGTAGCACATAATATACAGCTAAAGAAAGGATCATTCACATTGGCTCGATGATTCTCTTCTTCTCTCCCCAGATATGGGTAAATAGAAAGACAGACTGGGTTCTATAGGATTTGCTGGCAACTGGTCTAGGAGAAAGTAATTCTGAATTCAAAACTGTATGTAACCCTGGTGTAGCACATACTATACAGCTAAAGAAAGGATCGTTCACATTGGCTCGATGATTCTCTTCTTCTCTCCCCAGATATGGGTAAATAGAAAGACAGACTGGGTTCTATAGGATTTGCTGGCAACTGGTCTAGGAGAAAGTAATTCTGAATTCAAAACTGTATGTAACCCTGGTGTAGCACATACTATACAGCTAAAGAAAGGATCGTTCACATTGGCTCGATGATTCTCTTCTTCTCTCTCCAGATATGGGTAAATAGAAGGACAGACTGGGTTCTATAGGATTTGCTGGCAACTGGTCTAGGAGAAAGTAATTCTGAATTCAAAACTGTATGTAACCCTGGTGTAGCACATACTATACAGCTAAAGAAACGATCGTTCACATTGGCTCGATGATTCTCTTCTTCTCTCCCCAGATATGGGTAAATAGAAAGACAGACTGGGTTCTATAGGATTTGCTGGCAACTGGTCTAGGAGAAAGTAATTCTGAATTCAAAACTGTATGTAACCCTGGTGTAGCACATACTATATAGCTAAAGAAAGGATCGTTCACATTGGCTCGATGATTCCGACTATGGTTGATCATCAGCTACCTCATCATCATCCTTAAACTTTGATGGTGATAGAATGACAAGGAACTAAATCTAGACGGTAGGTGAACTGACAAACCTAAGTGAGAGGATGGTTGGCCAAAATACTCTAAATGAGATTTTACTGATTGCGGTAAATATGATAGTCAAGCAATAAACAACCTCTCTAATCCTACAAGCAAGTGTCTGTTTGCACAGCAAAATTAGTTCTCTTTGACTGATTGCCAAATTACATCAATGCTGTGCAAATGGTTCTTGAGATATATACCAGACCATATACATATCTACAGCATGTGAAACAGTTTTAGCATTCTCACACTCTCCATAAAACACACCACCATTATGTTACATTCATATACATATATGGATAGAGTTTTGATTCTTCCAGAAACATTGGGATGTAATCCAAAGCCATTCTTTAATTAGCCAACTCTATGCTGTGTTTTCTAAAACAAAAGTAGTGAAAATTATAACATATCATTGATTTTATAGTACCAGAGCAAATGTTTTTCAAATAACTTTTAGTTATAACAGCTTACAATAGGATTCATGAAAAAGGTAGATATCCTAATAAAATGCTTCTAATGAGCTTTCTTCTTTGGTACCACAACTTTGAAAATTTAAATGCTGTACTAGATTGGGAGATAAAGGTTACATCTAGCCATTTCAACTGTAAAATGATGAGACCGAAGTTCTATGCTAACAGTTTCTTCTCTTGCACTTCTCACTTGTGAAACTCTTTTCTTCTTTCTTGCTTTCCCGTCAACTTTGGTTTTCAAAAATTTAGATGCAATGTCAATTGTTATCTATTGTCTTTTTAATTCCTGTACATTTGTTTTCTCTTCTTAATAAAGATTTTTTTTCTCATATTCTATCACAATCAGTAATCATCTTGCATCTTAGTGATTTTATTGCCTTGCTTGGGGGGAAATGATTAAAAGAATGTCTTCTTATATTATAAATAATTATTATTGAAATTATAACATTATTCTTAGATTACCAACATGTAGCCATAATCAATTATCTGCAGTAGAAATTTGTTATTCACAGTAGACTCATAGGAGTGCAATTTGTATAATCTGCAGTGGATAGATTAATACATACTCTTGTGACATTATATTCTTTCTTTCAATGTTCCATGTCTTTTCAGGACATAGGCGATCATGGCTCTCCAACTTCCTCTATCTCTTGCAGCTCTCAACAAGTTCCTTGCCACCTCCCCCAGACCATGTTCTGTTATTCACTTGCTTAAAGCCACTAGGTATGTCATGCATTGTTTTCCCTTGTCTCTCATTCCCTCTATTCGACCCGTGAGTATCAGATTCTCCAGGCCCTCTTTCCTTATTACGTGTCCCAGGAACCTCAGCTGCTTCTTCCTGATGTTAAGTATAAGCCTCCTCCTCGTTTGCATCTGCTCTAAGACCTTATTGTTGCTCACATGCTCAGCTCATGATATCCTTAGCATCCTTCTAAAGAAACACATCTCCGTTGCTTCAAGTCTCATCTTTGAGGAAATCATCCAATATTTGCTGCCATAAAGCTTAAATCAGTATTGCATGGGGAGGAAGCGTATGCCAAATGCTGGCTGTGATCTGGATTTCAATTCCAACCCCTGGCACTAGGTAACTATTACAATCTTATGACTTTGTTAGTTTGAAATGTTCTAATTGAGATGAAAAAGAAAGACTAGATGTAATATCCAATTGAGCAAAGTTTGTTTGTTTGGGGTTTTATGGCATATCAACCACTATGAGTTATTTAATGCCAGATCCAGTATTTACTAGATATATCAAAAACGTATAGTTGGCAACTGTTTCAAAAACCTATAACTGGCAACATCATTGTTTCAAAAAAATGTATCCCTGGCAACTGTTTCAAAAACCTATAACTGGCAACATCATTGTTTCAAAAAAAATGTATCCCTGGCAACTGTTTCAAAAACGTATAGCTGGCAACATCATTGTTTCAAAAAAATATATCCCTGGCAACATCATTGTTTCAAAAACGTATAGCTGGCAACATCATTGTTTAAAAAAAAAACTTATAGCTGGCAACATCATTGTTTCAAAAAAACGTATAGCTGGCAACATCATTGTTTCAAAAAAACGTATAGCTGGCAACATCATTGTTTCAAAAAAACGTATAGCTGGCAACATCATTGTTTCAAAAACGTATAGCTGGTAACATCATCGTTGTTTCCCATCACATTTTAGGTGTAAGGTGTTAGTATATTTAGTGTAGGGTTTGGGAGGGAAAGTTAATTGTAACTTGTAGTTGCTTTGGGATGGGTTAGATGTGATGGGGCATGACATGACCAGCCGATTGATCGGATCAACTGCCTTTTGGTTGGACGTAGTTTATCGTCATACCCAGGATGCGGATGTAGTTTATCATCGTACCCAGGACGTTTGAGCAAAGTGAAATATATCAACTGGAACATTGTCATATAAATAATAAACTGAAATACATATGAAGTAATGAAAATACCCAATCTCAGAAATCCATTCAGCACATGTGAAATCACCAGGAGCTAAAAGTTCTTAACTGTACAATCTGGTGTTCTGTTCTAGTGGACTTTTCTTATTAGTATCATAAATAGAAGACTAAGCAGATTAAAATACAAAAAGCTGTGACTTAAGATATTCATAACAGACTTCAGATTTTTTTAAGTATTACGATGTATTCTTTAAGGGAAGGACTAACATCTTCTTCTATGTGCCATGCCTCTTCAGAATATGGGCGATCATAACTCTCTACAACTTCCTAGTCCTCATAGCCTTTTGCCTAGCCTCCCATCCCATTCTGCCATCCATTCATATCTCATATGGTAAACAGCCTTCTACCTTCCCCTATCTCTCTTACCCTCAATGGGCCCTGTGAAAGTTAAATTTTCCAAGCCCTCTTTCCTCATTATGTGTCAAAAAAATTTCAGCTGTCTTTCTGATTCAGAGTAGAAGTGTTCTTTTTTGTTGCCATTTTCTCAAAGACTTTCTTGTTGCTTGCTTACTTCATCTTGGTATCTTTATAAGTCTATGAATAAAAAAAGAAAAGAATTCTTTGTGTAAAACTAACATTGCTTTTATGATTCAGCATTCAATCAAAATTTACAGGAAGATTTTTCTTTTTTGCATTCTACTTTGTTTTAAGTCCTCTCCACTTATTTCCATTTAATGTAGTTGCATGTCTATAAGATGTATATGCTTTTAACAAAAGTAAAAGCATCCAAATAATCCCCTGCATCAAGCACTGAAATAATAATCTGTACAGCTAATAGGAAGGAATGAGTTGCAGCTACTGTTGATTCCATTTAAAAAAAAATAACACTTTCATAAAACAAGTACTAGAGATAGGTAAACAAAGTATCTGCATATACATATATACCATACCTAGAAGAAAGAGGTCAACAGTTCTTGACTTGGTATCGATGCTCATTAAAAATCTATTTACTGTTGTCTCAATGATAAATCTCAGATTCGATATGGTCAAATTGGCAGCTGATATCAAAAATGACTTTCAAGCTGTTGTTAACTGGAGCAAGAAATGACTCTATACTTTTAATGCCTCCAAAATGAAACTACTCCCTTGTAATCATCTTAGAGAACTTTTTTGCCTTTCATCAACATGGCTGATGCTAACCTCCAGGAGAGTGACCCATTGCGTGTTTTCAGGCAATTATTTCCCACTAACATGCAGTGGAATGATTATATTGCTAAGTCTGCTACTAGAAAGGTTGGTTCACTGTGTTCCTCTAGACAATTTTTCTTATCAGAATCTATCTTATACCTTTATAAATCTACCATTCTTCCACACATTGAATGTTGCTGCTACATCTGATCAGGTGCTCTTCTATCTATCTAGAGATTCTTGACAATATCCAAAAAAGAATTTTCAAGGTTATTGGTCCTGACCTGGCGCCTCAGTTTCGGTCACTTTCCCACTGCCATAATAAGCTTCCCTGTGCTTTTTCTATAAATATTTTCATAGTAATTGTTCTAGTGAGTTTTCATCTTTGGTACCTCAACTCTAAGTACAGTACTAGATTGACAGCAAGCTCTCATCATTTTACAGTTAAATTCTTGCTAGATGTAACCTTAAGTTCTATACAAACATTGTGGTAATCACACACAGAATAAATAAAAATCCAAGTCTATCCTGCTATTTGAACCATAGCTGAGGCGAGAAGAAATGGATTCATGATTTTACCAAAGTATGAAGTGAATGCAGCAGGCTTGGACAGAACTTGAACTCTGCTCTTTGAATCCACTTTTTCTACCAATACCCATTACATTACTTAAACCTTTTCAATGAAATGTAATGGTGAAATCATCAGTTTCTATACAAGAAACATTCAGCATTTATTGACCAAACAAGTTAGTTTTACTGTCAGTTGAAATTTATAAAATCTGTTTCTTAAAACAATTTTTTCATGAAAATAGACTTCTCAAGTTCACTAACAGTTATAGCTCTTTCTAGCATTGCTAAGAGTTTTCTTCCAAACCTTAATACCAAATTTTAAAGTTCATTGTCTCCTATGACTGATGTTAAATGCTTGAAATATAACAGTATACTTGCCTGCTTAGCCTCACTTTTTTCTCTCATTACAATTCTTAACAAGCATTCAAAATATCTGGCAAACCCATCTTAAGCGTATTTTCAAAATTAAAGTCTTACTTTCATGTGATCATTGAAGCACTGTCTTTTGTTGCATAATCTCCTGCAAGGCTATTTTTGGAGTCTTGGAATACTTACTTTTTTTTTCCAGATAAATTAAAGATAATTGCTTTTTTGCCATTTCAGTTCTCAAAAACTTTCACATGAGCTCTCTACTACTGGATAGTCAGGGAAAACATAATTGTTTTAAAAACTCAAAAGTCCTATATGCCCCCCCCCCCAAAGTTTCATTAATTTTTAAGCTTTTATTAAAATAAGCATAATTCTATTTCTCTATTTATGTGACAATAATTTTTTGTCAACAAAATATTCACCCATTACAAGGCCCAAGAGCCACTGAAGGTAAAAAGTTACCAAGTTGTTATATGGACAAATGAGGAGGAAGTAATTGTGACGACTATGTAAGATAAATAACAGCTGACCCTTGACTTGAAGCAGTTAAGATTGTAGTGATCAGGGAAGCATCTTCTCAGGAGTTTTTATTTTCTTCTACAGAGTGGCCATTTTGGGGAGGAAGCTGAGTGGAACTTCCTTCTTACAAGTGGAATACAAAGGAAATAGGGGTGTTTTGTCTCAGTGTACATGGTATGGTAGGTCTTAGCTGTAAAGGTCTGAACTGGTAGAACACAAGAATGTAGCTTAGTCAAAACAATTTCCATGGAAATAGTGATAGAGTAGCAACAGGTTAGTGACATTTCATATGTGGGAAAATATAGGTTTGAAAATAATTCATCACCCAAAAGCCACATAAATTTTCCTGAGTGCTCTTGCACTGCTTACGGGCCATTCTGAAAGTAGCTAGAGTTCTGCTACACCATTCCATGTGATAAAATGGTAGCAGTGGTTACAGTGAGCTATAGTGTTGACACATTCATATATGAGTCAAAACTGGCTATTTTGTCTTAGTTGATGCATTGTCTGTAGGACAAAACTTTCTATGCCGGAAGGAATATATTCAGAAATGAGAGAAGCTGTTCTGAGAGTGCCGTTTTTGAAAAATGCTAAGAACTTCTTCAGTGTATGACCTAAAGTTTTCCTATTCAGTTTTTGAGTACTGACAGATTGTCCTGTGAAATTGGACAGCAGAAGATGACTTTGGTTTGGCATCAATCTTGAAATTTATCAGCATCTCCATTAGATTAGGGATAAACCTGTTTTGTTTTTTTTCAACATGAAAAGAAACCGGGAAATACTACATTGAGGGGAGGAAAAAGGTATCTGAAATGCTAGTTGATTCTCACTAATCCTGTAAGCTTGATGTCAGAATAGGGAATTTTTCAAACTAGTGAATCAGAGGGTTAACGATGAGATCTTAGAGATGATACAAACAAGGAGGAGGCTTATACTTGACATCAGGAAGAGGCAGCTGAAATTTCTGGGACACATAATGAGGAAGGAGGACCTGGAGAATCTGATACTCATGGGTTGAATAGAGGGAGAGAGAGACAAGGAAAAATAAAGCATGAAATACCTAGCAGGCTTAAGCAAGTGGATGACAGAACATGGTCTTGGGGAGGAAGCAGAAGGAAGGAATTTGTTGAGAGCTGCAAGGGATTGAGGAACATGAAGAGTCATGATTGCCTACGTCCTGAAAGGACATGGCATATAAAAAGAAAAGAAGAATCAGAGGGTAAAAGGTAACAAAATAATTCATCTACTGTATGAAATTTGAAATGGAAACTTCTTTAAAATAATTTCTGTACTTTATTAAATAAGTTCTAAAGGTTTTATTACAATCAATAATTTATTGATTTTTGGTAGATTTTTAAAAATGGTGAGAGGTTTGCATAAAATTTTCTAAAGCAAATTATTACAATTTTTATTTTGTTGTTGTTGTTGTTTACAGGTAAAACATTTCACACACACACACACATATATATATATATATATATATATATTTGGTTTTATAAAATGAACAGAAATAACTTTGTATAGGAATTTTCTCCAGTCTTTATTCTTACTAATGTCACAAAATGATAACATTGACCTCATACAAGTTTTTTTGTTTTGTCTTAAATGTTGATTTCCCACCAAATTCTTTGTTCACAGATAAATAAACTCCAGATTAAAATCACTACCTAGAATGACTGAATCTGCCAAATTACTGAGGTTGTTAGTATCTTACTGTAGGACTTCAATGCCAAGAAAAAAAAAAAAAAAAAACTTACATTTTATCAATGACCATATATTCACATATATAAAACAATTTTAGGGAAAAAACTATAACCAAGTAGAAAAGGTTATTGTGTAATGCATTTCATCTTTTAAAACTTTGTTGGATTAAAGTGATGTTTACGCTGATGTAACTACACATGCGCACAAAAGAAAGGGGACAGTAACAATTTTAAATCTGAAAATATTTTTTTAAATATATGTTTTAGGTATATAGTCTAATTGATTTAATTTAGTTTTGGTTTTTCCTTTTTGTTCATACTTTTTCCACTGTAAGTCTTTTTTTCATAAAATTGTTATTGATATATAAAAATTCATATATCATTTTACCATAAAACACAATGCTATCAATATATCTTTTATTTGTTTAACACTTTTCTACATCACCAGAATAGTCTATTACATAGAGATGGGTGAATTGCCTACTTTTCTTTTTTTATGATAGTTTACTCAATACAAGACCCAAAAGCCACTTGTAAGAGAGGGGCAAGTAAGAATATTATGAGGATGAGTAGGATTGATATTAGTTGAACATGGCAATTTGTTCTACAAAATAACAGTACAGCGGGGGGGGGGGGGGTAAATACAAAAGGAGCACGAACGGAATGGGAATGGTTTGCCACCATGAACACAGCACCTGTATTAAAGGAACACCTGTATTGTGATTGGCTCTGCAGATAAATAAAATCTTAAAGTAGATAAGATTAGTTGATTTTACAACATGCCAATCCTTGTTGGCTTATTTAATGCTGAATTTTGTATGGGACACCCAGTAAGGATCAAATTCACTACTCAGTAGCACTGGTCAACGAAACGAGCCTTGCTGACCATCGGTCCGTGCTTTTGTGTCTCTTTAGTATGTGTGGTTGATTTTACATGTCAATCTTTGTTGGGTTATTCAATGTAAAATGTTGTATGAAGCACCCAGTGAGGATGGAATTCACAACTCAGTAGTAATGGTTAGTTTGGTTGATTTTACATGCCAATCCTTGTTAGGTTATTTAATGTTGAATTCTGTATGGGATACCCAGTGAGAATTGAACTTACTACTCAGTAGTAATGGCTAACCAAACTAACCACTGCACCATTCCAAGGTACTTTTTCAAGTAAGGCATACTTGAATATATGTATATATTAAAAATATCATTTATTATAATTGTTTTCACTGGTAGCATGGAGACAAAGTAGAAGTTCAATTGTTACCCTTCCTTTTAGTTTAGTTTAGTATTCAACAAGTATAGAATATAAGCAAAAGAAAATATGGAGCAACAGAAAGTAACTTTTTCAATTGCATTGTACTTGTATAATAAGTACAACACAATTGAAAAATTACTATATATGTATGTGAATAAGCTAGATACATCGGTACAGTTACTGCAGTGCACAGAATTCAAATATTAAAAAAAAAAAAAATATCAGCCCATTAAGTACCCTGAGAAATATCTTCATATGATAACACCCAGGTGATATTATCATTATCACTGGTTTGTTGAGGACAATTTTCCTTTGCATGAAATTTCTTTCCTCTACTCATCAACACCTCTTACTTGCTGCCATCATCATCATCATCATAAACTGTCCAGATAATTTTCCAAGATTCATCTAAAAATTTCTCTTTGTTCATTTTGCTCCAAGTCTGATTCATCTCACTTCCATTGCACAATTTATTTTTCTTCTTTTGCTGAAATACATTGTAAGAATCATATTGCCAATTCTTACCTCCCCAACTGTCCCTGAGATTAGATATTGTCGGGGAGTGGGGGGGGGATGATGCCTAGCATGTGGGGTTGGGTTGATTCAGTGCCAACACCATTTTCAGGTGTATATGCCTGCAAGCACAGTGAAGAAATAAGTCAGAATAAGTGAGAACTTTTCTTTTCAAATTTAGAGGGTTTTTACCCACCTTCTTTAAAATGTATTTTATTATAATGGCAAGATTTAACATGTTCCCGAATAGAAGACACTTCTTAAAATAAATAAATAAAATAGAGTCAGTGAAGAAAATTGTTAGGATTGTTTGACAAAGTCAAATTTAAAAAAATAAAAAAGTAAAGTGCCAATGAATAAATGCAGAAAAAAAAAAAAATAAAAAAATTTATACTCCCTCCACCCCGTCATTTCACTCGGAAAAGCACATATTTAGAAAATACACTCAACATATTTTTCTGTATAGTTCCGCACCTTTTTGCCATAAAAATATAACCATAATATATATACCATGATAATTCAAAATGGTATATATATCCTAACAAATTGCAAGCATATTTTCTTTAAACTTTTAAATCTACCATTTCCATATCAGAATTTTTCAGATGAGGAATTATCATTATTACATGTCCTGGTTGTTATGCTTACAAAATTTCACCCATTGTATTCTTCAGCCTTCTTCAGGTATTTACCTTCACACTCAGGAACCTTGGAATTTTGAATCAAACCCTTTGGTGGTTGATTGTTCTCATTTAATTTTCCATGCTTCATTATAATAAATATTCATAATGTTAATAATCATAAGTCTTATCACATGTGTTTTGCTTGTCTGTTTCTTCCACTGAACCAAAGTATATAAATTTTCAGCATTAACAAACTAATTAATTAATTGAACTCATAACTGCCAGGAAACAAGCTATGTTTTAAGTAATGCTTAATCCACTATGTCATGTGTCTCTTGGACAATCCAGTGGTGCACTACCTAAGTACAGGTATTAGGTTACAAAATTATACTGGATTGTAGAAGCCAGAGGATACAGCAATTGAAACATTGTAACAATCAAGATGAATATCAGTCAGTCAGTTATGTGCCACGCATAATATACACTTAGGTAATCATAAATCTTTCGATACATGACTGATGAGGCAGATTTTTTCCCACAGTAGGTTGCCATTTCTTTCTGTGGTAGACCCAGTTTGTCCTGCTATTTACCTATAGCTGGGGGAGGGGAGAAGAGGAGGATTGATTCATACCTTTCCCAAGGGTATTAGCATGTAAGTGAATGTAATGGATTAGAATCCAGCTCTCCAATTCCTCCATCCAAACTGCTATCCTTACTCCACCATGTATCCTAAGATGAGTATCGTGCTCCAAATAGCAAGACATATAATACTGCTATTTCTAATTAATTATTGATATTGTTTTCATGATATCGCAAATAAATAAAGCCTAAATATTTAATTACATAGATGTTTTTTATCCCACTAAATATCTGTAGATCTTAGGTATGGTAACACTAGAGACTGACAATATATACACAAACATATGTAACACTTACATTTTTATAATTTTTAGGTGTCTAAATTTAAGCAAAAAAAAAAAAAAAAAATCCTTCAATTTAAAATTATACATTTAATCAAAAGTTTTATTTTAAAATGTAAACTATTTACTTTGTTCGGACTATCATCCTCATCTTTGTTGCCATATTTATCACAACGTTTCAGCCGTTGTACGTTCCGTCCTTCTTCAGGTGGTTGGAATATCAAACTGAACCCTTTATTTCGTTTGCTAGGGTAGACTGTTCTAGTTCCACGTGCTATGTCTAATGGATGTCAGTTATCAGTTATCTCCTGTTAATTCCCCTCTCCAAGTTCTCCACTGCTATAACCAGGTATTGAACAACTCTGAACAATGTAAATAGTGTACATAATACCTCATCTTTTAAAATGTAAGTAAATATTTTAAAATTCAAATTGAAAAAAAAAAAACATTCAGTACAATGTTCCCAGAGTAAAGTATTGATACTTCTTTTGTAAACTATTTTCTTCAACTAAAAATTTAATTTAGATCTGTTATATAATTCAGAAGAAGAGTGACAATGAATCAAAAAAGAATATTTTAACTATAAAATTAAATCTATAAGTAAAACATTGATAAAACTGTACCATGAGAAAAAAGTGGACCCCAAAAATAGCACAACTCGAAAAAATTGCAGGTGCTGAAATCTAGAATTTAAATTTGATGACATAAGACTTTTGTTAAATCTTCAATCGGTTTTTCATAAGAACACACTTCTGGTTTGGTCTTCTGCAAGTTATAATCGTCAAAATGATAGAATAGAAGCAAATTTACATCTCTTGTAAATGATATGAATCAAAAACGTATTCAAATGAAAGGACTTGTCCAATTTATCAGAAAGATTAGGGTGTTATCAACTTGAATATGTTCTACCCACCTCCTACCCTGCAGTAGTGGCTAGAGGCAACACCCATAACCAAATTTGGTTTAAAATGCTTTTGCCAGGTGACTATTTTCTTCAGCAGAGCTAAATGTGAGCTTCAAAGATTACAGAGATCAGAATGGTAATGAAAGATAAGGAATCCAAATGGTGGTGTCACTTTAGTGTCTTGTGATCTTGAAACAAATGAAGCTAATGCTTGCATATACAGGAAATGAATGCACACATCTTCTAAAACAGGGATTCTGTGAAACAAAAAGCCTGCAGAATTGGAACGATGTTTAGATTATCCTCATTACAAAACCAAAAATGTCAAGTTTCTAAGAATAAGAAATTAAACAAGACCTCCAGAATTTCTCATCCAGTTTCAGTAAATTTCTTCAAGTTCTATTGTTAGAATCTAAATGTTCCTAATTTGTACATCGATAACGATCCTAAACTAAAACTGGTATATGCCTTTCAGCTTCAACAAGGCTAGCTTTAAGAATTTTATTTAATTTTAATAAAGAGAAATCTGATGTTGCCAAAAGTGGCAAAGGGTGACTTTATAAAGTGGTGGTGGTGGTTGTTGGGGATGGTGGTGGGACAGTTCATGATGACAGTTCATGATTACAAGAGAAATTTAAGAAAATAATAAAATCAACAAATAATGTCATTTAAAATTTACTTATTTGTAAATTAATTGAATTCTTCATTTCTTTTGATAAAAAATGTCATTTTTTAAGCAAAAATGTAGAATTTTTTTTTTTTTTTGCTAAATATGAAGAGAATAATGATAAAGTTAATAATGTTCATACAGTAGTTTTAATTTAACCATTATTTTATTTTTACTAGAATTTTAATTTCAATAATTAATAAATTATTCATCTAATAGAACTGATCTGGAAGTAGAATACAGAAGTGAACACCTTCACTGATTACACTACTCTACTGATAATGCTTATCTGAAGAATTGAAAGGTTTGAAAATATATCTTGAGTGCAAAGAGAATAATAAAACTTATCACACAAAAATTATTTATACTGGAAAAATTGAAGGTCTGTCGTAGATGTGTTGTGTACATAGGAACTCTTCGCCACTAATTGACAAAGAACCAATATAGACTTAAGATGATTTTGTATTGCACATGTTGTAAATGGTAGGATAAGATAATGAATACATTTATGCTGAGTGCTTAAGCCAGATTATATAGGTGATGCCTTCAGTTGATTTCTGAGACCTTTTTCAAAATAGTCACTGACTTGTAGCATCCACCATGGAATGTGATGTATGAGGATTTACTGAAAAGGTCTCAGCCTGACCATCTCAAAATCAGTATTCTGAGGTTTGGTCATTAAAATATTGATTTTGGGAAGTGTGTTAAGCTAATGACTTTTAAGCACTCCCACCATATATATTACACATACGGGATGAGCTATCGGTTAGATAGTAAGGCAGACTGGGTTCTCTTGCCTTGGGTGACAGCCAGTCTAGGAGAAGGCAAACTGTGAAAGCAAACTTGGAGAGGTCTGTTTTGAGATTTCATGGCACACTGTACACCATTTCTCTGTTATGAGTTCTGAAAAGTTTGGTTGGTGCCGCACAAGTGTTCACTACTATAAAATCATCCATTTGGGTCACTACCCAAACAGTTGATTTTATATGTGGTTTAATCACAAAAAAGGGACTATTGAACCTCAATTTGCATGTCATTCTTAACTTCAGGCCAACTCATGGTACAACTGAAGGCCAGACACAGAGGTCTATTTCAAATTTTGTTCTACTGAAAGGAATCATTTTTAGTTTTGTTTTTGGGTTTATGGTAATTAGCTCCTGTAGTTGGTTTAAGAAATTTAACAAAGTAGAGATTAAAAGCAGAACTAATTTGGCTTGGAAAATTATTCCTCTTCATCTTTGTATATTTTTTTCTTTTCTAAAGCCATATTATGATTAATATGTAAATTTGCAGAGGTTTGGATTAATCACCTCTCGCCAATTTACAAGGGTGTATAAAATGTTATATGTATTTTAATTGTTTAATAATCCACTTGAAAACTGCTTATTTTTCAACGATGGAATACGACAGGAAGAACTGTTTGAGAGGAACTTATTTTTTGACAATGGAATACATGGGTGGAGTGCTACTATGTAAGTGGTATTGTGCGTCACAGTGAAGGTCTGACCTGGTGAAACCAGGAGATTTATGTAACAACATTCTTAATAAATGATTTTTTCCTTAATTTTGGAGCATACAAATATTAAATTTACTTCTATTTTATATTTTTTAATAGTTAACTAACCTATAATTCAAGTTATTTTTTTTTTGTTTAAAGTAAGAAAAACAAATCATTTATAAAAAACTAAAATTTTATCAATATATTTTTGTTATGAATAACAATATCAGAGAGAAAAATCAAATTAACTTTATGTAACAAATACCATTTTAAAATAAATTTTGCAAAATTGGAAAGTCTTTTAAAAATTAAACATAACATTATTAAAATTAACTTTTTTGAGAGAGACTTTGTAACATTTGTAAGAATAAAGACTAGAAAACAATCAGATTAATAAATTATTTCTTTAAACCAAGTTAAATTAAAATGTTACGTTACATTATAAGAAGTTGAGTAAGAATTAAACAATTGTTTACAATAGATTATGCAAAATAAAGTTGATCATTAGTATATTTGCTTTTATGAATAAAAATTTCATGGTGAAGAATATTAAATTAAAAATATTAAATTAACTTTGCATAAATATTGTTAAACTTCTAAGTGACAAGACCAAGATTTCTAAATAAAATCTTTTAGTAAATTTTGCCCCCCAAAAGTTTGCTTTTGCAATAAATAGAAAATAATATAGAAAATAAGATAGAAAATCCAAAGGAAGTAAAATAAATAAATCTTATATTTACTTCAGTTAAACGAGTTAAAATTTATTCTAAGTGTAAACAGCAAATATTTAAGCGTACTACAGAATTGAACTACTCCAAACCCAAATTGAGATGCACCACTCCCTGTGGTAAACCAAGATATGAAATAGGCCATTCTATGGTCAATGGTAAAAACAGGCTTTGAGCAAGTGAAGTCTGAGGATCTTAGCAAAGACTATCCTTCTTTGAACCTTGTTGACTGGTGACACAAAGAACTATACTAAATAACAATAACCACATCACTTAAGGACTACCAAGAGCAGAAACAACTAAAATTGATAGCACATGTAATGCAAAGAGAAAATAACAACTTAAACAAGATGGTGATTCTACACTATTTCAAATAAAATGTTAGGAAGGAAACTCCCATCAATACTGGAAAGTGTAATAACAGCTACAGGACTTGAAAAAACAATTTTCCTGAAAAATTATTTTTAAGAGAAAGATTTTATAAATTTCAACTGAATGCAGGACTTACTACATGGTCAATGAAAAGCAAATGTTTCCTTGTAGGAAAACAGTTAATATTACCATCAGATGGAACATGTGATAGCTTGAATGAAAGAACACCATACCCATACATCAAAACCAGTGGGAGAATTCGCTACTACTACATGTACATACATATATATACATATACATATATATATATATATATATATATATATATATATATATATATATATACACACACACCATATACAGTTGACCTTCTTCGGCAATGTTTGGTCTTTTCATTTGCCTTGCAGTCTCTTACACTTCATGCAATAAAGTATCCACTTTTCATTTCTTACAATTGCTCTATCATTAAGTAATGATTTATATATCAAAGCCACATGTCAAAGTGATTAACATATCCAAGCTTCAGTGGATATTCTTAGTATGTCGGCAACTATCTTCTGCATCATATAACATTGATTTTGTCTTCATTTTATCACCATCAACCTCATCTTTTTTACTCAGTTATGGAATATTACTCATCTCCAACAAAAACCATTGCAAACCACTTTTGACTTCTTTAATGATTCACAGTACTTGCTCCATAAAATGTACAAATCTATCTTTAAATGAGAGTTGAATTTTTACCTTTATTAAAATTATAAAAAACTTAATATGTGAAAAGTGTTGCTTATTTTATTCTATCTTCAATGATAGAATAAATAAACATAAATATGCTAATTTTGTCAATATGAAAAAAGCATGCTGATATAATAAGGTATCAGAGTAAAATCTAAGGCAATCTTTGTGAATTAAATTTCTTAAAATTAAACACTCCCAATGCCCTCGAACAAAATATACAGAAAGATATTTCTGGGCCCCAAAAAAAAAAAAATAAAAGTAAATACTGAATTTTGCACGTTTTTTACTGGAAATTTCTATTAGCAAGTTTTAGCATTAAATTTGTATTTTGTACAATGCAATTAAGGAAGAAAGAGATTTTCAATAATCAGGAATTAATGCAAACATTACTGTCAAAAGAGCACTATTATGTTCATAATTATTATTATTGCTTGAAACTTTGAGCAATTCAATATAACATCACCAGGACATATCAACCTTGAAAGTTTCTTTGATTATTGTACCTAAAATTTAAATTTTTATCCTTGTGAAATTGTTATTTAAATTTTTATTTAATTAAATTTTCAAAAATTTGTTTCTGGTTTGTCAATCTAACTGGTCCTCCAACTTGTGCACTAATCTTATTTTTAAGAAGTAGAAATTCAAGCCCCCAACACCTACTTTTTGCTATTTTTAACCAAAGCTGGGGATAAGGGGATTCCACTCTTGGTTTTGAATTTCCTAGACTTGTTGCTAACTTAGGTGAGAGAATCCAGTTTGTCTTACTATTTAAGTCGGAGCTGTGGAAAGAAGAAACGGATTCTTTCCTTTCCCAAGAGCATTAGTGTAAAGTGGACACAGACTATTTCAGTTGAAATTTGAAAGCTGACCATTTCCAGTTTTTGCATTTGTTCACCATTAAGCCACCCACATTTATTTTATAAAAACATTTTTAGGGTATATAAATTTTGTTGTGTGATATATATATATATATATATATATATATATATATATATATATATATATATTAAAATGATTTTTATGATTTGTTTGCATGTTAAAAGAGTTTATCAGATGAGGGTTTTTAATTTATTGATACATGTGACAGTTATAATTTTTTTGAATTGGTAGGCACTAGTGTTGGGATTCAAGGGGTCTGCAATGTTTGGTGCAAATTGCTTCAGTGATAATGCCTGTCCACAGATATGACTTCTTTGTAAGTATATTGGAGTTGTTTTCTGTTGCTTTCTACAGTTTTAAATTCAGATAGCTGTCATCCTGATGCACTGGTTGCCCTTCAAGGCTAGAGATACCAGTCTACATTGCTATTTAAAACATAGCTGTAAGGAGATAGGTTGCATTCATGCCTTTCCCAAAGGAATTAGTGCAAAAGAGAATACAACTGAATAGGCTAGAATTTGAACTTAGCACCTAAGTTACACATTCTGCATGGATAATTGTTATTTTGGTAAATTTTCAGAGGTAGGCAGAATCTATGAAGAAATAAATTAACCTGCTGCTAAACCATGATTTATAAAGACTTTATCCAAATGCATCTTCCCAGCTGTTAGATTAAGAGTTAAAAAAAAGGAAAAAGCAACAGATGACCAGAAAACAAAACATATTTACAGAAATCTATAAAAGGATTGATAGTTATATGCCCAAGTTTAGGTAAAAAATGGAAGCTCATTTTTTATAATCTATAATAATCTTTTTCTTTCCTTGCAGCCTTTTATTGTCTTTCTTTTTTCTTTATAAAAAATATAACATCGGAAACATGTATTATATTACATATCTATAAACATTAAGTAGCAGAAATTCAAAGCAAGGAAATTACCTCAGGAAAGAATCAAACGTCTTCATCCGATGAACACAGTACTTTCATGTATTGCCCGTTTTTTTTTTTTATCAATAAGCCATGAAGGTATCCAGAGATTTGTAGGGTTTTTTATGCCACATTCATCAAACCCCTTTGTCTTACTTCACTCACTCTGTTTTGGCTAACATTCAACTAGCATATTACACTGTAGCCATATACCTTAGGAAAGAGATAATTTTTATGATAAAGTATACCCACAGATTATGTCATTGTCAAATTTGCAGAAAAAAAAAAAGATTACACCAGCTGAAAGAACAAAATAAAAACAAAAGACAGTTTCCCCTCCTTATATACGAGATGTACACCTCAAGAAAAACGGATCGACTGAAATATAGCAACAAAAATAATGAGCTTAAATGGCTCTTGCAACAATAATGACAAACGTGAAAATTATAGACAAAAACTAATTTTGCTATTTTTATTTTTTAACAGCCAGAATTTGTATTGCTAACCTTTTTTCTTTTTGTAGATTGCATGTACAACTAGCTAAGAATTTTGGATCTAATAAACTGGTCAGATCAGATCATTTGCTACCAATTTTTTGTTGTTTCTGTGTACAACTACCTATGAATTTACATAATTTAATTCACAAGGCTTTGGTCAACTTATGGCATGGTTTTCAGGCATTTCCTATGGCACCTACTTTATGAATTTAAGCGCAGTACTAGATTGGCAGCAAGGTCTCATCAATTTACAGTTGAAATGGCTAGTTTTTGGTGTAAGCTCTAACAGTTTCTTCTAACACACTTCTGGCTTGTGGAACTCACTTCTGGCTTCTAAGTCAGCGTTGACCTCCAAAAATTTAAATGCAACGTCAATCATTATCTTCTTAATTCTTATTCTTTTATTGTCCCCTCTCCTTAATAGTAGTTTTTCTCATATTCTCTAACACTCAATAACCTCTTGCATCCTAGTGGCTTTATTGACTTGCTTGGGGTGAAATGATTGAAACAAAAAAAAAAAAAAAAAAAAAAAAAAAAATCTCATTGATACTGCACATTGGTATTGTCTCACCAGATAGATATTATCAAAAAGTCACCTCCCTGACAAGTCCTCTATGGTGAGATTTGAATCCAGATCTCACAGAATACAAACACTAACCATTTAGCCATATGCCCACTACTTAAATTTTTCTATTTGGTTTGAAAACAGGAAAAAGAAACAGGAAAAAGAAAAAGAAAAAAGAAAAAAGACAAAGAAAAAAGAAAAAGAAAAAAGAAAAAGAAAAAAAAGAAAACTTTTCTGTACAATCAAGATGAGTATAATTTTCTGATATATCAATATACTTGAAATGAATTTAAATAATATTTTCTTTACTTACAGAATCACCAAATTACCAATAAGTACAGACCTACATTATAGGCCAAAAGCTTTGGGGACCCCTGGATTTTGAAGGTTGTGTGCCTCTTTCAAAACTAATTTACTGGTTCATTTCAGGCCAGAGGGACTTTCTCTTCCTGAAGAGTTTTATCATATATTCAATAATAATAATAATAATAATGAAATTAGACCATTACTGCGTAAATGAAGAGGGATTCAATTTTAAGGAAGCTTTAATCTAACTTTCTGGGTAATAGTAATTTTGGGACTGGTCAATTTAAAATTTTAAGTAACCCCTTCTCTAAAACATTGGATGCCAAGCACGAATGGGTTACATAATTTCAGTATCATAGCGCTTGGTAGGTCTGAAACTTATTAATTATTAAACTAAGAGGGTAGCCCCAAACATGTCACCTATAGTGTACCGATATTTTTGTAAAATGTTAATTTTCTTTTCAGCCAAATATACAAGGGATATATAAGCAATCCCAATATAAGTACACCTGTGCGAAAGAAGTTTATGTCATTTTACATAATAATTATTTTTATAACCTTTATTTTTCTTCATTGGATTAAATTAAATCTGAATATAAATTGAACATTCATTGTTAAAACAATTCTTGCAAAAAAAAAACAATTTGACGTGTATAAATATTTATTTAAAAAAATAGCTTCATATAGAAAAGAATTATATTCTGATTTTAAGAAAGGGTTATTGGCACAAATAAAACAATGGCTACCCAAAATATAATGACTAAATTGATAAGGGTCATTCAAGCTAAATTTAACAGGAATCCAGAATAGATATCTTCAAGTTTATTTCTTGTTTTTTTTTAGGATTTTTATTGATTTTACCTTGTGAATTGGTAACGCAATCATGATCAAGGAGAGGTCCATTTACCAATCATTCACCCTTTCTGGGGGATGTTAAAGCATCAATCTTAAAAGACAATTAAGTTCAAAAACATTTTCTAAATGTCACACCTAGGACCCTGAATAACAAAAAATTAGTAGTGCTTGTATTTGTTTGATTTTCAGAAGGACCAAATTTCTTCCAGAGTTTATTTTGATATGCTCGAGGGTATACTTTCAGAATATATATAGTTTTGAATGGTTTCAAGCTAGTTGTAGCAAGTTATTTAGGTTTGTTTGCTTTTTGTTTTTTTGCAATTTTTCAGTTTCTTCCATTTTGAGAACCCCTGAAAACCAGGAAAAAGAAACAAAAACTCGCTAAATTACAAATGCTTTAATGATTATCCATAACTTCAACTTTGAAAAAAGTGAGACACCTACATTGCTTTTCGATTGGGGGTCTAAATATTGAATAAACCTCAAATTTCCTACTTGAGGCCAATGTTTTTCACTTTTTTTTTCTTTTTGATTTTCAGCTTGTAATAATTTTTATTATAATGTGACAAAACAACTGACATCCATTGTTTTTGCAACTACTAGTTTTGATCTACTAGTGGGAAATAACTAACTAGCAACAAACATTAACTGAAATAGTGAGCCTCTGTGTTGTAGCATACCTACGGACGATAATGGGTATGTCCCCATTCACATAAATATGGTAGTAAATACTGTATGTTGGTCTGCAGTTGGAGATTCATTGTGGAATTCACTCAATTCACTTCTAGCAGTTGACTATTTATTCTACGTGGCGTTGGCGAATCTTATATGTGTTGTTCTTGTCTTAAGTATTATTGTGCATTACCAACCTTCGCTTGATCATTCTATTCAGTAACCTTCCCTAAGTTACAACACTCTGAAAATGGAACAAATTCAAAAACTGGAAATTTGAAGACAAGCCATAAAATGAAAATGGAAAGAGCTATGAAGCTGAAATTTTCAGAAAATATCTCTCACAAAGAAGTAACCAAATAGTGAAAATTTGAAAAATATTTGAAGACATTGATTATGGACCCCCTTGAATATACCTGGAATGACACAATCATAAATTTTCTTCCATGTGCCATGCCCCTGCATGATGTAGGTGATCATGGCTCTCCACAATTTCCTTTGTAGCTTTTAATAAATTTTATTTCTTATCTCTTTCAAACCTTGTTCCGCCATCAAGATCACTAGGTAAATTATGTCTTGTTTTTCTATGTCCCTCTTTCCTTCAATCTATACTGTGAGTATCAAATTTTCCTAGTCTTCTTTCCTTCTTTCTTTTCTCATGTGCACTAGAAATTTCAACTATATCTCCCAATGTTAGGTATAAGTGCTCTTTTTGCTTCCATTTTCCCTAAAACTTTATATTTTGCTTAGCTTTTGGAAGGCATATTTCACTATTGTCATTTCTTTATCACACTTTCTGTCAGCTGTTAAAACATTTCCTAGATATTTAAAATTGTTGTACTTGGTTGATTTTGGTATTTCTAGTGTGGGTTCATCAGAGACACTGGAACAAGAAATATAATATTTATGTTATCAGAAAGAGCAATACAAATGCAGAAGGACATATACCCGTGTTTTATAGATTATATAATGGTGTTCATTAAAGTATGCTACAAGGATCTGTTGGAAATGCTCAGCAATCTTGACATATTTGGGAAGGATAATCAAGAATCTACAATGGCAGCAAACCACTTGAATGTGGATAGAAAACAAATTCAACAGGTATAGAAAGGGGTGTAAGACAAGGATGTCTCTTCTCACTGGACTTATTCAAACTATATATTGAGATGATTCTAAGAGAACTAGAAGTCCTATCAAGATTCATTATTGGCGGCAACAATCTTAACAACACAAGATATGCAGATGATACAGCGTTGATAGCAGACATAGAATGGAAACTACAAAAACTCCTACAGCTGGTGGTATAAGTGACAAAACATCAAAATGCATGGTTGTTAGCAAAAGAAACAGCCTAAAATGCAAATTACAAATTGGAGATAGCAAAATCAAACAAATACAAAAATCTAAATATCTGCAAAGCATTTGTTGAAACACTTCCCAGATATTTATACGAAAAGTACGACATGGAAATCCGAGGGTGCATTGGGATAGCTTTTGGAATGCATCTTTAGCTAAGAAACAGAAAGATCTCATTACAAACAAAGAAAATAGTTCTGAATTCTTATGTGATATCTGTCCTCCTACATGGCAGTGAATACTGGACAATCTCCCCAAAGCTGAATATTGAAGCAACAGAAATGTGGTTCTACAGAAGGATGCTGAGGATACCATGGACCAGATATGTGAGCAATGACAAAGTCTTAAGAAAAGAGAAACAAAAAAGGAAACTTAACATCAGAAAGAGATGTTTCAAATTTCTGGGGTACATAATGAGGAAAAAAGGCTTAGAAAATCTGATAGTCACAAGGATGGATTGAAAGCAAGAGGGACAGAGAAGAACAGTGCATAAAATATTTAGTGAGCTTGAGTAAATGGATGGCTGAACAGCATTTAAGATAAATAACAAATGATAAAATTTATTAATAGCTACAAAGGACAGGAAATTGTGGAGAGCCATGACTGACTACATCCTGAGGAGACACAGCACATAAAGAAGAATTTTTAATTGGCATATTGGGTTGTTTCTTTTTGTTAACAATTGTGCATTCTGTCTTCTTGCAATTGATGTTAAGTCCTTTCTTCTCGCTTTCATTCACTAACTTCTGTGGGAGTTCTTGTGGTTTCCTGTCTATGTCTACTATCAACACTGTCATCTGAAATACTGTTGCTAAAAATGTGTAAAATTAGAAAAAAGTTACAAAAATAAAAGGTGTCTATGAAGCAGGTTGAGCCAATGTCTATTTGTTACATCAGGAGATTGGCGGCCAAACACCCAAGAAACTGTAGATTTTGCTAATGAAGTTTAAAAAAAAAAAAAAGAAGCAAAGTGTATCATGTATGTTTCAATTACATTCAAACAACTCTTGAACAAGACAGGCTTATAATGCAGACAACTGTATAGGAAACTCTGCTATGGAATATCAAGAACAAACAGGCTCATTGAAAGTTTGCACAAAAGAATAAATTTAAAATTTTGAGACAGCATATTATAGTCAGATGAAACAAAAACATATTTTGGACTGATGGAACCTGACAAACTTGGCAGCATCATAGTGAGGAGTACAAAGAGATTGTTGATCTTAATCAAGCATAGTGGTAGAAATATCATGATCTTGGATTGCGTGAGCTCTCATAGCACTGATGAGCTGCATATCATCAATGGAATTATGAATACTGAAGATTATATCAAACAACTGAAAGAAAACATGTTGCCTTTATTCAAACACTTGGGAAGGAGTGCTATGTTTCAGCATAAGACAAAATCTGTCTATATTTCTGAGATGAGGTATTATGTACATTATTTACATTATTCGGACTATTGTCCTCATCTTTTCGGCCGATGTATGCTCCAGCCTTCTTCAGGTGGTTGGAATATTGAATTTTGCTCACTGGGGTAGACTGTTTTACATGGAGAGAGAAGGGAGATCACCGCCCTCTGTGGGATCAGGTTGAGATCATAGACAAGGAACACCATTGGAAAATTCATAAACTTAAGGAATCAGCACATATGCTAGGCCACAAAAATCTCCTGAGCCGACCAAGCATAGAAATGAATACAATATGGGAACCAGTAATAAGGAGTGCCAGAGAAAAGCGATAATAACAACAAAGTTGCAATATGAGCTCTGGTAAAAACATGTAATAATAACAGCAAAAATTGCAATATGAGCACTGGTAAAAATGGTTGCTGAAGACATTAGGTTTATAATACCCAGAAATTCATACACAGATGTCCTCAAGGCACAGTGGATAAAGGCATTGGTTAGATCCAGTGACAGGATCCAAAGAGTGTGAGTTCAATACCCGGTTAAGGCAGTAGAGAACTTTCAGAGGGAAAAATTAATAGGAGATAACTGATATCCATTAAACATGGCACGTCTAGAACAGTCTACCCCAGTGAGTGAAATAAAGGGTTCAGTTCGACATTCCAACCGGAGTGTACAACGGCCGAAACGTTGAAATAAATATGGCGACAAAGATGAGGACAATAGTCTGAATAATGTAAATAATAAGACAACATATTCAAAAGAATAAGACAAATTTTCTAAAGAAGCAAAAAGTAAAAGTGTTTGATTGATTTGGCATGTCACCAGATTTCAATCCAATGAACATTTGTGGAATAGACTTAAATAAGAACTAGAAAAATGACAACCAGCTAATAAGACAGAACTGAAGGACTGAATACCGTCAAAGTTGAAAAACATTATATGCAAATTTAATGAGATAAATATCAAGACAATTAGAAAAAATGTAATAAAAAAATGTTGCCATTCCAATTATTTAAATAACTTCTTCCACAGGGCTGTACTTATTTTTAACAACTATATATTGTTATAGGATTTCAGTACTTAAAAGTTTAGTAATAAATAATACCTGCTAAGATGTTTTGATTGTATAATATAGCAATAATAAAAAATCCAGGTAATTTGTTTCAGAAGTCAATTTACTTTTTTTTCAAAAAATTCTTAATAGTAGACTTGTTTATAGTTAATACTATAGATGGACATATCATCATTGTTTTAACTCTTTTCACACTCCCATAACCACTCAAAAACAAAAAATATGGGTGTGTGTGTGTGGGGGGGGTAATCATTTTATCCTAGCAATGAATTGCATAGTGATTCAGAACCTTTTGGAGATGATTATGATGATGATGGCAGTGAAATCAATTCTTGTAATGAAGCACCTAATGGGATATTCCACCAATATGACATCACACAAAATATCTTAAAATAAGTTAAAAAAGATTTGTAAATTTGATGAAGAAAAATAAAGTGCCTTACATTAGAAACATGCTTCTTCAGGATATTAAGAACTTGTTCAAGGACTTCAATACAGCATGGTCGAACTTTCAATCCGTTCATCTCTGAAAGAACAAAAAAGAAAAATGAATGCCTCTATAAAGGAAAAAAATATCAACAAAAAGATTTTCATGAATTACTAAAATTAGAATTCTCATTTTTGCCATTTCATTCATTATGTTTTGGCTGGTACATTCTCTGACCTTCCACAGATGTATGTCATATCCAATCATCAAGGACTTTAAAAAAAACAAAAAAACACATTAATTTTTAAATTTTTTTTCAAGGATCTGAAAACTATCCAAGCTATTAATTATGAAAATGCCATCTTTTTCTTTTTTAATCATTCTCCCCCACCCTCAAGCCAGTGAGTGGAAGAGAATGAGAAGACTTTTGTGATGAAGAGGTCAATAAAAGAACAGTGTCCAGGACAATAGAACATGGTGATTGATGTTTCCTTTAAATTTTTAAAGATTGCTGGTGGCAGGGAAGCAAGAAACTGGAAAAGTGTGTGAAAAGAAACATTTAGAATAGAATTTATGGTTGCATCTAGCTATTTCAACAGTAAAACGATGGAACCTAATTGCCAGTCTAGTAGGACATTTAAATTCATGCGGTTGAGGTACCGAGGAGGAGAGTTCATTAGAACGATGGCCATGGAAATATTTATGGAAAAGACAGCTGGAATCCTTGTCATGATATTGGGAAAGTCAATGACTGAAGTCAAGATGCCTGATCAAGACCGATAACATTACAAACCATTCTTTGGAGTTTGTCGAGAATCTTGAGATATATAGCCAGAGCACCATACCAGATATGGCAGCAGTAGCCTTAGAAAATAAAATAAAAATGTGAAAGAAATTAATGATTTCGTTTAAAGTTCCTGAGGGAGAGCAAGGAAGGAATAGATTCACAAATGGTGAATGAAGCAACAAAAATAAGGATCTTCCTTTATATGCTTTGTCCTTTCAGGACGTGAGCAGTCATGGCTCTCCACAACTTCTTAACATTTGCTGTTCTCTATAACCATCCCTTTTTGTCCTTGTTCTGCTATACATTTACTCAAACTCATTAAGTAAGTTATTTGCTGTTTTTCCAACCTCTTCTCGGACATTCAATGTCATAGTTCAATTAATTCAGTGGTAAAAATGACAATACATATAACAACTCCAAGCAAAAATCATATCATGTATTAAATTACTAACTTTAACCTCAAAATTATTTCCTTACAGCTTGATTGCTTCTGTTTACATGTAGCTTCTGTTTACATGTAGCAAAAATGAAACAATCTTCTTTTATGTGCCATGTGCACATGGGTGATCATGGAGCTTCACAATTTCCTGTTCCTAGTTAGATATGTCTTTTTGCTATTTTTCCTAATGCCTGCTCTGCTAACCATATGAGGTTATATGCCATTTTCCTGTCCCTCTTGCATTCAATCTGTCTTGTGAGCATCAAATTTTCTAAGCCCTCTTTGTTCATTATGTCTCCTAGAAATTTCAACTCTTTTTCTGGTGCTAAACATAAGTGTACTTTTTGTTTCCATTTTCTTGAAAACTTCACATGTTGCCCACATGTTGTCTTTGATATTCGCAGTATCCTTTTGTAGAACATTTCTGTTGCCTCAAGTTTCTTCAGCTGTGAGAAAATTGTCCAACATTCACTGCCATGTAGGAGAAGTGGTATTACATAACAGCCGAGTACTCTTGTTTCTAACAATTTCCCAGTTTCTTAATACTTTGCTTAGCTTTAGGAACGTGGCTTTGGCTATCTTGACGTGCCTTCAGATTTTTGTGTTGTACTTTCTGAACTCTGTTAAAATATTCCCCAAATATTTAATCTGTTGCACTTGCTCGATTTTGGTATCTCCAATTTATAATTTTCATATTAGCTTGTTTGTTTTGCTAGCAACCATGCATTCTGTCTTGTTGCAATTGATGTTTAGTCCTTTCTTCTCACTTTCCTTCCCTATCTTCTTTAAGGGTTCTTGTCTCTTTTCTGTGTCTGCTATCATCTGCATATTTTTTTTTTTACTGAGTTCACCCCCAAGCAAGGCAGTAAAGCCACTAAGACACAAGAGGTTACTGGATGTGGAAGAATTAGAAAACAGGAACATTACTAAGGAGTGAGAACAAAAGAAGAGTAATTAGGAGGACTGTAGCTAACGATTGACATTGCATTTCAATTTTTGAAGGTTAAAGTTGACTGGAAAGCATGGAGCTGGAAAAGAGTTCTACAGGCAAGAAGTGCAAGAAAAGAAACTGTTAGCATAGAACTTAACATTTACATCTAGCCAACTCAACTGTATATTGGTGAGACCTAGTCGTCAGTCTAGTACTATGCTTAAATTGATGAAGTCTAGGTACCATAGCGAAGAGCTCATCCAAACAGTTAGCATGAAAGTATTTATAGAAAAGGCATAGGGAGGCAACTTTATGGTGGTGGGAAAGTGAGTGAAGCCAAAACACCAGATCAGGACCAATAATATTGCTGACTCTTCTTTGGATTTTTATCAAGGATCTCTAAATTAAGAGCAGGAGCACCAGACCATATGTCGTCCTGGGTAAGATGATAAACTACATCCAACAGCAAGGCCTCTGATCAGGAGGCTTTGAGGAGCATAGAACCACCTCTTAATTGTTGGTATTACCAAGTCCACCCTGACGGGGGTGGTAACACTTGCTAGGGTCCCAGCTATGGGTAAATAGTTACCCCCCCAAAAACTGGGGTCAAAACACTATGAAAGTATAAAAAATAAGTTTTAATACCAGCAATACGTTTTTGTAAAAAAATTACCAGTGATACATTTTTGAAAAAAAAGTATTACCAGCAATAAAAATCTTGTTGGTATTAAATAACCCATTGAGGTTGATATACCGTAAAACAAAACAAACCTGACCATATGTAGCAGCAATGTTCTAAGAATGGACAAATGGCAGACTTATAGATATGTCAGATAGATTCTGGAGTAAAAAATTGTCTAGCCCAACACAGTGAACAAACTTTCTTAGCAGCTGATCCTATGTTCAGATTGTGGCCAACAATAATGAATCCTGGTATGACTTAATTCTCTTAGAATCACCTCACTGTATAGGTTGAATAAGTCCGCTGAGAAGACACCCTTGCCTTACACCCCTTTCTACTGTAAAAGAATTGTCATAATGGATGCTAACTGCCTTACTCATAATTATAATGGATGGTGAAAAAAAAAAACAGGGAACTGTGGGTAGAAAACATGGCTATATGAGTCAATGAGAAATCTGTTTATGAGGAAGGCTTGATCAAGTATCAAGCAAATTCATGGATGGACAGAGTGAGGAAACAAACAAGCACAGTGAAAGAGGAAGAACAAAGGAAAACATGAAGCATGTGAGAAAGGAAAGAAACAAATTTGTTTTGCCCCCTAAAGCCAAATCTATTTCATTTTCTATCTATATACAGGCTGTTTGCTACCAGCAGAGGTTTTGGATTATTCTAATATCTTTCTGAAATATCTCAAGGTTACCTAACAGTTATTAGAAATTAAAAATGTCATTCTAGGATGACGGTCTTTGATGTAGATGTATTATAACAATTTATTCATCTTAAGGACCAGAAACTACATTTACTTTTTTTAGTTTTTAATACTAGTTTAATACAATGCCCAAGAACTACCAAAAATAAACAATAACTGAATGAGATTGTTGTATAGAGATAAGATTATGAGTATATGTAGGATAGATAATGGCTGATCTAAGATTTGAAAAGATTAAGATTATAGTGATCAAAGACGCATCCTTTTGAGAGTCTGTTCCGCAAAGAAACAGTCCTCAGCAAGAAGCTGTCTGAATAGAACTTCTTTCTCACTAATGGAATACAAAAGGAATCAGGATGATCTGCATATGTATTGCATAGCCCACTTGGTCTGGGGAATTCTTGGTTGATGGGATCGATTCCATAACATTGTATCTTCTCTCACACATCTTCTCCTACCCAGGCATCGAAATGTTTTTGGCGTCCAGAGATGAAAAGACATCAACAAAAAGGATATTAAATACATCAACGTGTACATTTTTAACTAGCCACTGGGGTCATTATCACCCTCATTGGGGAGCAAGTTCCCAGATACACAAAATAACCACTAGTATGAAGTGTAAAACTTCCCTGAAAATCACTTTCTAACATTCCCATGCTAATTTTAACCAATCAAAAATGACTTCCTCTGTTTTGTCTACCATCTGACCTTAAAGGTCAGCCTCAGATCGTCTGAGCTAAAATACACTGCCACTAAAAAAAATAATAACCTGAAACTATTATTTTAACATATGTTGCATGGCAGGTCTTAGCTCTAAAGATTTGAACTGATGGAAATAAGGAATGTTGCTTGTCTGAGCATTTTGTATGGAAATGACAATAGAGTAGCAAGAGGCTTGTGACAATTCATCCATGGGAAAAGAGATTGTAGGGTGGGAAAGATGCTTTTGTATGGTAATGGCAGAAAAGAGAAGATAGAGCAGCTCCAGCCTGGATATGGTAGCAATACTCCATTTTTCGTTTGATCTGCCTACTCCTTATAAAGATAAAGCCTGGCAGGAGAGGTAAGGCATTCAAAAACTGAAAATTTATAAGGGATTGCTGAAAAAAATCAAGGTGAGAAGAACTTCCCAAAATCTGACCAAAGAACAGAACAACATATTGGGGGACTGGCTTCTTGATCAGACTGAGAACTTTTCAGCACACTCTTCTTATATAGAGGAAGTCACTTATTTTTATCAGTTAGAGAAAGGGTCTTTTCAATAAAAATAAGCAGTAGATATAAAATTGGGAATAATTTACGTTGTTATAAATTCATTGTTGCAAACATCTTTCTTCTATATGCAGTGTCCCTTCAGAATGTGGGCGATCATGGCTCTCCACAATTTCCTGTACTTTGTAGTTTATAGTAAATTTTGTCTTTTTGCTATTTCTCCTAATCCCTGTTCTTCCAACCATTTACACAAGCGTGTTAAGTATGTTATTCGCTGCTTTTTTTGTTCCTCTTTTCTTTGATGTTCTGTATGTGTCAAATTTTCTAAGCCCTCTTTCCTCATTATGTGCCCTAGAAATTTCAACTATTTCTTTCAGATATTAAGTATAAGTATCCTTTTTGTTTCCATTTTCTCTAAAACGTTGTTCTGTCCAAGGTATTCTCAGCATCCTTCTGTAGAACCACATTACTGTTGTCTGAAGACACTTTTTCATCTATGTAGAGATCGTCCCGTATTCACTACCATATAGGAGAACCAATATTACATAACAGTTAATAACTCTTTTTTGGGGTGGTAGTAGGAAGGCTTCTTGGTCAGGCTGAGAACTTTTCATTGCACTCTTGTAATACAGAGGAAATCATTGTTATCAGTTAGAGAAAAGGTCTTTTTGATAAGAATAACCATCTATGATAACAATAAGTAGATAATATAAAAATGGAAACAATTTACATTACAAACAACTTTACATTCATTATAAAAATGTTAATACAAAATTCATTTTAAATAAAGTTTTTAAGATTGATTGATTTTGATAATAATAACCAGATGATAACATTATTCATGACTATAATAAAGGTTTTCCTATGGGTGAACTGGAAGAAAACAATGTTCCAAAAATAAACACAAAACCATTATAATATCTGATTTTTGTTTGAAGTTACACAATTTTTTTTTTTTTTTTTTTTTAACATACGTGTAATTTCATGTGCGATACCCTGTCTTCATCAGCCGCCGACCAGGGGTGATATCACGGTTTCGGTGGCTATGGCGGGACCGCCACCCCTAGCGCCACCAGCAGCGTTTGCCACCAGGCAGGGTATGAAGATAAATAATTAATCGTTCCTATTTGTAAATTCTTGTAATAAAATAAATAAACGATTGTTCTTCGTTGCAGCTTCTATCCGTAATGAGAGTTCCTGAACGCGTTTTGCCGTTATTGACGAGCTCGTAAAAACCGTTGTAAACGACCACGCAAATATTTCACTCGCGCATGTTAGGTCGTGATGTTGCGTTATTAATGCTATGATAAAAAGCAACCGAAATTAAAATGGAAGAAATACAAGTAAAAGAAAAATTAATAAACATTGCTTCATCTAATATATAACAACAATCTGAAAGAAACATACTATTTATTTTGTTCCGTGGAAACTATAGATACATGGAGCATATTACAACTGGAGAGAACAGGTTTCCAACTATAAAACAATTTTTTTTTCAGTTATCGTAGTTATCTATGCATTCAAGCCAGCAATGAACAAGAGCCTGCATACAGTACTTGTAAATGCAGAGACTGTAACAAACATCAGTGTCACTATTGAGGAAATACAACTTCACTCACATCCATTGTTTAGTACCATAGCAATATATTGCACATATTCTTTCTAATATTTTTTACTAGTTTTTTTCCTTCCTTCCTTCCTTTCTCTTATTCTTTCCTACTTTCATTGGCATGTATGGGTGGGCATGATACAGAGATTTCTTACAAGAAACTTTCTTGGTTAGAGGGGGGATTTATTTGAAACCTTAACTTATTGAAGTTTGCCAACTGCAGTTTAACACAAAGGTTTATTAAGAAACCTTAGTTAGGACTCATTGAATTTCCCAGAGACACACCCAAATCACCACCTGTGGGTTCTGGGGACTCACTTCATTAAAAACCTATATAAAACCTAAAATAGGAGGCATTACTTCTGGAGTAGCCCTTGTATAATGCTGTGTGTGCATGTGTACACATGAAATTAGATATATAAAATTGTGTGTGTGTGTGTGTGTGAAAATGTTATACAATGCTATGATATCAATTTAAATGCTTTTTTGTTTTAAATTTATTGATTTAATTGAAAAAAAAAAAAAATTATGTCGTAATTCTCAAAAATATATATTTTTTTTAATTGAACTGTGATTAAGTGTAAATATTGTTTTTGTTTTGAATTTATTAATTTAATAAAAAAAATTTGTTCTGTCAATTTTAATGATTCGGAATAATTAAAATTGTTTTTTTGGGGCGATGGTAAAAACAAACAAAAAGCTTAATCTGTAGTCCTGCAGTTTAACACAAAGGTTTATTAAGAAACCTTAGTTAGGACTCATTGAATTTCCCAGAGACACACCCAAATCACCACCTGTGGGTTCTGGGGACTCACTTCATTAAAAACCTATATAAAACCTAAAATAGGAGGCATTACTTCTGGAGTAGCCCTTGTATAATGCTGTGTGTGCATGTGTACACATGAAATTAGATATATAAAATTGTGTGTGTGTGTGTGTGTGTGAAAATGTTATACAATGCTATGATATCAAATATAAGGGTTGCTCCAAAAAGTAACACTTCTAATTTTATTAAGCTGATACATGACACTAAAGAAAAATGTTGATACCATGGTTGTAAAGTTTGAATTTTCCTGTCAATATCCCATAATTGTTTTACTTTTTGACAGGTGTGATAGACAGATAAAATGCCATCAGATATAAAAGCAGAGGTATATAATTGAATTCCTCCATGTAGAAAAAAAAATCTGCATATTGCAAACTGGAAAAAGCAAGAGACTTTATCCATGCAATGTCAGGTATCCTTGCTAATCTAATGACAAATTCAAGATAATGTTGCATGATAGATGATCCAAATTTGAAAGTCGACACTCTCAAAAGAAACAAAGAGATCAAGCATTCAAGAATAGTTGCATATTTTCTAAATTCTGCAATTTCAAGTGCAAACAACAAGTGAATGGACAGAAAGGGACAAGCCACTGACGAAAAATCTCCCACAATTCACATATTCAAAATGAAATCAACATTTTTTTATTCCAAGCAGACCTCATCAGTCATCTGAAACTTTACATAATAGGATCCAGCTGTAATGACCAAGGCTGTCAAGATAACAACAATCATATTGGCATTCATTGTGGCAAATCATGTTCTAGTCAATCTGGACTAACCACACATGCAAATCTATAACCAACAAAATCAGAAGGTACAAACTTTTCAACTTACATTTGCTGTCCATACAATAAATCATGAAAATTGTTTACTAGTCTCAAAAGCCATTGTTGCTTTCATGACCATCCATGCTTGTCAGTGATGGTCATATTCATTTAATATTAAAGATATCAAATCAAGTATTTGGGAAAACTAAAGAATGGAAACTATATGGTTAGATTTGGGCTTCTGTAATTGATTGCTTTCATGGTCTAATTCAGTCATTCTCAAATGGGGCAGTGCACCTCATAGATGTAGCTGAAGAGGATAGCAGGTGAGGCACAATGATTGAACAATCAAAGATTTAGAAACAGTTTTAAAAAATTCATATGCCAAAAATATGATTTCAAAATTTAAAATATTATGAATTACTTGTAATTGCATGCATGTGTCCCAGTATAAATAATTGACTGATTTTATCATTGTGATATTTTTGCATTATATCAAGTATTAAGAATATAGCAACTAGGCTCCACAAATTGGAGGAGAGAGTTATCAATGATAATGCTCTGACTTCAAACCTGTGGTTATCTCCCTTTAACAGTCTCTTTGATTCTTTTATTTTTAAATGTATTTTTATCACATAAAATTTGTTGTCTAATGCTGTGTGTGCATGTGTACACATGAAACTCTGAAAATTAATTAGATTTATAAAATTGTGTGTGTGTGAAAATGTTATCCAACACTGATATCAAATATGAAGGTTGCTCCAAAAAGTAATACTTCTAATTTTATTAAGCTGATACATGACACTAAAGAAAAATGTTGATACCATGGTTGTAAAGTTTGAATTTTCCTGTCAATATCCCATAATTGTTTTACTTTTTGACAAGTGTGGTAGACAGATATAAATATAGATAGAATATAGTAACTAGGCTCTTCAAATTGGAGGAGAGAGTTATCAATGATAATGTTCCAACTTCAAAGCTGTGGTTATCTCCCTTTAACCCTCTCTTTGTTTTTTTATTTTTAAATGTATTTTTTATCACATAAAATTTGGTAAGGCGCAAGCAAATTTTAATTCCAAAATTTTGACCCAGAGAAGAAAGTTTGGGAACCACTAGTCTAATTGGTAAGGCTGCTAACATGCTAAGGCAAACTGCAGAGTAAGTGGCCATAGTTAAAAGCATTGGCAGAAATATCCCACCAGAAGAATTGACAAAGCTTACAATAAGCGATAATGAAATAAAGAAAAAACAAGGCAAAAATAATACTAAGCAGACAATATATATATATATATATATATATATATATATATTTTAAGCAATTCATCCCAAGCAAGGCAGGAGTGCCATTAGCACACAAGGGGTTACAGAGGATTGAGAACAAGAGTAAAGAGGCATGTTTGTGGAAAGGACACAGAGAAGGACAGGGAACAAGCTCAGGGTGTCAGATGTCGATTGACATTACATTTGAATATTTGAAGATTATAGTTATCAGAGAAGCAAGTAAGGGGAAGGGAGTTCCACAGATGGGAAGTGTGGAAGAACAAGCTGTATGCAAGACAAAAGTAGGCAAAGCAACAGTAATGATGAAAAAAGATTACAAACTAAGAATGGTGTTAACATAAAAGGGATACATACAAGTGATTGCAGTGTTTTACCATCAAAACAAGAAAGAATATAGTGGATGAGACTGAGATGTGATCTATCTAATTGGCTAAGAAATCCCAGCATGCATCTGCACCATGTGTCTATAAATTTGAGGAGGGGATGTTATTAATAGTCATTTCTACAGATTGAAGCCAACACAAACTACTTAAGGTGATGAGGGGAGATTGCAAATTTGAATGTTGCCAAAGGCTTATCCTTTATTTCTACTCTGCACTGCTTTCTGATGGCTACAGAATAACAGACTGAGAATTTGTAATAAAATGCAACTGAAATTAAGATGAAAGGTTAAAGAAATATAAGTCAAAAACTTAATAGGTGGTAAGGTTTTATTTAATAATAAATTCAGGATAACTTGAATCTTTTGATGATTTAAAAAAAAAAAAAAAAAGACATTAACGTCTATATGATTATAGGAGATTTTTTCTAAAATTTTGAAATGATATTACTCAAGAGCTTGTTCTAATAATGCATTTTCACTTGCAAAGAGGCGATTAATAATCTAAAAAACAAACAAGATAATAGTGAAAATTTGAATTTACAAATTTTAATCAAAACTAGGTTATCACCAATATAGGTGAGCATTCGTTCATAATTATTTATACTTAAAAAACTTGTATACAACATATGTAATTATGTAAATATATGTAACTATTACTTTTGACTTAAAAATTTTGGTTAATATAAAAATAATTTAGATTTCAATAAAAACTTGTTTACAAGAGAGTGAGTATAAAATATGACCTCTAAGTAATTCCCCTTCATGGCATCTGTCAGAGCAGAGTTACTTGGTGGCACCCATTTCCCCACCAAATAAAATGAAACAGGTTATATTGAGTTACATGGTAGCAGCAGCAAGGAAAATTTATCTGGCCTGATCTATTAACAAATGCCCAACTTAGACTGCCTTGAAAACTTCAACTGCCCTGAAATTTTGTCCAGAGCAAAAACAGACATGGATTCATACTTTTCCCAAGGGCATTAGTGTGAAGTGACCATAGACTCGGGCAGCTAATACCATTCTCCATGCTACCATTAACCATCGACACTTCAAATATAAACAAAATTTACAGATTCACAAAATGTATTGATGAAAATCGATCTGTAAGAATAGCAGAAATAATGTGATATGGTAATGGTAATATTAGCTGTTTCCCTACAAGGAAACATTTGGCATCTATTGACCGAGAAAAGTACTGCTTTTGGTTTAAAATTATAATATCTTTCTCTTAAAACAATTTCTCTGAAAAACATGTTTTTCAAGTCCACTATTATTGCTTTTTCCAGTACTGATGGGGTTTAACTTCCTAACCATTTATTTGATTAGTTTGGAATATTAACATCTTGATTATACCATTATTTTCTCTTCACATTACATGTGCTATCCCTTTTAGTTGTTGCTGCTGTTGGTAGTCCTCAAGTGATGTGGTTTCTGTTATTTGGTATAGTTCTTTGTGAATCAGTAGTGTCAGTTCACAATGATCAAAGTGGGATGATCTTTGTCAAGACCCTCCTTTAACCTTTTTCACCATTGATCTTAGAAAACAGTTGTATACAGCTGACAGTTTAGATATTTCTGAATGGGCCTGGAACCATGCATGATATATCTATATGATAGTCTCAATGTGATGAGCAAATTTTGGATAGATAAGGTAAAGAATGCTAGAAAGTAAAAAGGCAAAAAATGCAGGTTACAATATGGTAATAGTTAACAGTTGACCAAAAAAATGTTCTCTTGTTTCTACAAGAGAACATTTTTTTGGTCAATTGTTAACTGTTATTTATCATTTATTGTAGCACGATAGTGAGGAAGCTCATTATGGAATTTCATCAGTGGAGGGACAAATACCAGAGTAAATAACGACATGTTGCTTTGTAGGTTATTGCTATTTTAGCAATCTTCATCCTTAGTGGATACTCTGCTATTAAGGCCCTGTACCAGACTAAGTGAATAAAAATAAACTATATATATAAAAACAAGAGGTACACACACAAACATTTCCGCTACAATTTCGTCTGGACCCGCCGCCTTGATTCTGTTCAATTTGGCCAGTGCAGCGTCTACTTCAGTTTTCAGAATTTCTGGACTGTCGATAGTTGTATGTATTGTTTGCTGTTCTCTTATTTCATGGAAGAGTTCTCCAATATACTCGCTCCAGTGTGGAAGAATTTTTTCCTTCTCTAATATGAGTGTTCCATCCTTTGATTTTAAACAGCCTGTTGGCAAGCATGTCTTCTGTCCTGTTAGTTGCCTCATTTGTTATTGCATATCTCCTTTGTTGGTGGTACTCAATTAGCCTCAAGCATATTTTAGACCAGGGGTCAGCAACCTTTTACTATGTGCTGTCTTAGGGTTTTACAACCATTCAGTGTTCCAACAGCATTTTCTTTTCTTTTCATGTGCCCTGTCCTTTCAGGACGTAGGGGATCATGGCTCTCCACTTTCCCCTATCCCTTGTAGCTCTCAATAGGTTTTGTCCTTCTGTCACCTCTCCCAGAACATATTCCAGCATCCACTTCCTCAAGCCCGCCAGGTATGTCATGTGTTGCTTTCCCTTGTCTCTCTTTCCTTCTATTCAATCTGTGAGTATCAGATTCTCCAGGCCCTCCGTCCTCATTATGTGCCCCAGAAACTTCAGTTGCCTCTTCTTGATGTTACGTATAAGACTCCTCCTTGTATAAGACCTCATTGTTGCTCACATGCTTGGTCCATGATATCTTCAGCACCCTTTTGTAGAACCACATTTCCGTCGCCTCAAGCCTCTTCATCTTTAAGGAGACTGTCCAACATTTGCTGCTGTAAAGGAGGACAGATGTCACGCAAGAGGTCAATACTCTTTTCTTTGTTACCAAAGAAATCCTCCTGTCTTACAATACTCTGCCCAGCTTTTGGAATGTGTCTTTGGCCATCCCAATACATCTATAGAACTCAGTGTCACACTTTCCGTCCTCTGTCAAAACACTTCCCAGATATTTAAACTTCCACATCGGCTTGATTTTAGTGTCCCCGACCTGCAAATTGCATTTTCGGCTCATCTTTTTACTGATGACCATGCATTCCGTCTACTTATAGTTTATACTTAGTCCCTTCTTCTTGCTCTCCTTCACTACCTTCTGTAGGAGGTTTTGTAATTTTTCTTCCATGTCTGCTATCAGTACTGTGGCATCTGCGTGTCTTATGTTGTTAAGATTGTGTCCGCTAATGTTGAAGGATTCTCTCAGAATTGCCTAACTGTATAGGTTATAGGTTGAATAGGTCTGGTGAGAAGATGCATCCTTAACTTACACACCTTTTTATTTCTGTATATTTGCTGAACTTGTTCTCTATGTGCATGCATGCTGTTTGCTGCCAGTATAGGTTCTTGATTATTCTATTATCTTTCCCAAATATATCTAGGTTGCTGAGCAGTTCCAACAGATCCTTGTGGCATACTTTGTTGAAGGCCTTTGCGTAGACTATGAAATATAGGTACATGTCCTTCTGCATTTGTATTGCTTCTTCTGATAAGATTCTGTGCATGAGTATCGCATTCCTTGTTCTGGTGTCTTTAACAAACCCGCACTGTTCTTCTCCTATCTCTGGCCTGATTCTGCTGCATGCTCTGTTCATCAGAATACGGGTAATAAGTTTTGTTATGTGGCTCATTAGGCTGATTGTTTGGTGGAGTTCACGTTCTTTTGCGCCTGGTTTTGTAGGCATTGCTATGAAGATAGATCTGCAGAGATCTTCCGGTATATCCCTACTGTTGGAGATTTCATTTATTATTTCTGTGATCTTGTCTATGCCAAAGTCATCTAAGACTGTCAGCATTTCTGCTACAATTCCATCTAACTCTGCTGCCTTGTTTCTGTTAAATTTGGCCAGTGTAGCCATCTACTTGAGTTTTTAGAATTTCCAGACTATCGGTAGTTCTATGTATTGCTGGCTGTTCTCTTACATCATGGAAGAGTTTACCAATATACTCACTCCACTTCTAAGCAGTGAAGAATATAAATTCAAAATAATTTTTTTTATCATTTCAAGCAAAGCGATAATGCCTCTCAGTTGCAAGGAGTTACTGGGATTGAAATAGAATGAAAAGGAAACTCAACCCTAAACAGTCCACCTGAGTTCTCATGACCTTCCCAAGCTAATTAGCCTCTGTACCTTTATGTTTCGCTTTCCTATTTTGTACACTCCAACAATTCTCAAAATAATAATCAAATCAGGAGGTTGGCTTGGCCAGTTTTCAA
Source organism: Acanthosepion esculentum (assembly GCA_964036315.1). Classification (NCBI taxonomy): domain Eukaryota; kingdom Metazoa; phylum Mollusca; class Cephalopoda; order Sepiida; family Sepiidae; genus Acanthosepion; species Acanthosepion esculentum. Next base: position 35,066,613 of record OZ038477.1, read on the forward strand.
AATGTACAATGCCCTTTTCTTTTAAATTATTCAGGCCTAAATTTCAGAGTATGACAGCTTGCACCATTCTGTTAAAAATGGTTAAATTTTCATGTATTTCGGGTATTGTTTTTTTTTTTTTTTTGTACAAGCGCTTCTTTGATTCAATGACAATTTTTCTTTCATCTCATAGAGATGATTTGTATTTAGAAACAGATTTTGGTCAACCTGAAAAACCTTGCACTTCAGAACATGATTTATGAATTTATTGTACACTCGGCAATTTCCATTTGCAATTTACTGTCTGCATAATGAGAAATGACATTTTAGTGTTTTTTAACTGGGCATTTGGTAATAAAATATATAAATTAAATAAAATGAGAATTTTATTTGTTTTGGGGATTATCCCTACATGGCTCTGCCAGATTTACCAAGATGCAATAAAGTGGCGCCATTCGACAGCTATAAAAATGGGACACTCTTGTTATCTTTCTCTTTTTGTTCTTTTCCTTCTAGCATGTGGTAGAAACAATATTAGCATGGGACCTTGTCACAGGCATGGGGATATCTTTCCCTGGGTGACTGAACTCTTACACACACACACACACACACACACACACACGTATATCACCTACACAATTTCTAAATTTGTCTTCCTTTTCAGCTATATTTACATGCATACTAGTGTATTTTCTCTCTTTTCTTACTCAGTTACATAAAAATATTTACTGTTGAATTCATGTCGACAAGTTTCTCTATTCACTATTATTACACCATGTGGAAGATGAACGTTACTTATAAGTCATCTCTCATATAATAACGAAAAAGAAAATTCTATTTGTTAATATTAATACTTTATCTTTTGATATCGAGCACTTTAATTACAAAAACTGCTCGATTTAAAAATTCCCTGGTCAATCATCATTTTTTTTTTATTCACAAAACACAATTTTTGTTATATACAATAAAATTAAATTTCTTCACTTATATCCATCTCTACTTGGCAGAATTACATCCATTCTACAGGAAAGATGAATTACCATCAAGTCTCCTGAAGAATGGATGTAATTCTGCAGGGTGTAGACAGGATGGCATAAAGTAATTTTATTTATTTATTAATGCTCTATCTCTTGAGACTGAGCACTATAATTACAAAGATTACTTGCCTTGCACACATTTATCATTTGTTGATATACAATCTTTGCTATATATAAATAATGCCTTCATTTGAGTGGGTGTGCAGCTGATGTAATGGATAACAGTTGAGAATGAGAAATTAGAGAGCAGAGTTCTAATTTCAGTTCAATTTCATGCAAATACTCTTGAAAAAGGTATGAATCAATCTCGTCCCCCCAGCTAGGAAATATTTTTTAATCTAGCAAAAACCATTTGTGTATTTCATATTCTTATAAATTGTCATCATTAATTACTAAGTTTACCTTAGTCTGGCATAAGGCCATATCACTAGAGCAAGAGTAAGACTTGTATCTAGAAAAATAATTGTTATTCTCCAAAAATTGTTAATGCAATATTCACTTGCAAAAAAAAAAAAAAAATATTCATACAATGCAAAATAAGTTCTGGCTTTAAATAACCTACAAGGGTTGATAAGTTGTAAAAATCAAATCTTGCTGTAATCTTGCCTTCTTTAGTTAGGGTTTTAGATTCTGATTTTCTCAATTTGGTCATATACTGTAAATACGTATATATAGTTAAATCTATTTAAAGGCACCGACAAAAAGATATAGTAGTCAGCAAACTGGTCGAAGAAACTATTTTAATAGTGTAGCGTGTTTGATTCTTATTACATGCTCTAGTGATATGGCCTTATGCCAGACTAAGGTAAACTTAGTAATTAATGATGACAATTTATAAGAATATGAAATACACAAATGGTTTTTGCTAGATTAAAAAATATTTCATATGCAGAAGAAATTTTCATTTATTACAGACATATACCACAGTTCAAAAGTCTGAAGCCATCTCCAGAATTAGCATGGGATGAATTTGACAGAAGAGTGGGGAGTATGGGGAAAATGAAAAAGAGCTCTTAGAGACATTGAAAAATAATGGAATCAATTATCAAACTTATACTTTGAGAAACTTTTGCAATGAATGCCAAAAATTTGTGCTGCAGTAATCAAGACTAAAGGAGGATATTTTGACAAGAGCAAAATTAAATCAAAAAATACTTCTTTTTTTCTTTTTGTTATAATAAAATTTCTAATAAACAAATCAGGGATCACTTTTTTTTTTAACAATGTATAATAATTTTATCTTATTTAAAGTACAAAACAACTACTTTTGGGACCAAATAAAAAAAATAAAAAATTATCAGAGGTGGCCTCAAACTTTTGAAGTCTAATGTATATGGTTAAAAGAAAATGATGAAAACTTTTTTTTAATCTTAAATTAGCACTCACATGCCCTATTTAGTGTCAATAATCATTTCCGTTTGAAAAAAAGAAATTAATAAAGCAAACAAGACACCTCTGTTGAATTAGTTTTTAGAACCAAGCAGATTTGAAAGAAGAACACATTTGGATGAATATTTTCATTGATACAAAAACACTTAGGAAAAGGAAACTCTGAATTCATGTAGCAACCAATGGAGAAGAGCTTTTGTTTCACCTGCTAATGAAAAGTAGAGCTTCATAGGAATCCGCAAAACAGTCATGATAATTTCAAATTTGCTCTGAATTGTTTTCTTTCAGTCATTCGAAGATGTTTTTTTATGACAGTAAGCAGAGAAGAGCATATTCTTTTCACAGATGATTGTAAATATTTGAAAACTGGATAATGATCTTTTCAACTTTCATTTCACCATAAACAATGGTCCCTAGCCAATGTTAGAAAGGCTTTTATCAAAAACATCATTGCAGAAGACAATGCGTGTACAGACATTTCTTAAAGAATCTTGATATTTTCTTTGATTTTTTTCTCTCTTTTTTTTTTTTCTTCCTTTTAATGCTGTGTTCCTTCAGGGCATTGGCGATCATAGCTCTCCATAGATTCCTTTTCTTTATCATCTGTGATTTACTGTAACTTTTTGAGAAAGATAATAGAGTGATTCTTAACCTATAGCTCATGGAAGAGATGGATTCATGCCTTTCCTAAGGATATTTATTTGAAAATGAACATGAGAGACAAGGCCAGAACATGAAACGAGCTCACCACAATTTTCTGGTGATTCTCTTTCCCAGGCTGATAACAGTTGTATCTTTAGTATGTCTTTCTTTACTTAGTTCTCAAACCTCTTATCATTTTCGGTCTTTTCATATGATTTTTCTTTTATCTTCATTAAAAAATGCAACAGAAATGATAAAGTCAAGATCAAAGCACAGAAATGAGAATCTACATAAATAATTAAATAATCTACATAAATAGTTAAATATTCTTCTCTTGCTGATAGATTTCTTTTACTCCTGTGGCTGTGGAGACTTCAGGGGTTATTGTCCCTTGTTTGATGGCATTCCTTTGGAGGATTGGCACGATTGCGTCTTGATTAAGAAACGAGCCTCGCAAAATGGAGTGGCTCTTGCAGTGTGTCTCACTGGCAATGGTTCGAGGTAATGCTTTCTCCATCATTGCGGCTGGCAGAGGATAGAAAAAAATTGTTTATAGTTACGTTGTTCTGGAATTGTCATCAATGGTCGACTGAACTTGCTTTGTTTCAATGACTTTTGTTTTGTTATTATTAGTTACTTTGTTCAATAAATGATTTCTTATTTTTAAATACTCAAAAAAAAAAAAAAAAAAAAATTATTATTCACATAAATAATAATAAGTAAATAATTTAGTCAATTTGGTTCAATGACTGACTAAAGTTTTCAATGCACCTATATGACAAGAGAATGCTGGACAAAACTTGCCCAGATCTGATCAAAACATGAAATTTTTTTTTTAACAGAGCTTCTTGGTCAAGATGAGGACTTTTCAGCAGTCCTTGTAAAGATTATGAAACTGTCATTTCATCCATTTTAATTGAAAAATACAAAGACATTAGTTATTACTTGATATTGTCTAGGATTTCAAGTCTCCACTGACAACATTATTATTATATTTTTTTATAGGAAAGAACGCTTGGAAAGTTAGGAAAACAACACATACCTAATGACCTTCTGTAAATGGATGGCAGAACAGGGTTTAGAAGAGACAAAAGGCAAAATTTATTAAGAGCTACAAAGGACAGGAAACTGTGGAGGGATATGGCTTATAGAAGAATAAGAAGAATAGAGTAACACTTCATGGCTTTCAAGTTGGAATCAGAATGTATCATCTGTTACTCATGTGTTCACATATTTGTGCATGTGGGGGTTAGGACAGGACAAACCTTTGACAGCACTTCCTCCATTGCATGAAGAGGTGAGTTGAAGTATTTTGATACCTCTATGACACTAGTCCTGAGAACTGGATAATTTTTGTGCTTGCTAACATATACAGGCACCCAGTCTAAAATGATCATGTGCCATGATGTCCTACTCCTGTGAAGAAGTAGGTAAATGTGCTACATCTAATGCTGCAGAAGAAATTGCTTCCCTTAGACCTTGTTATAAAAGTAGCTACAAAGGAGAGAAAGTTGTGGAGAGCCAAGATCTCCAACGTTTTGAAGGGACAAGGTACACAGAAGAAAGGAAGCCACCTCTCCATGTGTAAGAATGAATCTAAACATCATCAAAAAACAATTAACCTGGGTATTTCTAGAAGATAATGACTTTTCCAGGTAAGCAGCCTTTGTAATTATAGTATTCAATATGAAGGAACTGAGTATTAATTATAATAACACAAAATTTTTTTATATATATATATATTACAGATAGAGACAAGGTAGAGTAATGGTTAGCAGTTTGGATTGAGGAATTGGAGTGCCTTTGAATTCCAGTCGATTCTATTACATTCACTTACGTACTAATACTCTTGGGAAAGGTATGAATCCTCTTCTACCTCCAGCTATGGGTGAATAGCAGGACAGACTGGGTTCTATAGCCTTGGGTGGCAACTAGTCTAGGAGATGGACAACTCTGAATTCAAAACCTGCGGAGGGTTGCTTGGGGACCTTGTGGCACATAGTGCACCAGGTCTCTGTATTTGGCCCTTCAAAAAGTGTGGATGGATGGCTCTGCACAATGTCTTCACTGCTATAATCAAATCATATGTACTTGTGTCTGGCTGTCGGTTCCGAGCAACCAAGTTGCTTGACCCTCATACATCGAATACGACGGGAGAGTCAAATATATATATATATATATATATATATATATATAGTTTATGAAAAACTAGGTAATCCATATGGGTAGACCCAAGGAGGACTGTTTAAACATTCAAATTTATATCAAACATTATAATATTTAGGAACTCTCAAAGTAAAGCAAAACAACAGCGTCTGTTTCGGGCCTTTCATTCCAAAGAAAATTAGTGACACTTTCTCTCATGACTTCTTTCTCTCCTCCCTCCCCTCTATATCAATATATAACTTCCGTTAAGTTAACTGATTTAATGTGTCAATGTCTGGATTTCCTCAAACAATTTAAATTTGAGAGAATAGAAATTTTACATCTAACTCAATCATGGCTCTCTCCCCACTCACTTCGTTAATTTACATATGCTTAGTACTGCCCATCAAAAATGTGTAAATTTCTTTTCATTTCAACCTTTGGAAGTAAAGTCTGATGATCTGCGATCCTTTAAAAAGGCTGTGGTGAAATAATTTATTACATGGAACCTTAAAGTGGTCTGTTTTTATTTTTATTTAAATTATATATATATATATATATATATATATATATATATATATATATGGCTACTACTTATTTGCTCTGTAATAAGAAATACGCTGAACTTTTTTTGTGGATTAGTTTTAATATTTTATATTACTAGGATCCAATTGGATTATATACCAATGGATTTATTACCTTTACTATATATATATATATATATATATATATATATATATATATATATATACACACACACACACACACACACACACACACACACACACACACACACACAAATAGAGGATGAAAAGATGAGGCAATATCTTATCACATTATGGAAGAAAGTTTTGTTTTTTTGTAAAGTTGCCAGATTGGTTTATAAGTAGAAAATTAGTTTACATTTAAAAAAACTCAGCTCTACTAAATCATGAATTGACTTTCTTATTATTTGCCCAAGTTCAGTTATTTAGCAAAATCCGACATTTAGTTGTGCTGGACTTTCAAAGTAACCCAATTTTGATAACTTTGGTGTGAAACTCATATATGCAAAGCATCTCAGGCATTTATTACTCTTTACACTTCATCAAGTTTATTTTCAATCTTTAAGGAGGCAGCCCTTGATTGTCTTATTTCACAGATAAGAGTGACAAGACTGTAGTGCTGTACTCACCAGGCCTGGCCTGTAGGTTGATTTCTGCTCGAGACTTTCTTAGCACTCAGAATACTGATATTTTAGAAGAATGGATTCCATTCCTAGTTTTAAATTTAGAATTCTTCTTCATTTCATTGATGAACTAGAATTCAATATTTTCTCTTTTCATTATTCATTACATGCAGGTAATGTAATAGTTAGTAGCTCAAGAAAGTGAATTCGGCAAACAGAGTTCAAATTCTACTAGAGTTTCTTACATTCACTTTCACACAAATACCCTTGGGAAAGGTATGAATCCATCTCTTCTCTCCCCAACTATAAGTTAAATAGCAGGCCAGACTGCACTCTATAACTGTGGCAACCTGTCAAAGAGAAGAACAGTTAAATTCAAAACCATATATAGCCCTGACTAAGCACATACTATACAGCCATAGAAATGATTATAGAGTTGTTATACTCTGTTTCAAATTAGATCTCTTTCTCCACACCTGTTGGCTGGGTGCAATTGCTATGAAAGCAAAATTAAAAAGACCACTCTCTGCGTAGGGGCTCCACGCATCACATCAGGCTCACAAAACAAATACCCCCAAACACCGAAGCCAATCACAAATGTTGCTGCTAATGCAAAAGCATGAAAAAAGAGAAAAAAAAAAAAAAAAAAAAAAAAAAAAATCACTGTGTCATATATCTACCCTGACTACTTAAAAAGGTCCTGCTTGTGACAATCAAGGCAGCAGGCAGACAGTCATAAGATTCACTAGTGAACCCCGGTCAACTGACCCAACACAAGCTTCAATGCCAGGCTCTACAGACTCCCCTATCCTCTAGGTTACTTCTCTTACTAACAAAGAGACATTCTGCCTTGACCTTTTAGATCAGTAATACAAAGAATTTTATTTTAACATATCTTTTCTCCTTTTCTTTCCACATCACTGGCAGTACTTTGTTGTTTTTGTTAGTTCTCATGCTCCCACATATAGGAAAACAATACAGATAATTTTAAAATAGAAATGCATTGCTTTTGTTATACTCTGCTTCAAATTACATCTCTTTCTGATTCATTCCACATCAAAACCTGTTAGCTGAATGTGAATGCTAATAAAGCAAAATTAAAAATAAGAAAGTTACAGGGCCTCCAAGCATTACATCTGTCTCACAAAATAAATCACCCCTACCCAAAAAATATATATATAAAATATAATTTAAAAGGAGCCAATCATGAATGTTGCCACTAAAGCAAAAGCATGATAAAAATACTGAGTCATGTATCCACACTGACTGCTTAAAAGGACCCACTCGTGACACTCAAAGTAGATGGCAAGCTGTCAGCAACACCACTGGTAGCCTTGCTCAGCCATCCCAAAACAAACTTCAATGCTAGGCCCTATCAACTCTTGCTATCCTCCAGGTTACTTCCCTCACCCACAAAGAGACATTTTGCCTTGATCCTTTATACCAACAATACAGATAATTTAATTTTAACATATCTTTTCTCCTTTTCTTTCTGCATCACTGGCAGTACTTTGTTGTCTTCATTTGTTCTTTTGAAACCAGAAGACAGTATATGTTCACAATGACTATAATCTCAACTGCAGTTGATGATGGACATAGGTCATTATTCTACCAAATTCAATTGTTACATATAAGTATGCCTCTTAATTGTGTATGGGCATACTTATATGCAACTAATAAACTAGTAATGATGATCATAATATTCCCAGGATTGTATGCATGAAAAAAAAAAAAAAAAATGATAATATATAACCATTTTCTTATATCTTATATGGTAATTGATAACCTCCTGGCATGTTTTTCAGAATTACTTTCATGCTTCACATTTTAATGGTTATGTTTGTGAACAAGAATTGAGAATAAATATAAATGTCAAAAACTTGATACAAGAAAATGATAAAAATATAGATCCTACCTTTCATTATTGGAATAAAAGATGTGGCAATCATTGGATATCTGAAAATTATATTAAACATGAGATATAAAACAAATAAACTGGCAGCACAACTACTAAAGAGTTTTTTTCCAACACAACAACAGATTTTAAAACATTTTCAAGGTTTTTACATAAAATTTAATGACAAAAGATTGTTTCTGAATACATGATATCACAGATAAAAATAACACATCTACAAGCAAAAGATATTTTCTTTACAGAAAACTGAAAGAGTATTGTAGTAATTTCACATCTATAAAGAGTAACTGCAAAATGTGAGGAATACCTGCCATACTGTAAGTTATTCTTGTAAGACAATGACAGATTGTTCTTAAGCTATGAATGGATCTGTGATAGAAAGTTAATTTTTTTTTTACTGAAGATTTAAGACTTGTCAATGAACTTTCAAAACATGCCATTTGCTTTGGCATCAGGTGCTTAAAATGAATTAAAAGAGACTTATATTCATGTTACTTTTATGCAGAACATTATGACACACAGGTATCAATAGTACATTAATGTACCCTGTTCTTGCTGAAACTGACTATTCTAATTAGTACCTTGCATAAAAGGAGAGATACTTTTATCTTTTTGACATAGGTACAAGCTTTCATATCTTTGACAGCAGATCAAGTTTATGAGCACAAACCAAAGAGCAAATAAATAAACAAAAATTTGTTTAATCTACAATGAAAATACTCAAGTGTATATGTGTTAGAATAATATTGATATTATCAGAAATGTGTGTCCACACATATTTAGAATACATTTTGTTTCTTCTTTGTTGTACGCTGGATAAACAACTACTACTCTATCACACAGTTTAACTTGCTATTTTTTTCAATCTGTCATATAGGAAGTAAATAAGTAACTACCGACACCAAGGTTCGAGCATAACACTCTGTACTTATGAATATATGTTTTCCACCAGGTGTATAAATAGCGGTATCAGGGTACTGACTGTAGTGACTATTGAGTGAAACTATTCAGTCGAATTGGTGTGAATTATTGTGTATTGAAGAGCGATATTGATATTTAAACTTTATGACTATTTTCCAAAATTCACTTTTTTTGTCAAGGGTCATATCTCGGGGCTCCTTTGACCTAGAGATGTAAAATAGATACCATTCAATTTCTATCGTGAAGCTCTATAAGTGTACAGAATTTTTTGGATATAAAAGTGGACATGGAAGTCAGCACATAGAGGTGACAGTCTGTTTCATGCTAGTGCAATCGTCAGGCAACTAAAAAAAAAAAATTGCCTGACGATTGCACTAGCATGAAACAGACTGTCGCCTCTAAGTGCTGACTTCCATGTCCACTTTTATATTTACACACGCTCTATCTCTGATATTGAGCACTTTATCCCATAAATATAGCACACTTTAAGACTATATTTCTTCATATATATATATATATATATATATATATATATATGTATATATATATATATATATGTAATTAATAATCAAACAAATCCTTTTACCTGATAGGGGAATAGGCTATTTTGGCAGATGACAAAAATGGTTATCTGTCTTTTCAACCAGGTTAGAGGAAGCAGTAGTTAACTTTGAGGAATTGATATTGGAAGCTAAAGAGTCAACCTAAACCTTAACTTGCCAAAAACAGCTAAACTTTACACTTTTCACTGTTTCAGCCAGACACTAGGCACAATGCAGGGGTTAAAGAAAGGGGTAGGTATCTATCTTAAAGGGGAGAAGTTTTATTAAAGAAAGCCCAGAATATTAACTTTATTACCACAAATGGGGATATTAGAAGAAAACAAAAAAATTAAGAATGAACCCCAAAATAAATAAGAGATGTAGGGGATTAATGAAAGGAGACTTATGGAGATATTCTAAGTAGAGGAAAGTTTATAAATTATAATTAATATAAAAGGTTTTAGAAGGGGAGGGGAGTAACTTAGGGTAGCTAAATAAGGTAAAATTCCATGATAATTAGAATTAGTATTTTGTTTTTTTTTATTTTGACATTTGAAGAGTTAGGGGATGGGAGTCAGGGAGTGATTTTGAGTCACTAATTAAAGCAAAACTATATGATTGAAATTTAAATTTGTTTTATGTCGACATTTGAACACTAATCCGTTCCTCTGATTCAGTAGTTGGCTTTCATTATTGTATTTTATTATTTTAATTTTTTCTTTTAAGCATAAGTCACATCTATCTTTAAAACTATATGGAGATTTTGCAGAAACTATAGTTTTCCAAATTATCTGTGGGTTTAAATTTTCATCCTTCACTTCCCAAAGATTTTTTTGCAAGGTGTTTGGTATTTAAATTTTAAGGTTTGAGAATGAGAGCTTATGGGTATAAAATCTTTGTTTCCATTCCCCGCAGAAATTCCAATGTAAACTTTGTTATTTTCCATATTTTCTTCAGGGGGATGGGGCATGGTGGGAATGGTCATTTGATATATAACCATGGTAGCTTTGTATTTGCCCTCTACTGGACAATTATCTTTTGATCTACAAATACAGGAGGGTTTGATACCAGGTTTGTTGTCAGTCCTATAGAAATTATTTAAATTCCTTTATTTAGAATATCTCCCTAATTTTCCTCCTATTAATCCCCTACATCTATCTATATATCTTTTCAATTTATTTTTGGGTTCAATCTTAATTTCTCCTTTAATTTTAAATTTAAGTTAAAAATTTGTGTTTTCTTCTAATACGCCATTTGTCATCATAAGGTTAATATTTTGGGCTTTCTTTAATAAAACTTGTACCCTTTAAGATAAACACCTACCACACTCCTTAACCCCTGCCTTGTGCCTAGCACCAGAATGAAACAATGAAAAGTGTAAACTTTGTATTAGGTATTTTCCTCAAGTACTGAAACAGTGAAAAGTGCAAACATTGTATTAGGTATTTTTCACAGTTGAGGTTGACCCTTTAGCTTCTAATATCAATTCCTCACAGTTAACTGCGGCTTCCTCTAAACTTAAAGGCATGAACTTCATTACACACTAGGGTTGAAAAAAAAAAAAACAAAAAAAAAAAACACAATCACTTTTGTCATCTGCCGAAATAGCCTATTCCCTATACAAGGTAAAAGGATTTGTTTGATTATAAATTATATTGCTCTGTATAAATAAAATACATTGAGCTCTTTTTTATGGACCAGTTCTAATACTTTTATATTACTAGGATCCACTTGGATTATATACCAATGGATTTTTTACTTTATTATATATAAGTGTGAATAAAAACTAAATATCGAGATATTAGCAACTGTATATGCAAGCAATAGCATATATACACAGATAAGCAGATAAATATTATATATATATATATATATATATATACACATACATACACACACACATATATATATATCTGATGTGATCGTCATTAAGATCAAAATTAGAGTCAAAGGAATATAGATTAAGAGAACCGACCTGAAAAGAAGCTTTGTGGGTTAGTCTGAATTATTAAAATGCTGGTAAAAATATGTGGGATGATTTCTAAAAGGATTTAAAAATTAAAAAAAAAAAAAAAAAAACGACAGCAGATTCATTTCCCATCATGTTATAAAATGGGTTTCATAACCCCCACTAGGTCATAGGGGCACCATATTGTACTATAGCTGTAGCAGAAGTGGTTTGTCTGAGACAAAGTCCATCCTTGTTTTGAATTCAGTTTTCCTACTTCTCAAGGCAAGAAAGTCCAGTCTGCCCTACTATTTAACCCACAGTTGGGGAAAGATGGATTCATGCATTTTTCAACAGAGTTAATGCAAATTAAACAAAACAGAATTGACCAAAATTTGAACTCGATTTACCAGTTTCACTCTCTGCCCTATTATATCATCATCCATTATAGCATCTCTACCTCCATAGATTCATTTAGCAATAAGCAAGACACTATTTTAGAGACTAAAGCTGTGCCAAAGTAGCAGAACTAATATCAGAAATGATGTAGGTTTTTCAAATTTAAAGAAATATGAAGTACAAAGTAAAGATCTTTGTTTCATGATTTATTGTAGTCTTCAGCACATAGATGATTGATCATAGCTTTCCACAATTTCCTCTCCATTGTAGCTCTCAGTAAATTTTGTCTTTTCACTATCTTTCCTAATCTATGTACTTCCAAACATTAACACAATATCTTTAGGTAGGTTATGCATTGTTTTCCTCTGTCCCATTTGCCTTCAACATGTCCTGTGAGTGTCAAATTTTCTAAGCCCTCATTCCTCAATATGTGCTATCTACGGCCACATAACATTGAAACACTGGTTCCCATATGATCACTGAAGTTAAGCAGCATCGAACCTGATTAGTACCCAGATGAGTGACTGTTTGAGAATACCAGGTACTGCAAGCTTGGATGTGTGGGTAGTGTAATGGATAATAGTTTGGAACTGTTAATCTGAGAGCCAAGTTCCAATTACAGTTGGTTTTGTTATATTCACTTATGTGCAAATACCCTTGGGAAAGGTATAAATTCATCTCTTTCCCCATTATTATCTCCAAAAAAGAAATTATTACACTCTAAAAATTTCTGGCTTTAAATAACCTGCAATTCATTTTCTACATGTCTGTATATTTTGTATACTTTCTGTCATACATGTACTTTACATGCATATTATATTGTAATAGATATTTTACATACTTTGTCATACTGTAATACACGTCTATCTGCATATTTTGCATATATATCTATAATACTGTAATATACATGTAACTGCATATTTTGCATATGTATTTGTCATACTGTAATACACACCTAGCTGCATATTTATCCACTATACTATAATACATACCTAGATATATTTTGCAAATTTATCCAACTTACTCTAACAGACACCTAGTTGCATATTTTGCAAATTTATCCGCCATGCTCTAACAGACACCTAGTTGCATATTTTGCAAATTTATCCGCCATGCTCTAACAGACACCTAGCTGCATATTTTGCAAATTTATTGGTCATAATATAATAGACACCTAGCTGCATATTTTACAAATTTATCTGCCATCCTCTAACAGACACTTAGCTGCATATTTTACAAATTTATCCGTCATGCTCTAGCAGACGCCAAGCTGCATATTTTGCAAATTTGTCTTCCATATTGTAATACATACCTAACTGTATATTTTACATATTTGTCATACACACCCAATGCTTTATCTGAAACTAAATTATCAAACCTCAACCTGTCAACCTTTAGAAAAAATATCTTGATGTATGCCTCTATTCAAAATGTGTAAAGACTAAAAACAAGAGATAATAAAACTAGTAATAACTGTTATGAACAAGAATCTTTCGACAAGGATAAAACTATGCTTTTAATGAAATTATGCAATTACCACTGTTAATAAGATCTGAACTGACTGACCCAGTTATTGCCATAAAAGACGACACATGCATTCCTTTGATACAAGCATTGCATAGCCAGCAGATATTAACATGTTTATGAATTTACTAAATAAATTAACCGTGTACAAGACCCTGAAGATAAAAAAGCCAAATATAAGCATGATGATTGGGTCCATTGTTATAGGAATTAGTTAATAGAAGGGGGGGGAATGAAAAGATATCATGTGAAATATTAAATTACTCAACAACAAAAAAAAAGAAAAGAAAATCCAATTCTGAGTTTCAGGATATGATTGACATAAAAATAGCAGTCAGTAGATGCAATGAACTGACATTATTCCAATCTCAGAATCAGAGCTGCAGATGACGGGGTAAAACCAACTGGTGCAAAAAACAGCTTAACATAAAATATAATAAACAAAAACAAAAAATGTTGTGTTAGGCACTGTACTTTGAATTCATCATTCTTTGCAGAGATATGCCTAAAAACAAAAAAATCTTGTAACTACTACTAAATTAAGTCAAACATCTATAATAATGAGTGATCCCCAACAATTCCAAAGCACAAATATGAATAATATTCAAAACTAACCATTTATGTAACTTATGATATCACAGTTAAAATTTAGATACAAATTTAAAAAAAAAAAAAAAAAAAAAAATCGCAAAACTTTCATTCACTACAATGATTCCAGATTCCGAAAAAATGAATTGCTCATACTGATAATAGTGTCAACTATATTTAAATCAGATACACATATGCAAGGTTTTGATTATTGTCTACTAACTACTACTACTACTCTATTATATAGCTTCAGTCATTTTTCACACTAAATTAAGTATAGCTGGTGAGATGAGAAAAATGCCATGATTTCTAGTTAATTTCAGAACTCAATATATATGTTGTGCCTTGAAAATCATGAATTTTCAATGGTCAAGAATTAATATAATTATTACTGAACAAATTATTATATGTAATAAAGTTTAAGCAAATGTGTCAGTAAAATCCATGACTTTTTCCCTGTCCCAGAATTGTAATTTCCAAAAACTAGACACATATTCATCCATTTTGTGTCCTATCTTGCCCAAACAGAAGAATAAGGCTGATTCTATCTTCAAAACCCTGGAGACCGAACAGTACTTGTAGCTAATGAATTTTTCATGATCTGCCAAACAAAATTCTTTGAATAAACATTAAAAAATACAATAAAACTATGTTTTCTTGTTTGCTAATCAAATATTCATAATCAACAAGCATTCATCACAAATGAAAAAAAAAGAAATCTTGAAACAAGTGAGATAATATTCTACTAATGACTGCTGAAAATATCATGGAGAATGCATGTGATTAATGAGGAATTTTCTATGAGGGAATAGGAACTATGTTCATAATAATCAGAAAGAGACAGCTGAAATTTTAAGAACACATCATAAGGAAAGAAGGTTTGAAGAATTTAACACACACAGGACACATTAAAAGCAAAGAAGAAAGCTTGTAAGTTTGAGCAAATGGCTGGGAGAACAAGAACAAGTTAAAGCGATGCCATAAAAGAGCAAATACTGCTGATACCAACGAAAGAGAGGAAACTGTGGAGGATAATGATTTCATGGGAAATGACAAGGATGTACTTCTCAGAAACACTTATTATAATCACCAGTCTAATGAAAGCCCGTGTTGTATTCATTCATGCATAGTGTATCTTGTGCAAATAGATCTGACGGAGCCCATCCCTTTCCAGGTCAAACCACATCTGATGTCTCTAGAAGGGAAAGCGTTTTACCTATTGGAACAAATTAGCCTACATGTGTCTTGTGTGCAAAATACATGAAAGAAAATATGGTCAATCAAAAAAGCTACAATTTAAGAACAACTCGATCTCGGAACTCAGAGATTTTCTGAGATGAATTTGTGGCTTATGCAAATTTCGGAGCCTCTGCCAATTGATAAAAGGAGCACGAGCGAGAGAGCAACAGACACCGACATGTTGAGTGGCCGTGCTGTGTGTGGGGAGTTTTGTGGTAGTCTCACCGACTGAGATTGAAAAGAAGACAGGGCACAACTGGTACCCCAAACAGCCAAAATTTGAAGGCTTGCCTTTGCTATGGATACATATCCATTGATTCTCTGCTCTGGTTGTTAATTCTAGTCTCAGAAGACAGTCACCTGTCATCATTGCATTGACTGCATACATAACTATAGAGTCCACTCTACCTCATTGGCCAT
The DNA here is from genome assembly GCA_964036315.1 of Acanthosepion esculentum. Classification (NCBI taxonomy): domain Eukaryota; kingdom Metazoa; phylum Mollusca; class Cephalopoda; order Sepiida; family Sepiidae; genus Acanthosepion; species Acanthosepion esculentum. The sequence goes on from OZ038477.1 coordinate 35,082,469, forward strand.
TGACATTTTAATAGGTCTTGTTTTTAACCTTGCTGGGTGTCTAGCCACCTTCCTCACCAGTAAAGCCTGGTAGGTGAACCAGTTTATTCCCTGATGACCAAACCATGCATCAAGTAATGCTAGATAACATTACATGGTACTAGTAGCAGTTATAGAATGACTGATTTATGAATTGTAAATATTTATTCCATTTGAAATTGCCAAAGAAAAAGCAACAGGAAGCAGAGAGATGTGCATAAAACCATTAAAGGCCAATTTAAAGGAAGATGTGACTAAAACATAAGAGAGGTATTGAAGTATTTCATTTGGAGTTTGAAACAGTGGACTACAGCTATGGAGGTCTAATGATCAATCCAGAGAGATAGGTTAGTAAGGGTCAATTCTACACTTATGAAAATAGATTTAAAAACTAACTTTTGTTACTGAGTAAACATTGAAAATAACATGTATAAATTAGAAACTTTAAAAAAGATCAGAAATAATTTCTTCAAATTTCATGAATAACTAATATTTAAAAAAAAAATCCACTTGTTTTACATGAACAAAAATGCTGTATATGAAAGAAAATTAAATATCTATACATATATAACTATCTGTTTTAGCATACCTATGGATGATAATGGGTATGTCCCCATTCACATAAATACAGTAGTAAATACTGTATGTTGGTCTGCAGTTGGAGATTCATTGTGGAATTCACTTGACTCACTTCTAGCAGCTGACTACTACTTCTATGTGACGCTGGCAAATCTCATGTGTGTTGTTCGTATCCTTAGTATTATCATTCATTACCAACCTTTGTGTGATTATTCTAGTCAGTAACCTTCCCTAAATTACAACACTATCTGAGTAGTATGTTACAATTTTGTGTACCATTATGTATGGACTAGTGAGCAAACTCAAATGACTGGACTCACTTTATAGTTCCTCCAAATGAAGGTTAACCAATCAGGAGGCATAAAATATTCAATCCGTCTTGTATAAAGGCGGCCATTTTGATTACTCTCTCCAAATGTCCAATGCCAACCTGTCAGAACCAAAGATGACCAGAACAGAAGAAAGAACTACGCTCTGCTACTGAAACGAGATATCCACTGCTAACCTGAACTACGCTTTCCTACTGTCTTCGAAATATTTACTGCCAACCTCTAGATTCTATACTCAAAGACTACCGTCATCATGAATTACATAGTATAGTATAAAATGATGAAAAATGTAATACAGAAATCCTATTAGAACTGCAAAAGATACCTTTCAGAAACGAAAACTATTAAGAGAGAGGAAAACAAGGAAGTGTTAAGAAAAATGAGAACTAAAAGACACTAGTACTTAAAATCAGAAAGAGACAGTTGGAATTTCTTAGATACCTAATGAGGAAAGAGGGCTTTGAGAATTCAACACTCACAAGACATAATGAAGGCAAGAAGAGCAGAGGGAAAGAGTTAGTAAGCTCCCTAGTGATCTTGAATAAATGGATGACAGTACATGAACTTATGAAGAATTATGATCATCCATATCTGGATGGGATATGGCACTTAAAAGAAGATATAATTTCTGTCAAAGTTTGTGGGATGAGGAATTATCATTATTTACAGTATTTACATTTGAACTATTGTTCTCATCTTTGTTGTTGTTGTCACAAGGTTTCAGCAGTTTTACCTTCCAGCCTTCATCAGGTGTATATTGATCTAGGTAACCTACAGGGAATTCTGAACTGAACCCTTTTACTTAATCTACGGGGATAGGCTGTTCTCATTCCAAAGATTACGTTCAAGGCTCCAAGTTCACCACAATAGCCTACTGGATTAAAGCATTGGTTCATGAATTTGGTGGGATACTAATTGTGAATTCAAACTCTGGCCCAAGCAGTGGGTACTTGGACTTAGTGGAAATGGGCAAACAAAAATAAGAACTAATATCCCTAGACATGGGTAGTGGAACAAGAACAGTTCTGTACATTAAATAAAGAGTTCAGTTCAGAATTCCCTGTAGGTTACCCAGATCAAAATAAATCTGATGAAGGTCATAGACTACAACAGCAGAAACGTTGTGATAACAACAAAGAGGGAAGGCAATAGTTTGAATGTACATCGGATAAATAAAAGAAGACAATACACAATTGGATGAAATTTAAAATAATGTCATCACAAAGCATACAACTAAGACAAAAGAATCCTTGAACTTCACTGAGTTTTATCTGAAATGTAATACAGTGTAACCCGGATATAAGAGAGATTTTCTCTGGTCCCAAATTAGAACCTGTGTTAATGTATATAAATTAGACCAAACCCGGATATAAGAGAAACACGGATATAAGAGACTTCTTCTCCGGTCCCGACAACTCTCTTATATCCGGGTTACACTGTACCAATATTTTGCCAAGTTTTTGTATTTTAAAAACTAATTAAAATTAATAAAATTCTATTTAGCTGTTATGAAATAACTGATGAATCGTTAACATAAAAATATTGTCCATGTTCATCCTTCATGCCCACATAAAAACTGTTTGTCAAGAAGTCTTGATACAGCTACAGCATGTTTATTGTCTTAAATCGCAACAATCAGAATTTTAATAAAACCCCAAAATATTGAATAAAAAAACTTGTTTTCATAGTTATTTATAAAATGGTATATAAATATTGTATGGTAAGTTGGTTTACATATTTTGATAATTTTGTAACTTTTTTTTATAAATTTTTTGAATAAAAAGATTTTTTTTTCTAATTTGTTTCTTTATAAAATGGTTAAGAACATCACATTGTACTTTGTTTACATAATTTTATAATCTGGTAAATAAACATTGCCGAGGGAGTCAAAAGTGTATACAGTAATAGCGGTGTCAGGGGAATAAACGTCCTTTTCGACACAATGTTTTTTAGGTGGCATGAAGGTTAAACATTGCCAAAATATTTCTAAAATTGTGCTTTTGTTGCTTTAGAGAAATCTCAAAAGTAGAAAATAATAAATCAAAAATGTTAGTTTGATTTTTTCTTTTTCTTTTTCGCTGATAAAAACAAATCAATGTCACACAAAGTTCCTTCTTCTCTCCCACTTTCATGTAAAATGTAGTGAATCCCGTCAATGAAAGAGGAATATAGCTGTAGCAACACACTCCGAATTGTCTATTGAGAGAGTTGTTGATAATATAATGGGTCAATCAACACAGTACAGCACAAACACAAGAGACAAAGAAAGATAGAGCAGAATGGAAAGAGTGACGACTGAATATGGTAGGATCTGGGCTCCAGATGTCGTCAGATTTCTCGTATGTAGGCTATCTGAAAAACATGAGCGGCGGTTGGTACGAATATAGGAAAATAGAGTAGCAGAGGAAAAACATATCTACTTAGCCTTTTACTTGCTAACAATTAACAAGGTAATGGGAAAGAAAGACTAATAAAAATGGACTGGGTAGACCAGAAAAAAATATTTTGGACAATATCTGAAGTGAAGATTTAGAAAAAAAATACCTAGAAGACGACGAAGGCTAAGACTAAGAGAGACTATTTTGATTAGTATATTTTTTCTTTCTCCTTATGCAATATATCACTGACAGTAAATTAATAATAACAACTAATTCTATTGAAAAAAAAAAAAGAAGAAATCAAGGAGTGATAAATAAAGGTGAAATTTAAGCTTAGTTCATTCTGCTACAAAGTTGAGGCACTCAGTGAGAACCGAACTCCCGACGATAAGTAAAGTTAAAGTTTAAAAAAGCAATGATCTGCGAGAGAAGGTTGTTCCACTGTGAGACTAAAATTAAAATATTGGAAAACTGACTCGACTTTTCACAACAATCCTACAGAGAATATTTAAAAACTGACAGGGATCAATTTACTTTTAAAAATAAATTTGGAAGTTAAGTTTCATAAAGACAACTTTTTTTTTTATGGAGCAAACAAAAAAAAAAGTGTTTAAAATTTTATTATTTCAAGCAAACAATTATTCCTGTTAAAAAAAAGAAAAAGTTTTCAACATAATTAATAAAAAGCAGATAAAAAAAAAAAAGGATCTTAAACATTAGCAGTAATTTTCACATATTTAAAAAAAAATTTGTTCAATTTTTTAGAGTCACTAAAAAAAAACAAAAGCATGTTAAAAAAAAAATTAATTAATTTGGAATTTGGATACGGTCCTTGTTTTTAGAGATCAACAACACAATGTATTTTAAAATATACTGACTTTTTCTCTCTCTTTCCATAACTATTTATTTACATTCTTTCTTTCCTAAGAATAAAATATCCATTCGTTCCAGTTGTGAAGCAATCGGTTTTGACTGCAGATCTTGACTGTCGTAATGATCTGTAGTAAATAAATACCAGATGTAAAAATGAGTGCATTCAAAACTTATATAAAAATAATAATTATTTTTGTTTAATGAAAAGGGGATAGTTTTTTTTTTATCAACTACCAGATGTAAATTGTAATTTACCTTTAAAGACTTTTTCGGAAATATTGCATTATTTTCATTTTCTTACGAATACATGTTTTTTTTTTTTACCTACCTACTTAAATTAATTTAAAAAGTAAACGTGTTATTTTTCAAAACACTTGTAAATAATTGAATTTGTGTGCGTAAGTTTTTTTTGTTTTTAGTAATCATGATTTTAAATATTTATTGTTTATTTTCAAATGGTTATGTTACTTTAAAATTTTTAAATCACTAAACAACTCGTGGTCAGTCACTCGTCGTAGTAACGTCGCTTTTTTATTTTAGTTTTTAAATATTAATCACAAACATTATTTAATTTATTAAAAATTTGGATTTTTTTTTAATTGTAATATACATTTTTGTTTAGTTATTCAACCGTTTATTTTTTTAGTTGCTTTAAAAATATTTTTTTTAAAAACACAATATCTATTTTTACCAGCCTTTCTTGTAAAAAAATGTTAGTTGAACTGAACATGTGCAACAGAACAGAAAATAAAATAAAAAAAGTTGCCTAGACGAACTGACATCTTTTTTGCAATTTCCTCACATCTTTTAAATATTAATAAGAAACAAATCGAAAAATGAATACAAAAATAATAATAGTTTAGATCTGACAACTAAACGATGACAGTGTGTTCGTGAATTATTTACAGAGACAAACAACTAAAAAGCTTGTTTCTGTGTGCTCAATAGCGGACTTGTTCTTCTACATCTGTTTTTCTTTCCTCTCGTCTTTCATTCCCAACACCAACACCACGCAAATATCTGCCCACTTTGTTTTTATTAAACATTGGCTGAGATTATCATTATCTTATTCTTTTTAATCCCTTTTCTTCTACCTTCGACATTATTTTCCTTTTTAAAATTAGCTTCAATTTGCACTATGCGCTTTTTAATAAATAAACGACTGGAACAGTAGCGAACAAGATGTATTGTAAACGAACATCTTGTTACTAGATGTAGCGATGCACCATGTTTTTTGTTTTTTTTTTCATATTTTTCTCAGTTTCTCCCACCTAAAAGTGGTTTAAAAGCAGAATATCTCTGTAACTTTTTCTTATATTTCTATTTCAACTCATCTTTCGACAATAATAAAAAAAGACAAGTTGAGAAAAAAAAAATATTAAAAAGGAGGACCAGTTGAAAGATGGCTATGATGAAATGAAACAACGGGGTTCTTTCTTACCGTCTGGAAATAAAGAAATAAATGAGGTCCTTGTCTTCTTAGGGTTGATCAATCGGTAAATACAAGTTCAAAAAATGGGTAGATGTAAATATTAATCAAAGATTAAGCTTTCATAATTGAAGATTCTTATTCACATAATAGAAAAGATAGATAGCTGCCCAGATCTGGCACAGAAGGAAGTCGGATCTGCCGCGGGAATTCTGGGTACAGATACATTCATTGTCACAGGTGCTTGCCCTGAATTACCACTCCATCTGCTCCAATGGGAAGGACATCTGGCGATACCCAGGACAACGATAGAATAATTGATTTAATGATAAAAGAATATTTTAAATTATTTAGCGCTCAAAATAACATTATTTTATTTAGTAAAAAGATAAACTGTGTATATAGATATATTGCAGAATGATTTAAGAAAATTATTTTTTCTACAGATAAATTTTTTTTTAATGATTTTCACAAAAACGACAAATAAAATTGTTTCATAAGAAAATTACAATTCATCATTTTTATCAATGGTCAAGACAGATCATTTTTGTATAATAAATTATGCTTATACATATTCTGTAAAAGGGATACCTACAATTTTTCTTCTTCTATGTGCCATGTGCTTTCAGAAGGTTGATGATCATGGCTCTCCACACTTTTCTATTCTTTGTAGCTCTTAAATTTTATATTCTATTTTATCTCTCCTAAACCTTGTTCTGCCATGCATGATTTACTCAAGCTCGCTAGGTAGGTTATACATTGTTTTTCTGTCCCTTTTGCCTTCAATATGTCTTGTGAGTATCAGATTTTCTAAGCCCCCTTTCCTCATTATGTGCCCTAGAAATTTCAACTATCTCTTCCTGATGTTAAGTATAAATATCCTTTTTGTTTCCATTTCCTCTAAAACTTGGTCATTGCTCACATTTTCAGTACAGTATTTCTATTGTTTCAAGTCTCTTCTTCATCTGTCAGGAGATTGTCCAGCATTCACTGCCATTTATGAAAACTGATATTACATAACAGTTCAGTACTCTTTTCTTTGTTTCTAACAAAATTTTCCTGTTTCTTAATACTTTACTTAGCTTTTGGAAGGCATATTTCACTGGTGCACCTTCGTCCTCTGAGATCTAAAGACATGGACATCCAAAAATGCATTCCAAAAGCTAAGCAGAGTTTTAAGAGAGAGAAAACTTTCATTAGAAACAAAGAAAAGAGTACTGAATTGTCACATGATATCTATTCTCCTGTATGGCAGCAAAGGGACAATCTCCTCAAAGACGATGAAGAAATTTGAAAAAAACAGAAATGTGGTTCTACAGAAAGATGCTGAGGATACCATGGACCGAATATGTGAGCAACAACAAGGTTTTAGAGAAAATGGAAACAGAAAGAAAACTTACACTTAACATCAGAAAGAGGCAGTTGAAATTTCTGGGGCACATAATGAGGAAGGAAAGCTTGGAAAATCTGATAGTTACAGGACAGATTGAGGGGAAAGAGGGAGAGAGGAAAGCAGTGTGTAACATACTTGATGAGTTTGAGTAAATGGATGATAGAACAGGGTTTGGGAGAAATAACAAAAAGACAAAACTTAGAATTAAGAGCTGCAGGGGACAGGAAGATATGGAGAGCCATGATCACCTATGTCCTGAAGGGACATATCACATAAAAGAAAACCCAACAAATTTAGCATATTTATTCTTAGAATTTGTTTAAGCAGGTTTTGAAAATCAGCAAATAAGCAACTGATAGAAGTTAGAGATTAAAGTAAGTGTTACTGACAGGATAGAGATATTATATATAGGTACATCAATAACTCTGTAAACTAATGATGAAATAAAAGCATTTATTTTACACAATAAATACTTATTTTTTTCTTATTTTACACAATAAATACTTTTTTTTTACCTCTGCACAAGAGGTTACTGAATGTGGTTGTTTTGTGAGTGGTAAGAATAAGGGGTGCAATTTATGCAGATATGTAGGTGAGATAATGGTTATCTCTAGGCTTGAAGAGGTTAAGATTGTAGTGGCTGGGAAAGTATCCTCTTGGGAGTCTGTTCCACAATGTAAGAGGTAAGTAGTACAGTTTATGAGGATAAGTAATGATTAACTCTAGGCATGGAGAGTTTAAGATTGTAGTGGCTGGGAAAGTATCCTCTTGGGAGTCTGTTCCACAATGTAAGAGGTAAGAAGCACAGTTTATGAGGATAAGATAATAGTTAACTCTAGGCTTGAAGCGGTTAAGATTGTAGTGGTCAGGAAAGCAACCTCTTGGGAGTTGGTTCCACAATGTAAGAGGTAAGAAGCACAGTTTATGCAGATATGTAGGTAAAATAAATGTTAACTTTAGGCTTGAAGCGGTTAAGATTGTAGTGGTTGGGAAAGCATCCTCTTGGGAGTCTGTTCCACAAAGCAACAGTTCTTGGGAAGAAGCTTACTTGTTACTAAAGGAATATAAAGGGAATGTGGGTGGTTTGCCTCAATGTACATACCGAGGTAGGACACTTTGCTAGGGGGGGGGGGTTAGGGTTGGTGAAAAATAAGGAATATAGCTTGTCAGAACATTTTCCATGGAAATAGTGATAGAGTAGCAAGAGGCTTGCAACATTTTGTCTATGGGAAAGGTGTTGTAAGGTGGAAAATAATTCATCGTCCACAATGCCGCATATATAGTTTTGGACTCTATCAACAATAGAAAATGAAGCCGGAGCAGTCAGATATTTACTGGAGTGTTAAAAAAAATCAACCATTTTTCCAGGATCTTTAGTGATGGGTCATATACACAAGTTCTGGGGTGAGCTTAAGCCCCAATAGACATTCAAGGCAAGATGCCCTCCCCCTTCAGAGAACTCTTGTTTATTGCAATAGACAGAAACCCAGAGGCTGCTCGACAATGATGGAACATTACAAATTTGGCTTTTGAAGTAATGAATGTAATCACCCAGTTTTTTCCCCATTGGGTTGTTGCAAGATACTAGTATGTTTGGGTAAATATTAGTCACCGTTATGTTACAGGAATCAACACTTTGGATAGTAAATATTTACAGTCTCCTGAAATATTTATCCCACAAACAACATTGGTGGACTCAAATGGGAGTCCAGGTAAAAAAAAAAAGTAACACAAAACAATAAATACAAAACAAATGACAATTCATGTTATTAACAAAAGAAATTACATGTAGACAATTGTAACGAACAGAAATAATATTAAAATTAACTGCAAGAAGAATGTGCTTGTTTGTGTATGTGTGAAATAATCATGTGAGATAGATGTGTGTATATGCACGTTCAAGAGAGAACAAAGACCAAAGGGGGACCAAAGAAGCAAATGTGCCTTGTCAGCAGTGTTCCTATCTACATGTGACTACATCTGAAAGCAAGAGCTAAAAAGACCTAAAAAGATTCTGAGTTAGAATATAATCGCCTATTTTGGGCTTAAAGAGCACCCCCTAGCAGGCATTTTGGCACAGTCAAGTGGGGTAACTCACAAATATAAAGCAGGAAGATTGGACAGAGATAGGGATGCTTGCATTGATCTCATAGGTCTTGGAGGACTGGCCATTAACAATTACCTTCATGGCTCTACCTGGCAGTAAGCATTTGATAATTGGGAAAACTCTTCTAGTGATTCCATAGTTAGTGATTAAAGTAAGTATTACTGAAAGAATATGGTTTTTCTTCCTGTTATATATTGTTTTTAGATCTGGGTATGAAGGAAAAAGGAAGGGTGTCATCAGTGACATTATTTTGCATTACTCACAAAATGCAAAATATATCACAAGGTTGAGATGATGACAACATATTAGCCATTGTGCCTTCTGGTCTTTATCAGATGTATATCGATCCAGGTAAAATAGGAAAAGGCAGTGGAATGAGAACAATCTACAACCATAGATTAAAGGGTTCATTTTGAGATTCTTTGGAGATTGCCTGGATCAACATACACCTGATAAAGGCTGGAGGATACAACAGGCGAAACATTGTGATAACAACAACGAAGATGCAAACAATAACCTGCATGTAAATAATCTAAAAACTTAGATGATGATGTGTCAAGGTAAGTTCTCAATCTGTTGAATCTTATATGTACCTTAGAAGCGGGATAAATTCTATTGAAACGGATGTGAAAATCTCTATTGCTAAAGCCTGGGTTTCCTTGAATAAAATGGATGTAATCTGGAAATCTGATCTACCAGACAACTTCAGAGATTCTTTCAAGGCATTGCAGAGGTAGTTTTAATGTATGGTACCACTGCTTGGGCATTAACTAAAACCCTAGAATCTAAGCTTGATGGAACCTACACTCAGGATGCTGAGAGCTATACTTAACATCTCTAGGAGACGACATCCAACTAACTCACAGCTCTATGGGACCATCCCTGATAATTCTACAATTTTATGCAGAATGCGCTTTGCAGAACAATGCTGGTGAGCAAAACAAGAACTTGTAGGTGATCTACTGCTGTGGACACCTAGCCATGGAACAACCACCCGCATTGAACAGTTATGGTATAACACAGAATGCCAACCTAATGAACTCCTGGTCTTTGATGTATGACCATGGTGGTTGGTGTCATGAATGTCCAAGATAGCTTGACTGAATAAAATATAAATAATGATAACATATTATCCCAGAAATTCAAATAGAAATGACACAAGGTTCTTTTCTTAAACAATAGTTTCACCAAAATCTTCAGGTATGCAGACAAAGCAACAGCATGTGAAGGGAAACTAAACTACCTTAAGTATTTGTGCTGATAATAATTAACCTGCCTTTACATGATTTAAATATAAATTTTTATTTTCTTACATGCAAACCAGTTTATCCATAGGTGACACCCTAAAATAGCTATTCTTTCTGGAACCTTATTTTTATTCATTCAAGTCCAAAATTTTGTGCCCTCTCTGTTACTTTCTGGTTGAAAATTATTGCACCTAAAATTAGCCACTGACCCATCTCCTTATATATTCTCGAAAAAGGCTCAGATAGATCTCGAATTTTTAAATTTACATGGGTGGAAGCCACCCTTTTGAATGGATTATAAATACAAAGTGTATATATATTTAAAATTTGTAAAAGAAATCACAGTCTGCCTTGACTGAACTATTTTATGGCAGTTCTTTTTGAGCCAATTCTATATTTATGAACTTTAACAGACAAATGTATCACATCAAATTTGATTTTTATTAACCATCTTGCTTTATTTAAATACATTGCTCATAAAAGTAAGTGTAAAAGACAACCCTAAACTATTATATTGATTTATCTGCACTTTTTTGATTTATTATCATTTTTAATTATTTTATATTACTTACTAATTAAATATTTTTTTATACTTTTTGATGGCACCTTTTACAATTCCAATGCACTTTCCAATTTTGATGGCAACAAAGACAGAAATTTTGTACTGTTTATCCAGAATTTTCTTAGAAATGTGCAACACCTTATTCAAAAACTGGAAAAACGCAGTAAAAAATTAAATAGACCTTGTTAGTTGAATTCAATACAACTTGTTTAAATGAATTCTTGCTGGCTGAATATTCATTCAAATAATAATAATGGACTCTCCCCCATCGATTTCGACGTATGATGATCTGACAGCTTAATTGATTCAGTTATGAAATTTTGTGTGATAATCTTAAGTGGCACTTAAGACCCGCTAGTGATTTACAAAGGAGGCCACATATATGGAGCAAGAGTGAGGATTGTGAGATAAGATCATTGTTAGATTGGCTGCCCTTTTAGATCTTGCTCTCACTTCTTGAAGATGATTAAAAACTGCTGAGTCCACTAAAACACATTCATCTCCATTCAACCCGCTTCAAGGCTAAGCACTCAAGGGTGTTATGTGGTATATTGACAGCTGACAAGTTGCTTTTCAGCTAGTCTTTGTATCTTAGCCATGGGCGTCCTACATTCCTGTAGCTCTGATTCAAATAATATATATATATATATATATATATACAGATATACATAGGAATATTGACAACTTTAAATAATTTTATAAAGCAGTTTATTTTAAAAGCTGTGAGTAATCATTTATTTATATTTTAATTTTTACATGAATATAAATTTAGTTAAATATCAATGAAAGTTCCTTGTTAATTATTTTTTATTTATCTTTTTGATGTTTCTGATTATTTTCTTAATTTCAGGTTCAAATTTTACTATACCTGAATACATACATAACATTAACCATTATCAGAGACCTTTGGTTATGATGTCGGTTTCTTTTCAAATAGTACATTTTATTTTTCATGGATTCACTTCCAAACATGGTGTGTTGATATATTTGTTTGTAAGTATAGACATACAGATGTATTCATATACAGATTTAAGCTCACAAACACACATATTAAGACCATTAAATCATTTTAAAGTAGTCCACAGTTTATGTAAATAACTCCTGGTGATCTAACTGACACTTTTTGCATTAATCTGGATTACTTCCAACATAACTCTTTGCAGTACACTAAATCTTTGCTATTCGACTAGAAACTGACCAAAATTAATTGCCACCTTTATGCAAGTGATTGCAACAACCATAAGTCTTTTGGTAACCATTTAAAACATTCTCTTGAGAAATATTTCTTCAAGCAGTTAAGTTGTTTCTATTCTACACTTATTACAATATAATTATATTAAAGTTGTCATCTTTAAAGTTTTTTTTCCTTCTAATTATATATTTAAGCCAGGCAATGTATTTATTCAACAATTCTGAGGCGATACTGAGAGAATGAGAAGTCCTATCTGGATTCATTATTGGTGGCCACAATCTTAACATAAGATATGCAGATGACACAGTGTTGATAGCAGACACAAAAAGGAAACTACAGGAACACTTACAGAAGATAGTGAAGGAAAGCAAGAAGAAAGGACTAAATATCAATTGCAAGAAGAGAGAATACATGGTTTTTAACAAAAGGAACAACTCAGCATTCAAATTACAAATTGGAGATACCAAAATCAAACAAGTACAATTTAAATATCTGGGAATATCAGTTTAGAATTTGAATTTTGAGCTGTAGCTTTTGCTAAAAAACATGTTTTCTATCTTCTTGCAATTGATATGTACTAGTTACATTCCTGCTTTGCTTGTGGTGAAATGATTAAAAACAAAAAAAACACAGTTCAAAATTCATTATTAATACCTGGAGCCGGCACTTCTTACCTGCTAAACCCCAACCGGAGGCTTGAGCTCCACATTTTTTTTGGCTCTGTTGTAGCCACTGCCTTTTTTTTCAGCACTGTTTTATTGCCATTTTTAAAAATTATCTTAAACTTACTTTACATTGTTAGACATCAACTAATAATATACATTGTGTATCTGCATGGCCAGTGCAGTGCATACTACGCAGGAACCTTTGACGGGGTTGGAGCCCCAAAAGGGCTAGTTTCAGCAGTGTTTTTTTGCTTTTTACTACCTAAATTATATAGTCAATCATCAACTATAATAATTGACAGGGCCAGTGCTTACTACCCCGAACCTCTCAACGACGTGGGGGCCCAATGCCTCCTGGGGAAGGGAGCAGAAATGCTAATTTCAGTAGTGCTTATTTTTTTAAATTGTAATTTTTTTCTGAAAAGTTCTTTAATATATCTATATATATCTTGATAAAATCATTTTTATTCTGAGATCATCCACTTAGGAGGATCTCTGAATTTTCTTTTTTTTTTACTAATAGTAAAACTAACCAGAAGTCCATGGTTAGTAATTAAAATAAAATTTCTTGTCCCTATTTTTTACATTTCTAGAAACATAAAGCCAAGAAAATGATTGCTTAAAAATAAAAAAATGTTTAAAGATTTCAATGCATGAAAAAATTTTCCCAAAAACTGAAATGCTGTTTTTAAAACAAATTTTTAAGACAATCCTGTTTGTGTTGTGTTGGAATCTTTGTAAAACTTTCTTTTTTAGCTGAGATGTGTCAGCGATTGATCTTTATGCAAATGTAAAATTTGTGACTTAAACATTTTTTTTCAAGTAAAATTTTGTCATGAAAATATTGGTGGTTATTACAAAAAGAATAATATTTTCTTATATTTTTTAAAATGAAAAAAAAAAACATATCCATTATAAGAGTAAATAATTAATTTAAAAAAAGTGTTGAATGAATTTGTTTTCAAGTTTTATGCGACATATGATGACATAATGATTCAAAAGACGACATAACATCCCATAACTTAAATCTAACAAAGTTTATTTCAAATACCTAAATTTAGAACCTAAGAAAATATACAATAAATTGAATAAGCAAAACAAAGCTCTATTCTAAGAACTGGGAAGGGATAGTTTCATCCTTCCCTCTCTTCCCATAATCCCCAGTAGCCTATATATGAAGCCCATGTAAGGAGTAGTGACACATTGTCTAAAGATAACTTGAGGCATGAAAGTTACTGTCATCATGCAGTACTGATGTCTATGTTCATACTCTTTCTCCTTTTTTTAATGCAGTTAAGCACTATGAAAATGTTGTACACATATATTTGAACTGAAATGTTGAATTCCCAAAAATGCTAGGATACAGCCAACAAAATCTTGGCTACCATACTGCCAAAATTTAGGTCTTGATGATGACCTTAATGATCAAAAGTTCAAGAACAAAACCATTTCCCCAATTTATACACAATTTTGATTTCAATTTACAACTTATTTGGAAATTAGAAGTGTACAATAAAAAATTAAATTAAGTAATTTGCTGATCGAATTTAATAAAACTTATATATATATATATATATATATATATATATATATATATACTTTCATCGTTTATTAGTCACTATATATATATATATATATATATATATATATATATATATATATATATATATATATATATATATTTTAAATAAAAACAGATTGCTTTAAGGTTCCATATAATAAATTATTTCACCACAGCCCTTTTAAAGGACAGTGGATCATCAGATTTATTTCCAAATGTTGAAATGAAAAAATGAAAATAAATTCACACATTTACGACGGGCAATAATAATTAAACTCACGAAGTGGGGCAGTGTAGGGGGGGTAGAGAGACAGCATTGAGTTAGATGTAATTATATATATATATATATATATATATATATATATATATATATATATATATATATTTATATATAATGATAATGACTAATAAAAGCTGAAAGTACTCAGGCATTAGAGAATTTATATTGTCCTGAAAACCAAGAAACAGATTCAAAATTCTTTACAAAGAATTTTCTTTGGTCTTCAACCAAACTTATATGTTGGTTCCAATCATAGTGGAATGACAGCAAAAACATCCCTCTCCTCAAATTTATAGACTAAACATACAGATGCAAGTTGGGATTAAATTAAGTAATTTGCTGATCGAATTTAATAAAACTTACACATATATATATACTTTCATCGTTTATTAGTCACTATCTATCTATATATATATATATATATATATATATATATATATATAATGATAATGACTAATAAAAGCTGAAAGTACTCAGGCATTAGAGAATTTATATTGTCCTGAAAACCAAGAAACAGATTCAAAATTCTTTACAAAGAATTTTCTTTGGTCTTCAACCAAACTTATATGTTGGTTCCAATCATAGTGGAATGACAGCAAAAACATCCCTCTCCTCAAATTTATAGACTAAACATACAGATGCAAGTTGGGATTAAATTAAGTAATTTGCTGATCGAATTTAATAAAACTTATATATATATATACATTCATCGTTTATTAGTCCCTATCTATCTATCTATATATATATATATATTTATATATAATGATAATGACTAATAAAAGCTGAAAGTACTCAGGCATTAGAGAATTTATATTGTCCTGAAAACCAAGAAACAGATTCAAAATTCTTTACAAAGAATTTTCTTTGGTCTTCAACCAAACTTATATGTTGGTTCCAATCATAGTGGAATGACAGCAAAAACATCCCTCTCCTCAAATTTATAGACTAAACATACAGATGCAAGTTGGGATTAAATTAAGTAATTTGCTGATCAAATTTAATAAAACTTATATATATATATACTTTCATCGTTTATTAGTCACTATCTATCTATCTATATATATATATATATATATATATATATATATATATATATATATATATATATATATATATATATATTTTTATATATAATGATAATGACTAATAAAAGCTGAAAGTACTCAGGCATTAGAGAATTTATATTGTCCTGAAAACCAAGAAACAGATTCAAAATTCTTTACAAAGAATTTTCTTTGGTCTTCAACCAAACTTATATGTTGGTTCCAATCATAGTGGAATGACAGCAAAAACATCCCTCTCCTCAAATTTATAGACTAAACATACAGATGCAAGTTGGGATTAAATTAAGTAATTTGCTGATCGAATTTAATAAAACTTACATATATATATATACTTTCATCGTTTATTAGTCACTATCTATCTATATATATATATATATATATATATATATATATATATAATGATAATGACTAATAAAAGCTGAAAGTACTCAGGCATTAGAGAATTTATATTGTCCTGAAAACCAAGAAACAGATTCAAAATTCTTTACAAAGAATTTTCTTTGGTCTTCAACCAAACTTATATGTTGGTTCCAATTATAGTGGAATGACTGCAAAAACATCCCTCTCCTCAAATTTATAGACTAAACATACAGATGCAAGTTGGGATTTCTTCTGAGCCAATAAGACAGGCCAATCTTTGGACTTATCTGACATATATTTCTGTTCTTGTCTTGAAGTCAAAACGCTTCGATCACTTGTCTGTATCCATGTAGCGGACTCCCTTGGTGGGGATCCGCGATATATAACCACAGCCCAAGCGCCCCCGTGTCGCAAGGTGCCCACTAACATTTTTTCATATTAAAGACGTGAAATCTGACAAGGTGAAACAAAATGGACAACAGAAATGGTCTCGCTAAAATGCTATAAAGTCTCTTTAAAAAATGAGTAGAGATTTGCTATGCAAAAACTAAAGTCTAAAATGCTTAGAGGTGTATTACGACTAGGTTCGTAATAACAACGAACTAAAAGGTAATTAGCTCATCTCTAAAACGAAATTACCAGCGTGTAGAGAACACGATCGAAAGGTCAAGGTTGTAATGCCCTGTTCTCTTCCGCTTTAGGGAGAAGCCAAAGGCGGCTGTGATATCCCTTTTGTGTGTTAACACCATTCTCAGTTTGTGAACTTTTTGCTTTATTACGTTTGCTTTGGCTTGCATATATCGTTTGCTTGCTTAATATTCCTTTTTGACCTGTGTTAAGCTTTCCTTTGTTATTGTTTATTGCAAACTTTGTAAATTCTGTTTGTTGGGCATTTCTGTCAATTTCATTTAAACATGGCACATTACTCTACATTATATATAAATGAAAAATTGCTACCAATATATACCCAATATATATGAGCCATTTATGGGTTTCCATGTGTGTTTGTGCATGAGTACAGGAGGAAGATTCAATCGAAAACAACATTTAAGTTGATAAAAAAAGGTTTAAAATTCAAGGGAAAAACTTTGACTTTACATTTAGTTTTTAACTTGCATTTTAACCTCTTGTCTATTTCAAAGTTTTTACCACTATGCTACATCATTATTAGAATTTATTTTTTACAGGGAAATTAATTTAAGGAAAATTAATAGGTAAAGAACCTAACAAGGAATAAATCTCAATGATGACCTGGAAAAAGACAATTAGAAGTCTTCTAGGACTTGAAATAATGCATAAAAATATTGACAGTTCATTAAAAGTGACAAAACTGTTCTTTTCCTAGGTTAGTCTTTAATATAAGATAGATGAAGGTGGAAAAATGACGGGTTGTCAGTTACAGGCCAGTGAGAATCAAGGGAGATAACTGAACCCTGAATGCTTAAAAGCATTTTAGAAAATATATAAAATACTGTACAAAAAAATTGGGGAAATCTGTGATAGTTATAAAATATTTTAATTCTAAGAGAAATATTGTTGTTGAGGACTTTTAATGATGACAGATGGTTTGTTGCTTTGATCTTTCAGTGAATTTTATGTTGGTTAAAATAAGAAAATAAAAGCAAAAGAGAAAATTTTAAAATTCCAAATTAATATGAAAAGCTTAAAAAAAAAGGAAAAAAAATGTTTCTCTATCTTCCTTAATATATAAGGAACTGGTAACTAAATTATATTTTGTAAAAAATATAAAAAATAATGAAAATATTTCAAATATAATAGGAATCTTTGTTGCTCAAATACTGTTAATCCTCTTGTTGGGATCAAAACTGGCAAAGAAGAGGCAGCTGAATGTAGATGGATTTTTCTAAATAGAATGATGGTAAAAGTTGTTAAAAAGTACAATTGAGAATGGGATAAGCTACTTGAAAAATACTTCTTGTATGTGCTATGTCACATCATGACATGGGTGATCATGGCTCTCCACAACTTCCTGTCTTTTGTAGCTCTAAGGTTTGTCTTTTTGCTATCCCTCTTAGTCCCTGTTCTGCCAACCATTTACACTACCGAGATATTTAAATTTTTGTACTTGCTTGATTCTAATATTTCCAATTTGTAGTTCATATTTTGGGCTGTTTCTTTTGCTGATAACCAGACATTTTATCATCTTAGAACTGATGTTTAGTCCATTCTTGTCACTTTTCTTTTACTACCTTCTGTAGGAATTCTTGTCATTTCCTTTCTGTGTCAGCTAGCATCACTGTGCCATCTGCATATTTTATGTTGTTATGATTGCAATAATTAATCCTGGTAGGAGATGTAGTTCTCTCAAGATGAACAGTAGACTCAAAATACAGCTAAGTAAGTATGGGTAGGATGGTAATGGTAATATTAGCTGTTTCCCTACAAGGAAACATTTGGCATTCATTGACCGAGCAGCTAGTACTGCTTTTGATTGACAATTATAAAACCTTTCTCTTAAAACAATTGTTTAGGTTTCTCAAGTCCAGTAGCTGTTATCACTCTCTCCAGTATTGATGGGCTTTTACTTCTTAACTTTTTATTTGAAGTGGTATGGAATGTTAATATTTTGCTAATGTCATTTTCTCTTCATATGCTATCCATTTTAGTTGTTGCTGATGTTGGTAGTCTTCAAGTGATGATGTTTCTGTTATAGTAGTCAAAATGTAGTGACTGAAACCACAAAGATGAGGATATTGAACAATCCACTTCTGAAATCAGCATTCTGACTTTTGGTCATTGAAATATTCATTCTGGAGAGTTGGTCAGACTTTGAACTTTTCAGAACCCAAATAATTAAAAGTAATTAATGTAAACACAATAGATTTTTATCTGAGAATTTCAGACAACAATTTATTCATGTTCACAAAAAAAGAAAAAGTATTTAGAAAATGGTACAATCAGGAGAAAAGTTTAAAAAACATAAAAAACAATGTGAAACTGCTTTTTCCAAAATTTGAGCAAAAGTTTAACAATTTCTTTGCAAAGTTTGGCACAGTAACAATGAAAAAGGATGCATCTGGTTAGCAAGGTTGAATTATTACTAACCAGATGCTTCCTCTGTAGCTGAATGGTATAGCATGTCAGCCTATATGACAGTTCCGTGTAGGATACAGGTTCGATTCCTGTTTGAGGACACATTTTTTATGAAATTTCTTGGACATTCAGGCCAGTATATGTTGTTAATATTGTTTATTATAAACAAAGCATTTATATCTATAAAAATATATAAACAATAAATATATTAAAATAATTGTTGGACTTAATCCATTTCATAATATATATATATATATATATATATATATATATATATATATCGATGTGTGTGTCTGTGTGTGTGTGTGTAAAGAAATATAGTTTTAAGGTGTGCTATATTTATGGAATAAAGTACTCAATATCAGGGAGTGTATGTAAATATAAAAGTGAACATTGAAGTCAACACTCAGAGGCGACTGACTGTTTCATGCTGATCATTGTGTCTAGCATGAAACAGTCTGTCGCCTCTGAGTGTTGACTTCAATGTTCACTTTTATATTTATATATATATATATGGGAGAATATGATATATAAATTTATATATATCAAAACAATGAATTTTGAACAATTGAATATCAAAATGGAAAAATTCTATCTAACATGTTTTGGTATTTAAGAGGACTTCATCAAACTAGTGCTGATGGGAATATATATATCTAGTAGGAGGGGAGAAATATAAATGTATATATTGATTATATTTATACATCAAGTGGAAATGCTAAAGACATAGGGAGGCTAGATTTTAAAATTTCTGGCATTTGACATGTCTAGATGTACAGAAGGACAGTTCCATTTTGGAACCACAGTATTGTATTTAATTTGATTATGATAAATAATGACACAAAATATTTTTCCCATTTTGAGGAAATGAGTTTGAAGTTTTTAGGTTCAAAATTGGAGTGATGGAAACTTCATTCTGGTGATCAGTGAAAGCCTTATAAAATTTATAATTGAAATATATATGCAGTTAGTTGGTTTGTAATTAAAAAGGATAATAAATTCCAAAACCAGCAACTGTATATCTGAAGATATCCAGATGCAGAGAATGCAACAGTTGACCAAAATACAGAATGTTGCACACTATTTACATTATTCAAACTATTGTCCTCATCTTTGTCGCCATATTTATTACGTTTCGGCTGTTGTATGCTCTGGCCTTCTTCAGGTGGTTGGAATGTCGAACTGAACCCTTTATTTCACTCACTGGGGTAGACTGTTCTAGTTCCACGTGCCATGTTTTTAATGGGTGTCAGTTATCAGTTATCTCCTGTTAATTCCCCTCTCCAAGTTCTCCACTGCCTTAACCGGGTATTGAACTCACACTCTTTGGGTCCTGTCACTGGATCTAACTAATACCTTTATCCACTGTGCCATGTATCCTTGAGGCACTGACATCCATTAAAAAGATGGCACGTGGAACTAGAACAGTCTACCCCAGTGAGCGAAATAAAGGGTTCAGTTCGACATTCCAACCACCTGAAGAAGGCCGGAGCGTACAACGGCCGAAATGTTGTAATAAATATGGTGACAAAGATGAGGACATTAGTCTGAATAATGTAAATAGTGTACATAATACCTCATCTCAGAAATATAGACAGATACAGAATGTTCCATTAAAAAATTTACAGCACAATGCTTTCATCTTGCTTCCAGAAGATATTATTTTCTCAATGTTGAAGTCAGAGGTGAGAAAAGAGACTACAAAAAAAAAATTGTCCATTAGATAAATAAACATTTATTTATGCTTAATTAGTTAAACCAATTTACAAGACTAATTTTAAAATTTAATTCAAATTACGTCACAAAAATATAACCAAGTCTGGGTAAATTTTCCAATAAAAATATTTTTTTGTTTCAGAACTAGCATGCAACCAAAGAAAAGATTTTAAAAAATTACATTCATCAACTCTGAAATGACACACTGGTCAAATTTGATTAACCTCTCACAAAATGGAGTTTGGGAACTTGCACTTGCAGAAGGTTTTTCCAATAATGAACTGCAAGCGGTTCTAAAGCATTGAACAGTGTTGAAGTTGCTGAATTGCAAGCATGTGGAAAGAGCAGTTTAATTAACTACTGAAGTTTCACAAATTGTATATAGACAAGAAGCAAGGCAGAAGCACATTATCACTAAATCATTGTGCCATCAAATAAGACCTTCATTTACTTCAAAGGGAAATTATACTGAACAATTTAACTATATTATGATGTAATATATTATACAGTGCAATAGTTTTAGTGCCATTTTCAATAAACAATGCAAATTTAAAACATTTTGTGTTATAATTTCTTTCGAGCAGTATTAAGGTGTTATATACACTTTTATTTTTTTTTCTGTTTTTAACCCTAGAACACTAACCATTAATTAAAGTTACACCACTACTAACCATGGGTATATCATACCCGATTTTGAAAATATCAAAAAATAATATTAAATATAAATATTTATTTGAAATATTTTACATGCAGGCACTTCAAACTTTGTACTTTGAGTTAACATTAATATGAACTGAAAAACATTATCTAGGTAAGAAAATCAGGTACTGACAATTGTAATTAAAAATAGGAAAATTTGCGTTTGGTACTATATACCCATGGTTAGTGTTCTAGGGTTAATTATAACCAAACAAATGGTGTAAGTTCTTATTCATTGATTGGACTTTTTATAATCTTTTACAATTTTTATACAGTTTTCATTTATTGAATACAGTAAAAAATTGCCTATTTTGATTGTTGTGGTTCATAATTAGAATTCTGGTTTGAATATATTTTTCATTCAGTGTATCTAATACAAAAAAATATACACTATTTACATTGCTCGGACTATCATCCTCATCATTGTTGCCATATTTATCACAATATTTCAGGCGTTGTATGCTTCGTCAGTTATCAGTTATCTCCTGTTAGTTCCCCTCTCCAAGTTCTCCACTACCTTAACCAGGTATTGAACTCACACTCTTTGGGTCCTGTCACTGGATCTAACTAACGCCTTTATCCACTGTCCTGACATCCATTAGACATGGAACGTGGAACTAGAACAGTTTACCCGAGCGAGTGAAATAAAGGGTTCAGTTCAACATTTTAACCACCTGAAGAAGGCCAGAGCGAACAATGGTCGAAACGTTGTGATAAATATAGCAACAAAGATGAGGATGATAGTCCGAGTAATGTAAATAGTGTACATAATGCCTCATCTCGGAAATATAGACAGATACAAAAAAATATCAACTTTATTTGAATTTATTCTTGAAATAGTAAAATTTTGAAGTCAGTTTGTAAGGAAAAAAAAACTTGCAGAAATTAGGTGTTTCTGTACATTCGTTTGAACACTCTTTAAAATTAAATGTTCAAAAATTGATAAAAACTATGCATCTAATGTTTGGTGTCAGTAATTATCACACCAAACCCAAAATCTCCCACTGAGCGCAATGATGATTTTCTAAAAGCAGTGAAAATTCAACCTGCCCTAACGACCTAATTCTCACATTTCGTAACAAATCCCCTTTTGTTGCATTGTGGGATATTTCAAAATATTCATGCCAGAATTTTTAAAATTTAGTGTGCCTACATCCTCTATATTTCCCCTCAGTATATACCATAATTCCCCATGTATAATACACCTTCACCCATAATATGCAACCCTAAAATTGTGCTGAAAGTATCGGAAAATGCTTCTACACATGCATAATACGCACCCCTTGTTTGGTAATCAAACCCTATAAATTGTACCTCTCCAATTTCATTACAGTCAGCATTTCCTACTCTTATTTAAAAAGATGTTTTAAACATAGAATAATATTATTCTAATTTAGTTTTATGATAATTCTTATTTTATTTTAGGGCAATTTTTTAAAAGATTTTTTGTAGTTGTGCATAATATGCACCTCTGATTTTGCTTATTATTTTTTAGAAAAAAATGGATATTATACATGGGGAATTAGGGTTGTTTATATTTATAATCCCTCTCACAAAGGATGTGTCAAAATGAATGTCTCCAATTATTTACACAGAAGCTACAACATATACAGGAAGAACATTGACACCATTGGATAGGGCAAGTTTTCATCTACAAAATACTATTTTTACACACTGGCTACACATTTTTAAGGTACTCTTCAGTTTGTGAGTTGCTAGCTGTGCAGAAGCACCCAAAATGCACATTGATGTCAGCCATTGCAGAAACATATTACTCACTGTGTTCACATACACTGTTTGGTTTCTATATATATTTAGTGTTGTGAAATGGGTGTTATTTTTTTCCATGTAAAGGAATTCAGTGATATGTCTCTGTTTCATAGACTCATGTCAGCAACC
Organism: Acanthosepion esculentum; assembly: GCA_964036315.1. Lineage (NCBI taxonomy): Eukaryota > Metazoa > Mollusca > Cephalopoda > Sepiida > Sepiidae > Acanthosepion > Acanthosepion esculentum. Next base: position 35,105,874 of record OZ038477.1, read on the forward strand.
ACTTACCAGATGGTTGTTCAGTTGTTATCTGTAACAAGGCCAAAAAATTCAGTATTATTGGCAAGAAGATTCAACTTCTGCTGATATGGTAATGGTAATATTAGCAGTTTCCTTATATGGTAACATTCAATATTCATTGACCAAACATGCAGTGCTTCATTTGTTTGAAATTTATAAAATTTCTTGTAAAACTTTTCAAGAAAATAGGCTTCTCAAGTCCTGTAAATGTTATCACTCTTTCTAGTACTGATGGTAGTTTCCTTCCTAACCTTTTTTTAAGGTACTATGAAAGGTTAGCATCTTGATTATGTCATTATTTTTCTTTGAGTTACACATGCTATCCATTTAAATTGTTGCCGCTGTTGGAAGTCTTCTAGTGATATAGTTTTTGCTATTTGGTAAAAATTTTTTTGTAATTCAGTAGCTTCTGTCTATAGGATCTGATGAAGGGTTGTTATCTTTAAGATCTAAAGGATTCATTCACAGGAAGCCATTTTTACTGAGACAATGATTGTTTTTAGGAGATAGTTTCTGATTGATTTGGATGCCATGCATGACATCCATGTGAGTGCTTAGATATGATGAGGCTATTTAAGAGCATGACTTTACTTTTTAGGTTAATATTTGGGGTTACAAAGTGAAATGATACATAAATATTTACAACTTACACCAAACGCACATTCAAGAAACATATGAGGACAGATATATATATATTTAAAGACATTTATGATATGTTTCACGTTCTTTTTATAGATACAAGTATTTAAGCAAATGCTCTGTTTTATAATAAACAGTATTAAATAACATTTACCGGCCTGAATGTCTGAGAAATTTTCATAGAAAATTTTCGTTCTCCAACAGGAATCGAACCTGTATCCTATATGGAACCGTCATTTTGCGTGACGTGCCTTAACCTTTTGGCCACAGAGAAGCATCTGGTTAGCATGGTCAATTTTACTATCTTTAAACTTAAATCTTCCATGAATCTCTTCTATTCATATCTGCTCTAGCGTATCAAATGTAAACAAATGACGTCATATATTTTTGAATTGGACAAAGTCCGACAATTTATTTAAAGACATTTATGATATGTTTAACGTTCTTTTTATAGATACAAGTATTTAAGCAAATTAAATAAATACAGGCCGGTAAATGTTATTTAATACTGTTTATTATAAAACAGAGCATTTGCTTAAATACTTGTATCTATAAAAAGAACGTTAAACATATCATAAATGTCTTTAAATAAATTGTCAGACTATGTCCAATTCAAAAATATATATATATATATCTATGAATTGGGGTCAAATGCAGATGAAATATGGATGGGAATCTAACAGAATCATAGGATAAAGAACAAATAGGAAACATTTATAAATCTAACATGTTTCGCTTTTATTAAAGCTTCATCAGAGAATGAGATATGGAAAAAATGAACATCCAAACAACATCCAAACATAAATAATGCTTACTAGATACACACACATACATATATACATTATCATCCATGTTAACTATGCTGACTCTTGTGGTCCTACCAAGAATTGAACTCACCATCCTTAGCTAACAAATTTCTGAAGACATGAGACCCTCACTCCTCAGATGTGTCCTAAGTAATGGCAGTAGCAAGTTTGTTTCCCTTCCCCTGCTAAAGTGGATTTAATTATTAGGCATAATTGAAGTTTACTGAAATTTCTCCCCAGTGAATATTTTTCTATTGTCTGGTGAAGTGCTGTCCCTCAGTTTATTGATCAAGATCTTGTTTTATCAATCCAATTCTGCATAGGCAAACTAGAATTATGATACACTTACACACATAAAATCATACACACAGATGCTGCTTGACAAGTCAAATGCACGTGAAGTCTGCTTAACCAATGAAAATCAAACAACATAAAAATAAAAATACCAGAATTTTTTTCCATATCTCATTCTTGGATGCAGTTTCAATAAAAGCAAAACACGTTAGATTTATAAACGTTTTCTATTTGTTCTTTATCCTATCATACATATCTATGTATCATTGCATGTTCGTTTAAAGAACTAAATTTTCCTTCATCCATTTGTAATTAAATAAGGGACTGTTTTGTTTCAGATAAACCAAAAAGTAGAATATATGACATAATTGAAAAGAAAAATAGTTTGGGAAAGTCTCCAAACCAAATAAGAAACCAGCATTTTGTT
>OZ038477.1:35113057-35145557 GCA_964036315.1 Acanthosepion esculentum
TTCTCTGTCCACTCTTCAGGAGGTATCAGCAATTGACTGCTTATTTTCTCATTTTCATTATTTTTATATTAAGTTAGAAAATAACCTATGCACTTTTTATTGTTGTAAGGTTGATTTTTTTTCTTTGTTGTGTATGTTTGTGTATATGTGTGTGTGTCAATGTGTAGAATGTTGTGGTTATTTCTCTTGTTTTTCTTGTCTCTGTAAACATGCTCCCTATTGGTTTTTCTTCTCTTTCAGCTCTGAGTGTCAAAGATAAATGTAGTGATGTTATATCCAGTTTCATGGACATATATATATGGGGTTATTTACTTAACTTAAATAATTATGGGATGCTCAATTCTAAGGGGCTATCCTATCAGTACAGTACTTTTTTGATTACCTGGATGGTTTGGGACAAAGGTTGAAAAAGATGTTCAGATAATTAAAAATCATGGATAATAGAATAACTAAATTATCAAAGAAATTTAACATTTATATCATCAAATAACATTTGATGCTCACAGGACAGATTGAAGGTAGACGGTCAGAAGAAAGTAACACACAACCTACCTGGTGAGCTTCAGTGAATAGATGGTGGAGCAGGGTTTGGGAGAGATGGCAAAAAGACATAAGTTCTACAAAGGTTAGAGAACTGTGGAGAGCCATGTGTTGATCAAAGTTTTGTCCAATTTATTTTTGATGAAAAAAATGCTTCGGTTTTTATCTCTTTCCAGCTGACATTGCAGGTTTTCTAGTACTGACTCCAGAAACCGTATTAAAGGAGGTGTATTAGCAAGAGTAACTTCTGCTTGAATGTAACCAAATTAACCATTTGTCAAACATAATCATTGGTTCGGTATTTGAAATTGGGCACTGGGGCTGTTGAATTTCAACATGGCTAATATCATCATCATCAGCATCCTGCTCCTCGTCAACATTTTCCGGCATGGTGATAATTCAAATGTATGTCTTGTTGTATAAAACAATAAAGAAATTAGCAAAAATTAATTGAACTGACTTTTATCATTAGTTGTAACCTAGGGAAGATTACTGAATAGAATAATCACACGAAAGTTGGTAATGAATGAGAATACTTAGGACACAAACAACACATTTAAGATTCGCCAGCAGTGTGTAGAGAAGAAGTCAACTACTAGAAGTGAGTCAAGTGAATTCTAAAATGAATCTCCAACTGCAGACCAACATACAGTATTTACTACTGTATTTATGTGAATGGGGACATACCCATTATTGTCTGTAGGTATGCTACAACAGTTAGGAACAAAGAAAAATGTACAGAACTTTTATGTAGTATCAATCTTCCTCTATGGCAGTGAATAATGGACAATATCCTCACAGATGAAGAATAGACTTAAAGCAACAGAAATGTTGTTCTACAAAAGGATGCCGAGAATACCATGGAATGAGCATATGAACAACAACAAAGTTCTAGAGACAATGACAACAAAAAGGACACTTATACGTAACATCAGGAAGACACAGTTGAAATTTCTGGGGCACATAACAAGGAAAAAATTTGATGCTCACAGGACAGATTGAAGGTAAAAGATCAAAAGAAAGTAACACGCAACCTACTTGGTGAGCTTAAGTGAATGGAGCAGGGTTTGGGAGAGATGGTAAAAAGACAAAAGTTCTACAAAGAAAATTGTGGAGAGCCATGATTGCCAACATACTGAAGGGACATGGCACATAGAAGAAGAAGAGTATGGTTTTCTAAATACTCAAAATGTTTGAGATGAAATATTAGAATAGATTTAGCTTGGATCTTTCTCTTTGAAGAAAAAGATTCTCGGATACACAGGTATGGCCTCAGAGTTTATAATTGGAAAATCTCTCAATAGCAAGGAAAACATCTCTGGGGTCCCTGAATGATTCTTTCATTTATTTTCAATTCATTAGTACACTTTATTGGCTATTAGGGTGAATAGACTGAATCTCATGTCTTTTGGCGGGATGTTTGTATTTCCAGCAGGACCATGTTGCATCCTCGGAGTAATTTTATCATTTTTATTTAATTTATTTTAAACAAGGTTTCAGTATTATTGTTTTATTTGATTTTAGTTATAATTTTCATTATTATTATTATTTTATTTATTTGTTACAATAATAATATAATAATAATATAATAATAATAACAATAATACACTTTCAATAATTACACTTTGTAATATCTTTTCTCATATTTTTCTTTTTTTTCTACAATTAGGACATTTTTTTCTTTCTTTGCTATCAATTATTTTCAAAATTTATTCCTTTTTATCTCCAGGTCTCCACTTGAAAATCACATGAATTATATTTTTATTCTTTTATTTCTTTTAATTATGTTATTAAATAATAATAATAATAATATTAGCCTTTTCCTAACAAAGAAACATTAAGTATTCATTGACTGAGCAGCCAGTGTTGAAAATTATAAAATCCTTCTATTAAAACAATTTTTAAAGAAAATAGGTTTTTCAAGTCCACTGTTATCACTCATTCCAGTATTGATGGCAGTTTCCTTCCTAACCTTTTGTTTGATGCCACTTTTTTATCTTGCATAAATCATTTTTCACCTTCTGAGATCACAGTATTTCCAGAAATGTGTTTATTGCTAGAGAGCATAAAAACTGTGTTATGGGGCCTCCCAATCTTGAGAATGTGTGGGTGGTGTAACGGATAACAGCTCGGAATGAGTGCCAAGTTTGAATTTCAGCTAGGTTCATGACATTCACCCACATGCATATTAATCTTGGGAAAAGTATGACTCCATCACATCCATCTGGCTATGGGTTAAATAGTAGGATTCGTATCTAGTCAAATCATTATTCTCAAAAAATTGTTAATGCAATATTCAAACACAAAAATTATTCTAACAACCTAAAATATTTATTGGCTTTAAATAATCCACAAAGGCTTGATAAGTCATAAAAAACAAAACAAAATAAATCAATCAGTCAATCTTAATCTTTAAAATTAATGCCTGAAATCTTAAGTTTTACATGAACTCTAACAAAATATTAGATGTATGGAAAAGTTAGCAGTGCCCTGCTTTTTAAAACTACAAACTGAATGCACTGGAGAAACTTATTCAGTCAGGCACTTATGTGCCATGAGTGATACATGCTTAGGTGATCATGTATCTTTTGATACATGACTGACGAGGCATGTTTTTTCCCCTGCAGTAGGTTGCAATTTCTTTCTGCAGAGGACCAGTTGCTATCCAAGGCTATAGAACCTGGTCTGTCTTGCTATTTACCCATAGCCGGAGAGAGAAGAAGAGGATTCATACCTTTCCCAAGGGTATTAGCACATAAGTGAATGTAATAGATTCGACTGGAATTCGAACTCGGCTCTGCAATTCCTCAATCTGAGCCACTATCCATTACTCCGCTGGGAACTTTTGCACACACCTAATAATAATACACCTAATAATAACACACCTAATAATAACACACCTAATAACTATTACAGTGAATAAGCAATGATAAAGATAGACAAGAAAGGACATAAATAGATTTTTAGAAAATAGTTTTTTACTGAAATCAATCAGTTGGCATAAAAGTGGATATTTATGTCATTACTGACTGATATGCTGAGAATAAATTTTTCTTTTGAGAGTACACAGTCATAAACACCTTCAATTTACTTTATGGAATGAAATCTCATATATCATTACACATGTTTCTCTTATTATTTTATTTTTTTAAAAGTGATGTTTACTTTTTACAAGACTCAGGAGCCACTTGGAGGTAGAGGGTTACAGATTAAGGGACAGGTTAAAATAGAAATGATCGGGAAAACACCCTCTTGGGAGTCAGTTCCACAGAGCAGTGGTTTGTGGGAAGAAGCTGCTTGAGTACAACTTAAATCTCTTCTCAAAATCTAAGCATAAAAGTGAAATATGAAAAAAATGTTTATTCTGGAAACAATTAAAATAAAAGGAAAATCTCTCCTTTTTTTTTCTCTAAAAAAAAATATATAATATGAGAGAGTGCTGAAAATTTCTCAGCCTGACCCACTTCCCATAATCAATATTTTGATATTTGGTCATTGAATTTTTTTATACTGAATTTGACCCAATACAAGGCAAGTCATGTTAGAGGGTTACTGAATGAGGTGGTGTAATATGAATGCAAGAAGAGGTAGATGGAAGTGAAGATTACAAGAATGAGGAGGATAGATAAATTGAAGAGGTTAAGATTGTGGCATTCAAGGAAGTATCCACGTGAGAGTTTGCTCCACAAAGTAGCCGTTCTACAAACAAAAAACCTGTCTGAGTGGAACTTCCTCCTTACAAATGGAATACTGAGGAAATGTGGGTGATTTGACTTTGAGCTGTGAACTAATTCTGTAAAAACAAAATGCATTTAAATAAGAGAAGAAATATAATGAAACAAATAATTAACTCCCTTGAAAAACTTTTTTCTGTTCTTTTGGAACATTATTTTGTGCCTTCTGACTTTTCTTGGTGCCCCCAAAAAACTCTAGAACAGTGATTCTCAACTGCTATTATGACTGGATTTGAAATCCCTTCATAAATGTTCCTTATATTGGACTTCAGTTATATGAAGAAGAATTGGCCACCATTTCTAGTGATCGAGGACTCGAAATAAAACATTCGACGGTAGCCATTGATATATTTTGGATATCAATACAAAAGCAATATACCACATTAGCTAAAATGGCTTTATCATCAGTTTAATTGCAATTTTCAACTTTTTATTTATGTGAATTAGGCTTTTCAATCCGAGATAACATCAAAAATAAGAAGCGAGACAGACTACGCTCAACTGAAAAAGAAATGAGGGTCTGCTTATCACACATTCAACCAAACATTGACAAAGTCACAAAAAACACCAAGCACAGATTTCACACTAAATAAGCTGCAGAAATTGCAGAACAGAAGCACTAAAATAAAGTAGGTTCATATTTGTGTGTGTATTTTTTTTAAATCTATGGTTTTATTTCATAACATTTAAATGTATACCCTTTAAAATTTTGGTAAGTGTGCCATGATATTTTCATTTGCTCCTTGGTATGCCATTGCTTAAAAAAGTTGAGAAACACTGCTCTAGATGAACTGCACTTGGCAATTGATCTCTCCTCGAACATAGCTTTAAAAGTACAGTGGAAGTAAAATCTGCTTGGTCATATTCAATACCTTGAAAAACCTAACTAGCAACATTCCATCATCACTGAGCAGACTTTGAATTTTAACGTATCGCAATGAACAGGTGTTCTGTGTGTAGAGCACATATTTGGGACTAAAACTCAACCAAGATCTCATGTGGAACTCGTATATGATCCATTGATAAAGATACTGAGAAAATAGTTCTCTGCACTGCTCCAGTAAGTACTTGACTCACCCTGTTGTCCTCTACCTTTACAAGAGCCAAATCAGGCCATAAATGGACTACTGCTGACATATATGAGCAGGGGTTGCCCTGTTTTCACTTTCCAGTCTTGACAGAGTACAAAAGTATCTCTGCATCCCTGTGGGTGATGAATTATTTTCCACCCTACAACACCGTTCCCACCTGAAATGTTGCAAGCCTCTATTTTGTTTTATCACTATTTCCATGGAAAGTGTTCAAATGAACTACATTCTTTAGTTCCACCAGTTCTACCCTTCAAGGCTAAGATGCACCATGCCACGCCCATTGTAGCCAACCACCACCATTCATTTTGTATTTTATTGGCGAGATGTAAGTTCCACTTAAGCAGCTTCTTCCTATGAATCACTGATTTGTAGAACCAACTCCCAAGAGGATGCTTCTTTGATCACTACTATCTTAACCTTTTAAAGATTAACCATTATCTTTCTCACATATCCGCATAAACTATGAGGCATTTCTGGTGAGGAGGGGAGTTAGACACCCAGCATTGATATCAGCAGGGTATACTGAGCTCCATAGCTATACATGCAGCCAATATATATCAATATGATGATGATACGGCATCACTGAGTGGGAGGTTTCCTAGACTGAAGTCAACAGCCATGGCAGAGGGTTCACCTGATTGAATCAATGACCATGTGTTTGTGACCAAGGCTAACTTTCATGTTGGAGGATATCAGCTGTAGTTTGACTTGGAGAGGGATGGGCTCCACCAGGTCTATTTGCCCAAGACCTGCTATGAATACTTTGTTGGCTTTAAACCCATATGTGGTAGGGGACTTTTCAAGTGCTTTATTGTATACTGACCCTACAACCACATCTAGTTTTGAGACTGATGATGATGATGAATATTTTAATAGTCTGAACAATTGAAACTATGATGGGTCTTCTAAAATTTTTACTTATGTCAGGTCATTCTATGAGTGCTACTAGTATCATGTAACACAGTACTACTTGCAGTATGACCAAGTCATTGGTAACTAAACTTGTTCCCCTATTAGATTTTTCTGGTTAGGAGGGTAGATAGGCACCTGGCATTGATGTCAATGAGGTAGACTGAACTCCATAGCTATTGATGCAGCTAATGTATGTCAATGCTGTAATGACACAATATTGCTGAGCAGAGGGTTTCCTAGATAAGATTCATCTAAATTTTTCTTCTTAATATATAAAATAAAAAAAATGGCTGCAAGATAGCCAACATCCACATTTTATAATCTATTGTTTAATATTTCCCTATTATGGTTTCAACAACAATATATTTCAGGGTCAAGTTAAATGAACCTACAACTAAACTTGCTTACAGTGACAATTATCTGTCAGTTCTTCTATTAGTACAATGCTATGTGTTTTTATTTGACATGGTGAATAAAAGTCTTGGCTGATGTTGATTATGAACTGTCAAAACATGGTTATGTACCAATGATGGTAAAAAAGAAAAAGTGTTATGGAATCCTCTTCACTTGAGTCAAAATATTTCACACTTTTCTACAGAAAATGATTTTCTGTCGATGTTGTTTGCTGTTCTTTCCACATGAAATAGCAGAACAAACCGGATGGGAAGGAGGCCAATATGCCTGCCAAATAAAATTTTGGCTGCTTCTATTGCAAATAAGGTCAAAAGTCAGAAGTCCTTAGGCTTTTTTTATGATGCTCTTTTCTTTTTGCCTTTTAATAGCTTTTTATTTTTTATCATTGTCTTTCATTTATCTTCTTTTTTCTTTTTTGTTGACTGCATGTAATTTTTAATTTTACTTCTGCATCTTTTTAATACTGTTCTCTTCATCTTCATTTACAGCTTTTTTCATTTTTTTTCTTGTTTAGTAATGACTACGACCTACGAAATTAACAAAAATATATCTTTTTTTAATCATTTCACCCCAAGAAAGGCAATAAAGCCACTAAGACATGGCAGTTACTGAGTGTGAAAGAATATGAGAAGAAAAACATTATTAAGGAGTGTGATCGACAAAAGAATAGGAACTAAGAAGACAGAAGAATTTAATTGGAAATCAAAAAGCCAGAAGAGAGTTCCACAAGTGAGAAGTACTAGAAAAGAAACTGTTAGAATATAACTTACAATTACATCTAACCATTTCAAATATAAAAGGATGAGGCCTTGCTGCCAATCTAGTACTGTGCTTAAATTAATAAAGTCTAGCTACCAAAGAGAAAAGCTCATCAGAACAATTACCATATTTATAGAACAGGTAGAGGAAGATTACATTAAAGTAGTGGGAAAATAGCTGAGATGCCAGATCAGGACCGAGGATATTGCAGATTTTTTGGGGATTTAATCAAGGATCTCTAAAGATGTAACAGGAGCACAAGATTATATGTGGCAGTAATATTCAAAGCATGGACAATTCATAGACTTATAAATATGCAGCATTTCATATTAAAAAAGGTTTCCTTATATCTTTCATGCAAATTTACAAGAAGTGACAAAAGGTCAGTCTTATTTGCAGTATTTTACTTAATACAAAGAAAACAGAGAACTGTAGATTAAAAGAATTAACAAATAGTGACTATATATGGCTGATGGAGTTGGATTATTCTCTGAAAAGTGCCAATGTTTTCTGCATCCATGTTGTATTGAAAGATCCATGGGAAGGGATACTGATGGAGTTATCACTAATACAAATATGATGGGGAGTCAGACAAAGAGATGGAGAAGTTCTTGGTTAAAATGTTATCTAATTGGTTCATTTTGGTCACATGCAACTGTTGCTGGTAGTGTTGGTGACTTCCGAAATACCAAAACTGGACTGGCACTTAGTAATGCATGCAAACAGGTTTATTATATATGTAATATTAGAATAAAATAAACCAAACTAGGAATGATTGGTTGGGAGGATAAGGTTGACAGGTGGTTAAATTTAATCACATAAGGTAAGAATAATAACTGTGGTCAGCACTGTAATTACTCCCCACCCCCACTCATCAATGATGATACATGCACACACCCACTCCTGCAGCAAGTTTGGCAATTTCATGTCTCTCCCTGATCCTGGGATCAGCATTGTTTTTTTGTGGTAGTGAGAGGTTCATTTGATTGATCAGTGTTTACATAACATGGCACTACTTAAATTAACTGGTCTGCACATAAAAAAAGGAAGAATATTTTTTAACAATTTGACCTTTATTAATACCATGACATTTGTCAAAATGAAAAAAAAAAAACACTCATTTTATTATTTTAAAAATGGCTGTCCTGTTCGTAATATAACTAGTGTCAAATTGATCCACAACTGCTTAAAGAATTATCTGCACTTTGTCAAATTTGAAATTGTGTGGACATCAGTGATAACTGCATACTATTATGAATTGAAAAAAAATAAAAGATCAGTAATACACAGCTGTTGAAAGCAGTGGTTCCCAACCTATTTCTTTAAGGCCATAAGTTGGGGAACACAGCTCTAAAGAAAACTAACCTGCAAAATTTATTCTCCCTACAAATCTTATTATTTTTTTTTTACATGTAGACCAAACAATTTAAGTAGTGCTGATAACATTTTATTCACTAACCAATCAAATACTGACCAATAAATTGGTTACTGAAAATTAAGTGTCAGTTATGTGCCATGTGTGATACATACTTAGGCAATCATGTATCTTTCAATACATGACTGTCTTGCTATTTACCTATTGCTGGAGGGAGAAGAAGAGGATTCATATCTTTCCCAAGAGTATTACCATGTAATTGAATGTAATGGAGTCAAATGGAATTCGAACTCGGCTTTCCGATTCCTCGACCTGAGCTGCTATCCATCACTCCATTTAAGATAAAAAGATTAATAACAATGAAGAACAGCAGTGACAGTATAAGTGATGGTGAGCTTCAAACATTCCCTATTGTCAAAACAATTTGCTGAACTAAGTCAGGATGATTTCCAGTAACACCTGTCAGCTGAACTGCTTGCCAACAGACCTGATCTTTTCAACTGCTAGGTTACTTTAAGTTTGTACTCAATTAATGTACTTCTAACACTATTCTTGAAAAGTAACATAACTCTTAAAAATTTCTGAAAATCTTTTTTTATGGAAAAAAATATCTTTCCTTTTTAAGTGAGTGAAGGTTTTAGCAAGGACAATCCTTCTTCTTCAAATGTCACAAAAACTGCACCAAATAAGAGAAACCACATCACTTGGGAACTTTCAACAATGGCAACAACTAAAATGAATATAATATGTAACTCAAAGAGAAAATAATGACATAATCAAGATGTTAACATTCCACAATACTTTAAACAAAAGGCGAGGAAGGAAGCCCCCATCAAGAATGATAACAATAAATGGACTTGAAAATAATAAGAAAACATGGAAAGATTAATTACAATTGAAATTTAACAGACTCACATTCTAATCATACATTTATTTACATAAACATTTTAAAGATTACTTTTCACATTGGTTGATATAAGTATTTAATATACTCAAAGGAAGTTACAGTCATTGTGATAATAATACTAAGAAATTCTACATATGAAAATTTCTAAAGAGTTAATTGATTTATTTTAATCTAACAAGATAAGCTTACTTATTTGACAAGCAATGAATAAAAAAAGATAGATACCTGAAAGAGGCAGAAGATATATTGAAATATTGTCAAGATGTGCCTGCTAGTTTAATTAGCATTGTATATTAAAAGATAGATACCTGAAGAAGGCAAAAGGGTATAATAGCTGAAATATTGTCAAGATGAGTATGTTGGTCTCAATGACAAATCAATGCATTCCCTTCTTTGAAAAATACTTTTGGCGTCACATTCACACTGAAATAAAATGCAATTGCTTTTACCCTCATTTCAAGAATTTTTAAATTTAAAAAAAAAATTACAGAGACTGCTGTTACCCCTAAGGTGAGAAATATAAAGAAAAAATGCTGAAAAAACTATATAACTCCATTAAGTCTTGGCAAACCTTGTTTTTTTACCAGCTTGATTCAGTTGATATGAAAACTGATGGGTATGCATATTTGGAAAAAAATTTTTTATTTTGTTTATAGAAAAGCAAAATGATCAAAAACTTTTCAGTCTTTGATCTTCTGAATTTTAGACTATGAGGGATCCCAGTGGAATCTCTATTTTTTCTAATGTGGAAGATCTAAAAAAAAGTTTATTTTGGTGCTAGGCTCCTTGCTCTTTGAATTTGTTTCTGTATAAGAAAAGATAAGGTTCTTGAAATAACCCCCTCCCTAAATAAATATAATACAGAAAAAAGGGCAAGAAAGTGGGATAAAAATGATGAAAGAAAAACGATTACAGTCTTTGGTAAAAGCTTTATGATTACAACTCTATTTTAGACGCCATCATGGTTTCTGTTCAAATGCAAGTCCTGCTTAAATGATACTTATCAATGTAAACTCATTCAGGTGAGGCATCTCAGAATTAGGTATCAGTTAGAAATGTTAGTCTGGTTGACAATTATTATTGAATAATAAGTTCAATCCTCAATGGGGAGCCCGCACAAAATTCAAGATTAAATAACCAGTGGTGATATCTATATATAAAATTAAATAACAAGTGGTGATATCTATATATAAAATTCTGTGACTTCCGTTAGTCTGTCTGTTTGTCCATCACAGCCTCTACTATAGCCACACATTGACTGATTGAAAACAAATTTTGGAGAGAAGTACAAATATCTTAAAAAGAAAATATTTTCTCAAAGTTTTGGACTGACAGATAATTTTAGCAATTTGGGTCTTTAAAAATTACTCTGCTTTAATTTATTGTATGTGTGTGTGTGAGAGAGAGAGAGATTCATGATTCTTGTAGTAGACATGAACTTGTTCCTTTATAAGAATGGTACAGTGGTGAACAAAAAATTTGGAGCATTGAGTCAAAGGGAGATAACTGAGACATCTGGAAGAGACATGACACATAGAACTAGAACAATCTACCACAGTGGATGAAATAAAGTGTTCAGATCGAAATTCCAATCACCTAAAGAAGGCCAGAGCATATGATGGCTGAGACATCATATATATATGGCAACAAAGATGAGGACAACAATACGAACAATGTAAATAGTGTAAATAATTATAATACTTCATCTCAGAAACATAGGCAGATATATGATTTCTGTTGGCTAGATAATAATGTTAAAATTATAAGAAGACAGAATGTATGGTTGTCAGCAAAAAGAATAGGCCCAAGAAGTGGACTATCAATTGGAGACTTCAGAATCAAATATGTATGAAAATTTCAATTTATGGCAAGTGTTTTAACAGAGGATGGAAAATGTGACAACAAAATCCAAAGGCACATTGGAATTGCAAAAGATGCCTTCCAAAAGCTAAGCAAAGTATTATTATAAACAAAGAAAAGAGTTGAACAATAGTTCAATGTCACGTCAGTCCCCTGATATGACACTGAACATTGGACAAACTCCTTAGAAATGAAGAAAAGACTCAAGAAAGCAGAAATGGGGTTCTACAGAAGGAAGCTGAGAATACCATGGACTGAACATATGAACAACGAGGAAGTTTTAAGGAGAATGAAAGCAAAAAGGACATTTATACTTAGAATCAGAAAGTAACAACTGAAATTTCTAGGGCACATAATGAGAATAGAAGGTTTGGAGAATTTGGTACTTACAGTGCATACCGAAAGCAAGAGGAACAGAGGAATACAGTGAATAACCTATCTGATGAGTTTGTGTTTGTTTAGCAGAGCAAAGACTAAGAGGGATAGTCTTGTGGTAGGATCCACCTAATTTGCATAGTGGAATACCGACTATATAAATATGGTTGGTACCGGGAAGACAGAGAGGCGAATCAAGAGATTCAACTAGAGACTCTGCCTGACTGCGACTTAGTCAACATTCTCCAGGAATGATCTTCCTGGGAATATACAAAAGACTATATGTAAATATTGTGTACACTTTCTTGTTTCAATACATTTTGTTCTAAGTACATTTTGTGTTGCATTATTATTCCATGCATTAGTCAAGTTTCAACAGATAGTAAAAAGAGAAACCTTACTCTAAGCTACAAAAGACAGGAAGTTGTGGAGAGCCTTGATCACACAGCCCATAGAAGGAGAAGAATTATATAAGATTATATTATACCAGATGCCACGTTCATTTAAAGAATGTTAGAGAAGTGACCAACTGAAAGTAACAAAGTTGAAGAGTGAACTTTGAATAAAATTTTATGCTATGATGATATTTGATCATAAAACTTCAATCTTTTGTCCTCTATCTTATTGATTATTTCTACTTTCTGTTTTCACTTACCAAGATGGTGAGTGAAAGAATGTAAGTCATTTCCAAAAGAATCCTGGAACTTAACCCTTTATTCCCCAAAGCCACGAAGTATTCTTTTACGATCATGTACATCAAAGTCTGTAATACTGTAAGGAATCAAAGAGAATAAGGTTCTTGAAATATCCCCCTCCCTAAATAAATATAAAACAGAAAAAAGGGCAAGAAAGTGGGATAAAAATGATGAAAGAAAGACGATTACAGTCTTTGGTAAAAGCTTTATGATTACAACTCTAGTTTAGACGCCATCATGGTTTCTGTTCAAATGCAAGTCCTGCTTAAATGATACTTATCAATGTAAACTCATTCAGGTGAGGCATTTCAAAATTAGGTATCAGTTAGAAATGTTAGTCTGGTTGACAATTATTATTGAATAATAAGTTCAATCCTCAATGGGAGGCCCGCACAAAATTCAAGATTAAATAACCCAACAAGTGGTGATATCTATATATAAAATTCTGTGACTTCCGTTAGTCTGTCTGTCCATCACAGCCTCTAAAATAGCCATACATTGATTAAAACCAAATTTTGGAGAGAAGCACAAACAGGTAAGGGGGCACAAAGTACAGATGGTTTTACTCAGGTGTGTAGCTTAGTATCAATAAATTTTCATTAATTTTTTTTTTGAAAAATTAAATATTTTATTATTTAACATACAAAATACTCCCACTATTTTAAAAAACAATTTAATGATTAAAATAAGAAATACTTATTTAATAAAAGTACAATATTGCTTTAGCATATCTTTTCTTTACGTTTTTTATATTTCATCAATTGATTTTTGAAATTGAACAAAACGTTGAGTTTGTAAATCTCAACAAAGATGTTAGCAATAACTTCAACAATATTAATACTGTGAGAATTTCAACATGAGTTGCAAAAAAATTCTAGTAAAATAAAATCAACTAGTCTAATCACACTCAGGGAATATTTCTAAATTTAAAATTCATATAAGTAAAGTCACTTAACCGCCAACAGTACCAGTTCGGATATTCCTTCTCTTCTGTACTATGTCCACATTTTCCTATTTTTTGCACCTCTAAGCAATATTTATCTCCTTACTATCCCTGCCAGTGCTTGTTCTGCCATCCATTTTACACAAGCTTGCTAGGTCAGTTACTCACTGTTTTCCTTGTACCTTCAATATACATTGTGAGTGTCAAATTCTCCAAGCCAAGCTTGCTAGGTCAGTTACTCACTGTTTTCCTTGTACCTTCAATATACATTGTGAGTGTCAAATTCTCCAAGCCAAGCTTGCTAGGTCAGTTACTGTTTGCCTTGTACCTTCAATATGTCCTGTGAGTGTCAAATTCTCCAATCTCTCTTTTCTATAGAATTACAGCTCTCTTACTTCAAGTCTCCTTTTCAGCTATGAGGAAATTGTTCAGCAGTCACTAACATATGAGAGGATTAATATTACATAGCAATTCAGCATAATTTTTGTCTCTAATGAAATTTTCTTGTTTTTTAATATCTTGTTTGGTTTTTGGAAGGCATAAAAATTAATTTGGTTTATTCTTCGCTTTATATGTTAGATAGGATATTAAAAATATCTAAAAACAAACACTTATTATTTTATATTTGTAATAAGTAATGATTAAACCGCTTTTGAACTAATATCAACAAATCCTGTACAAAGTTTCAGAAAATGTGAAAAATTTTAATCTAACAAACTAAACCAAACAAAATAATATCAATGTGATATTTACAAGGTAAATTGTTTGCAAATTAGATCTTTTAGTTTGTGGCAACTAGAGTTGGTAACCTGATTTTAGAAAGCTAAGAATTCTAAACTCAATAACTGAACTATGTTCATAATTTTCTTAAATGTTATGCAGATTTACCCCTAAACTTCAAATGATGGGATTTTCTATCATGATGGGAATTTCTATTTTTCTATAATGGCAGTTTTATAGCTCAACCGCAAATAATGGAAATTTCAACCATAGTTAATAGTTAATGAGAAATAAGAAGTAGAGTCAAACCATTAAAAAATTCCTTTTACAGAAATTTAATTTTACTTTTGCAATTAACTCTTTGCCAGTGAGAAGACCCATCCTTGTCTTACACCCCTTTCTATTTTTGTATATTTACTGAATTCATTTTCTATCGGTATGCAGGTAGTTACTCGGTAATATTATTAATAGAGTCATAGATAATCTGTAAATGTGTACAGGAAATACACTTTGGAGTAAAAGTCTAGAAAATCAATCTCTTACTCCCAGCTATGAGGTAAGTGTTTTAAAAACACTTTTTTCACATGTGGCAAAATGTGCAACTCACATGACTGAGAGAATTTCATTCACTGGGTATTTTCATGGGCCAGTGCAACCCTAGGATGACCCCAGGACTGCTGGGAGATGGGTGATTTTATCAAGTCATCATCACTAGTTAGGTTGCCAACAAAAGCTATAGAACCCAGTCTATCCTGCTATTTAACCCATAGATGGGGGAAGAAAAGATGGATTCATACCTTTCTCAAGAGTTTTGCACATAAATGAATATGACAAACTTGCCTGGAATTCAAATTTGGCTCTCTGATTGCTCATTCAAAGCTGTAAACTAGTACACCACCTGCACATCCTATGGGCTCAATAGTAGACCTTGTATCCGGAAAAATTATTGTTATTCTCAAATAAGACTGTTAATGCAATATTCACTCATAGAAAAGTAATTATTCTTATGTTTTGGCTTTAAATAACCCACAAAGTGTTGATAATCTGTAAAAAAACAAATCACTTGATCAAACCGTAGAAATGAAAATACTTTTGATGTATTTCTTTGTTTGGCAATGTTATAAGGTGAAGTTAATCAGAATATCCTTTCGGTTAGCAATCTGTTTACCCATAGCTAGAAACTTGAATTGTTGTTGCACAGGGTCCGATCTTAGATACATGATTTGTGCTAACTTGTTTAATATTCAAGAGTATCTGAAACCCAAAGACACAGAGAGATAGACTTAACATAACCAAGATAAAAAGAATGCACACAGTAACACACTGGCCAGACTGCATCTTGACTGGTCCTTTCATTGTGATCTACAAGCCCCTAGCAGTTATAAAAGAGACTATACTTACCATTAATCTATAGATAATTATATATCCCATGACTTCTCTCTGGTTCCTCTGAGAATATTCCTAATCTTCAATGTCCTGCCTTCATCCCCTAAGAGCCTTGAATGCCCCACGGTGGATTTTTAACTGGTTAATCTTCCCAGCTGCTTAATCTGCAAACTTGTCTTGGTTCAGCTAAAACCTTACCACCCACCTCAATCAATAAACAGTCTTGTTTATCATCATCTGTTTTTGTCCCAAGGCAGTTGATAGGTACAAGATGCAAAGTTTTGTTTTATTCATTAATCTTATATTTATAATCAGTGCTGTCTCTCACAGAAGCCACATCAGTGTTTCTTTCTCATGTGCCATACTTGAGATATTTTTCATATTCTAATTTTAGTGGATTCTACTTAGGTTTTTAAATTGAATAAAACATCTGGCTCATAAATTTATTTAAAAAAATCCACATACAATTAGAGTTAGAATTAGTTAATAGTCCTTCAGCCCTTTTGAGCATTGATCTTCAGTTTCTTTTTAAAAACAGTAAGTGTTCATGCATTCACAATATCACTAAGTAAGGAATTCCATTTGTCTATGACTCTGAAAGTGAATAAGTTGGATATTGCAACTGTTTTTGAGTGTTGTTTCATCAACTTGTGTGAATGACAAAACATCCCCCTGTTAGAGAAGTTAAAAAACTTGTTCAATTCTATTTTATAATAGATATTCAGTATTTTGTATATCTCATACAGATCAGCAAATTGGTATTTTGACTGAAGGGTGGTAGCTTGATTTCACTTGTAGCTAGGCTGAAGCACCTATCCTGGGCAGATCACAATAAATTCATATCTTTTTTGTAGTTTGGATTCCAGATAATAGTCACATATTCAAATACCAGTTGTATACATGTAGTGAAAGTGTTTTTACCTTTTTGGAAGATTCGTAAAGTAATGTTTAATCATGCCTATTGTTTGATTAGCCTTCCTTATGATTTTAGAAATATGTGATCATGGAGATAAATTGCATGAAATTAGAAAACCCAAGTCTTTTACTTCATTAAGACAAATTCCAACAATTGTGTAAGAAACCAAGATTTCAATTTGTCTCTGCTCTTCATCACATTTTCCCCACATTGAATTTTAGTAGCCAAAATTGTTATGAACTTGCATAGCATTTCTAGGTCAGCTGATAAAAAAGTTGGTTCACTGTATCATGTGAGACAATTTTTCTCTCCAGAATCTATCTGACATATCTATAAGTCTACTATTCATCCATGCTTAGAATATTGCTGCCACATATGGTCCAGTACCCCTGTTATTTACCTTGAGCTCATTGAAAAAATCCAAAGAAGGATATTATTGGTCCTGATCTGGTGGCTCAGCTTCAGTCACTTGCCCATTACTGTAAGGTTGCCTCTCTGTGCCTTTTCTATAAATACTTTCATAGTAATTGTTCAGATGAGCACCTTGCTATGGTACCTCGACTAACATTGAGATCTCATCAATTTAGAGTTGAGCTGGCTAGATGTAGCCATAAATTCTATGCTAACAGTTTCTTTGTTTGCACTTCTCACTTGTAGAACTCCCTTCTGGCTCCATGCTTTCCAGTTAACTTTAATCTACAAAAATTAAGTGCAATGTCAATTGCTATCTATTGACCTCCTGATTACTCTTTTCTCTTCCTGCTCATTATTAATGTTTCTGTTCCTAATCCTTTCACACCCTGTAACCCCTTGTTTTATTGACTTTACTGCCATGCTTGGCATGAAACTGATTTTAAAAAATGGTAGCACAGGAGAACAAACAAAATACCACCACTGGTGAAGCAAAAGAAAAAGACAAAAATTTTAAATATAAATTTCTTTTGTATTTGCTAATATGGTGTATATGAGTGAAATGTCTTTGTGCAGGTGAGGTGTGGCAATTTTGAATGTGGGTATAGTTGGTAAAGCCTGGAGTTGACATGTTTGGTGGGTTGGTTGACTGAGGTCATGGTGGAAATGAAGAGAGCGCCCTAGAGTGGATTAGTAAAGCTTGATCAAGTGGTAATGACGAGAGAGTCCTGGAGTGGATAAGGGAAGCCACAAATCTGACTTTACTGATACAGAGGATACAAGCAGAATGTCTGTATGTGAGCATGATGTGGGTATTTGGAGGTGGGTGGGTTGCAAGCAGATGTCGGGTTGGTGAACTGAAATAACGGTGGTAACATTGAGAACCTGCCAGTGTCAACAGCCAGCTTGGATTCTGTGTCAGTCATTTTTGTGAGGGCTTTCTTAAAGTCAATCTAGTGCCTCCTGGACTCATCTTTTTCCTTTGGTGGCAACGTTTGTGATTGACTTCTTTTATGTTATATTTTAGATTTCTGAGGAGATTTGCCTTGTAGTTTGGATGTGATGCTTGTAAAAGTTTTTGGGTTTTGCTTTCTTAGTGCTGATATCCAGCCAACTATATATCCATATAGACTGTGTCTCTTACTCTGCGACTTTCTACCTAGAGTGGCTCTTGGGACTTGTACAGATTGAACCCCATTGTAAGAAAACAAAAAATTATCTGGAGTCAAATGTCAACTACACACAAATATATCTGCCACAAATAGGTCTTATTTTGTCAATATATATTTATCTTGATCGGAAAGAATGACATGAAAACATAGGCTCTATCAAGCAATCTCCCTGCTGAAGTAATCTGCAGAAAAAGAATAGAAGCAAAGAGACAGTTATGCATATCCTGACCCTTGAGCAGCTGTCAAACCCTTGTCTGCAGTCATTATGGTAAAGCATGCTACTCCCATGGAGGTCTCACAAACCACCTGAGAGCCTGCAACAGATGTGGAAAACGCTTTCAAATCTTTATTCATGAAGCCAAGCATGATCTTGATTTAATCAATTCTGTATAAACGTATACAAGGTGCATCCAAAAAGGGGGAAAAACACATTCAAACATAAATTTATTGTTTCACCTACAACTTAAAGTGACTTAATTCCTTCAAAATAGTCTCCTGTTAATACACTGTAGCATTTTTTCAGTTCTGGAAGTCATTTTGGGGAATAGTATGCAGTTCAGAGTACATTTTCTTTTATCACTTCTATTATCTGAAATTAATGACTTTTCAGGGTAGATTTCATCTTTGGGAATAAAAAAAATGTCTGGAGTGGTCAAATACGGAGAGTAAAGTTTTAATTATTTACAAGACTTCCCATAAACCCATTGGGTCCCTTTTAAAAGCAGTTCATGATACAAAATGATGAGGTAACAATATTATCAATTTTTTTTATTAATTATACATATTTCAATTTATATTTGCAATACAAGTTATTGTAATAATTATAATTACTTCCAATGTATAATGTGCTGAGATCAAACACAATAAGAAATTAATAAATGGAAAGGTGTTCAGAATTTCTTTTTAAAAAAAATGTAGTCCCTGGTACACAAAACTACAGAAAAAAATGACAAAACTTTCAACATAGTTTAATAGTTTTAACAATTCATATATCGATTTCATGAATAACACTTTGTCAGAAGGGGGAGACATGTAGCTAACTACCATGAACTGATCATGTATTATTTCAATGAGATATTCAGTTGACAATCAACAATTGTTAAGATACATCATCACATAAGAAATAAGAATATAGAATTGTTTGTAGGACTGCATATGCAACCTGTCTTCAAATTGAGTCTAATATTATTATAATACACCAATAAAAAGTGTATAACACTTGTCATATATAAATCTCTGTCTATATTTCTGAAATGAGGTATTATATACACTATTTACATTATTTGGACTAGTGTCCTCATCTTTGCTGCCATATTTATCACAACGTTTCGGCCGTTGTATGCTTCGGCCTTCTTCAGGTGGTTGGCATGTCAAACTGAACTCTTGATTTCGCTCATTGGGGTAGCCTGTTCTAGTTCCACGTGCCATGTCTAATGGATGTCAGTTATCAGTTATCTCCTGTTAATACCCCTCTCCAAGTTTTCCACCACCTTAACCAGCTATTGAACTCACACTTTTTGGGTCCTATCACTGTCACTACCCCAGTGAGCAAAATAAAGGGTTCAGTTTGACATTCCAACCACCTGAAGAAGGCCGGAGCATACAACGGCCAAAACATTATGATAAATATGGCAACAAAGATGAGGACAATAGTCCGAATGATGTAAATAGTATATATAAATCTATTTTACACATATGTATGTTTATCATTTTGTGTTAGATATATTCTATAGTTCATTATAAATTGTATTTATATGCATTTTTAACAAGTTAGACATTTAATGACCACATTTTTGCTGAAAAATTTAACATTTATCCTTCTTCCTTGCCCTGCTGTAAGGAGATCCACATAAGTTTCCAAGGTGAAGATCATTCTAAAGAAACAAACAGTAATCGTCTGCTTTGGGAGAATTATATTTATTGAAATAACAAAGTATAATGTCTCCTTTTTTGTGCACTTAATTTCATTTTCTTCCAGGTAATTTTTTAAAATTAATAATTATATTTTTTATTACATCTACTTGTTTCTTCCTCACTTTATTTCAAAATACATAATAGAATTCCTTGCAAATCAACAGTATGAAGTAACCATTTCATCTTTGGAGTTATTATGCTTCTGAAGAAGTCTGGGTGACATTTTGATCGAAATATTAAAACTGAGAAAACTGAAGGAATTAAATCATGCAATAATAATCATCTTATCTCAAGATATTAGACAAATGAATTTGTTTTTTAAGCATGATCTAATTTGCTAGACTTAACCAACTTTGGCACAAGGTCAAAGTCCTTGAGCATAGCTTACATGATGAATTCAATGCATGCTGCTTAAACCAGAATTACTTCAAGGCAGGGATCAAAAGAAATAATGCTGATACTGGTATCATTCTGGCATGATGAACTGACCTTGAATATTGCTACATGGTAAGTAACTTTTTGTATGTGTTGCTTTCAAAGAAAAGAACAAAAAGAAAGTTAGATTGAATAAAGCGCCCTGAAGGTTTTCTGAATGCAAAAGATGTAGATCCAACTGCTAGGCTATAAAAGACCTGCAAAGACAAAAGCTGAATTGCAGAGAAAAATCAGAAAACACAGAGATGAAGTAAATTCTCAGTGGGAATTAAATTTTGATTCTCGTGTGAAAAGTGAAAACACATAAACATATGCACATTTCCCACTTTCTCTGTCTCTCTCTCTTCATATATATATATATATATATATATATATATATATATATATATATATATATATAATTGTGTATTTGGACAGCAATTCCTCTTTTATATACATTTCATTAAAAACAACTAACAAGGCACTGCAGTTAAGTTTTTTTTATGTCCACACTGTCTATAACTACAAATGCTTTATCTCTGATATGAGCCCCCTCTTCTCCAATAAATATACCAGATTTTAGCAATATATGTTTCTGCAAATTCTGTATGTTAATGATTTGACAGAGGCATGAACCCCCATGCTAACAGAGTCATAGACATGGTCTTCCTCACTTCAGGCCAGCTAGTGATGCAACTGAGACCCAGAACTGGAGCCCTATTTAAAATCTTGTTCCACTGGGTGTGGCAATTTTAGTTTTGGTTTTCATCAGTTTGCTTCTTTGGTCAGCTTAAAACATTCTTAGAGATTAAGAGCATAATTAATTTGGCTCAAAAAATTAATCCTCTTTATCTTGGTATATTTTTATTTTCTAAGGTCATTTTACAATTAATATATAAGCTGGTGGAACTCCAGATCCATCAACCCCACCCCATCTGTGTACGAAATTTTATATGCATTTTAATTTTTTAATTAGTTATCCATCTTAAAAACCATATCAGAACTATAGATTATGGAAATATAAAAGAAAATAAACATCAAAGTGACTTATTTTATTTTATTGTTCAGAAATGAAGTAACAATAGTTATGCTGACATTTTGTAAATAAATATGTTTTTATGATCAGAGAAGTACTGAGAAAACAAATACTCTTAAAATCTAGAGTCTTAGTATTTCTTCAGCTCTTTTTAAAAATATTTGTGCTCTCAAAATCTAGCCACTGTTTCAATAATATTTGTGCTCTTTTTCAAAATAATATTTCTGCTCTCAAAATCTAGCCACTGTTTCAATAATATTTGTGCTCTTTTTCAAAATAATATTTGTGCTCTCAAAATCTAGCCACTATTTCAATAATATTTGTGCTCTTTATTCAAAATATTTGTGCTCCCAAAATCTAGCCACTGTTTCAATAATATTTGTGCTCTTTTTCAAAATAATATTTCTGCTCTCAAAATCTAGCCACTGTTTCAATAATATTTGTGCTCTTTTTCAAAATAATATTTGTGCTCTCAAAATCTAGCCACTATTTCAATAATATTTGTGCTCTTTATTCAAAATATTTCTGCTCTCAAAATCTAGCCACTGTTTCAATAATATTTGTGCTCTTTTTCAAAATAATATTTCTGCTCTCAAAATCTAGCCACTGTTTCAATAATATTTGTGCTCTTTTTCAAAATAATATTTGTGCTCTCAAAATCTAGCCACTATTTCAATAATATTTGTGCTCTTTATTCAAAATATTTCTGCTCTCAAAATCTAGCCACTGTTTCAATAATATTTGTGCTCTTTTTCAAAATAATATTTGTGCTCTCAAAATGTAGACACTTTTTTTTACTAATGCTTCTGGTCACAATTAGGTTTAACATTTCATAAAACTTGTTTTATTATTATATATTCATTTAGTGCATTTGTGCCACTGTGGTCATCACTCCCCTCTGTTGTAATTGTGGTTAATGGTGACATTCAAGGCAAAATAGTGTAATAGCTTGTTAGTTCTTTTTGCACCAGGGATGTTGAGGTTACTCCATCCCTCCTCTCAGAAGTTCCTCTGCTCACTGGTAAAGCCCTTGACTTCTATGGCGCAGCTCTGATGTCCAGGCTGGCGACTGGCTGATTGGCACTTGTCACAGGTAGGTTGGGAAGAGGTGTTCCCTTTCACCGGTTGGATCTAGATACCTCTCTGATTACCCTCACATAGTTTAGCTGGCAGGTTGATGCTACTGACCAGGGCATGGCCATAGCAGTTCCCTTACAGCATCTTGAAGCCATGTGTGAGAGTTGAATGCAGGCCATGGACCAGTACAGTTCTGTATCCTAATCCACCTGATTAAATCAGGGTTGACCACTTTGTTGCAAAGCTACTACCACTGATAATTCACCCCATACACCTCAAAAAGCACATTTACAATATCTAAAAACATTGAATTAAATTTACTGAATTATATTACATAAACTTTACATAACAACATTCATAATAAATGAATTTTTCATTCATTTTGTTGTAAAAAAATATTACATATACTTTTATTTTGCTTTTTAATGGTAAACTAAAATACATTTGAGAATGAAAATCACAAAATACTCACAAAAAAAGAATTCCATGGTCATAGAGAAGAAAATGATCAAAGATTAAAAATGATCAACCAATTAAGTAATCAATTTATTTTTAAAATTAATTATATGAGTTGCCAAATATTTAAAAAATAGTCTAGATTTTGAAATCAGACATATTTTTGTCTTGAGCATTTCACCTCAAGCAAGGCAATAAAGCCACTAAGACACAAGGGGTTACTTAGTGTGAAAGAATAAGAAAAAAGAGAAATATTATTAAGGAGTAAGACCAATAAAAGATGAGGAATCAAGAAGACACTAGATAATGAGTGACATGGCATTTAAATTTTGATCTTAAAAAAGAGCAGACGTATTAGTAAAAAAGAGTCTAGATTATGATAGAAGAAATATTATTTAAAAAACGAGCAGAAATATTATTTGGAAAGAGTCAAGATTTTGTGTTCTGAAATATTATTCGAAAGGAGTTGAAATATTATTGAAAAATAATCTAGATTTTGAGAGCAGAAATATTATTTAAAAACAGAGCAGAAATATTGAAAAAGAGAGTTATATTATTAAAAAAGAGAATTATTTCTGCTCTTTTGTAAATAATATTTCTGCTCTAAAAATGTAGACTTATTTTCAATCATAATTCTGCTCTTTTTAAAATAATATTTAATAATATATCTGCTCTCAAAATCTTTGAGTGCAGATATGTTATTAAATATTAACCCAGATTTTGAGAGCTGATATATTATTAAAAAAATGAGCAAGAATATTATTGAGAATCTAGTATTACTGAAAAAGAACCCAAATTTTGAGAGGAAATATATTATTTTAAAAAAAGCATAAGTATTACTGGAAAAAAGTCAAGATTTTGAGAGAAGACATGTTTAAAAAAGAGAAAAATTAGTTAAAAATAGAATGGAGGTATTATTAAAAAGGAATCTAAAGTTTGAGAACAGAAATATTTAAAAGAGCAGAAATATTTTTGAAAAGGCTCTATATTTTGAGATGAGATATATTTAAAAAGAGCAGAGATATAATTGAAAAGAGGAAATTTTGAAAGCAGATATATTATTTAAAAAAAGAGAAGAAATATTATTGAAAAAGAGTCATGATTGTGAGTGCAAAAGTATTACTGAAAAAGATTTTAGATTTTGAGAGAAGACATATTTTTTAAAATGCAGAGGTATTGCTAAAAAAGTGACTAGATTTTGAGAGCAGGCATATTTAAAAAAGAGCAAAAGTATTATTGAAAAAGAGTCTAGATTTTGAGAACAGAAGTATTATTTAAAAATGAGTGTAATTACTAAAAAGTGTTTCGATTCTGAGAGCAGAAATAATATTTAAAATGAATGGAAGTATTACTAAAAAAGAGACTAAATTTTGAGAGCAGAAATATTATTTTGAAAAAGAGCAGAGGTATTACTAAAAACGTGGCTAGATTTTAAGAGCAGAAATTTTTATAAAAAGAGTGGAAGTATTACTGAAACAGTGTTGAGATTTTGAGAGCATAAGTATTTCAAAATGAGTGAAATACTAAAAAAGTGTCTAGATTTTGCAAGGAGAACTATTATTTTAAAAAAGACCAGACATATTAGTAAAAAAGTGTCTGGATTTTGAAAGTGTAAATATTCATACAAAGAGAAGTATTACCAAAAAAGTGTCTAGATTTTGAGTGGAGAAATATTCATAAAAAGAGCAGAAGTATTACCAAAATGTGTCGAGATTTTGAGAGGAGAAATATTCGTAAAGAGAGTAGAAATATTACTAAAAAAATGTCTAGATTTTGAGAGCAGAAATATTCATAAGAAGAGCAGAAATATTACCAAAAAACTGTCTAGATTTTGAGAGAAAAAATATTATTTTACAAAAGAACATAAGTATTACTAAAAAAAAACTCTAGAGTTTGAGAGTAGGCATATTATTTAGAAAAGAGAAGAAACATCACTTAAAAAATTATCTAGATATTGAGAGCAGAAATATTATTTTGAAAAAGAGCAGAAATATTTTTGAAACAGTGGCTAGATTTTGAGAGCAGAATTATTTAAAAAAGAGCTGACAAAATACTAAAAAGAGTCTAGATTTTGTGAGCAGATATATTATTGAAAAATGAGCAGAAGTATTATGGAAATAATTTCAAGATTTTGAAACTTGACATTATTTAAAAAAAACAGAAATATTTCAAAAGAATCTAGATTTTGAGTGCAGAAATATTTTTTAAAGAAAGAGCAGAAGTCTTACTAAAAAGCTTCTAGATTTCGAGAGCAGATTTATTTAACAAAATATTATTGAAAAAGAGTCTAAATTTCAAGAGCAGAAATACTTTTTAATAAAGAGGAGAAATATCAGTGAAAAAGAGTCTACATTATGAGAGCAGAAATATTATTAAAAAAAGATAATTATTACTAAAGAGAGGTCTAGATTTTTAGAGCAGACATTATTCAAAAAAGGTAGAAATATTATTGAAAAAGCATCTTGTTTTTGAGAACAGAAATATTTTAAAAAAGAGCAGATATAATACTAAAATAGAGTACAGATTTTGAGAGCAGAAATATTATTTTTAAAAAGAGCAGATATAATACTAAAAGAGAGTACAGATTTTGAGAGCAGAAATATTATTTTAAAAAAGAGCAGATATAATACTAAAATTGAGTATATATTTTGAGAGCAGAAATATTATTTTAAAAAAGAGCAGATATAATACTAAAAGAGAGTACAGATTTTGAGAGCAGAAATATTATTTTAAAAAAGATCAGATATAATACTAAAAGAGAGTACAGATTTTGAGAGCAGAAATATTATTTTAAAAAAGAGCAGATATAATACTAAAATAGAGTACAGATTTTGAGAGCAGAAATATTGAAAAATCATCAGAAATTGTCTCTAGATTTTGAGAGCAGAAATATTATTTAAGAAAGTGCAGAATATTATTAAAAAAGAGTGTAAATTTTGAAAACAGAAATATTGTTTAAAAAATGTGGAATTATTAATAAAAATGTGTCTAAATGTTGTGTGCAGAAATATCATTTAAAATAAAGCAGAAGTATCATTGAAAAACAGTCTAGACTTTGAGAGCAGACATATTTTAAAAAAGAGAGGAACTATTACTAAAAATGCGTAGATTTTGAGATCACAAATATTATTTAAAAATGAGCAGAAATATTATTGAAAAGGAGTCTAGATTTTGAGAGTAGAAATATTATTTTAAAAAAGAGCAGATGTTATACTAAAAAAAGAGTCAGGTTTTGTAAACAAAAATATTATTTAAAAAAAGTGCAGAATTATTACTGAAATGCGTCTAGATGTTGAAAATGCAGAAATATTATCTTAAAATAGCACAAAATTATTGCTAAAGAAGGGTTTAAATTTTTAGAGCAGGCATTATTAAAGAAAAAGAGTAGAAATATTATTTTAAAAAAGTGAGGAAGTATTGCTAAAATGTGTGTAGATTTTGAGAGTACAAATATAATTTTAAAAACAGAGCCGATGTATTACTAAAAAAGAGTCTAGATTTTGAGAGCTGACATATGTACAAAAGAGAAGAAGTAATAGTGTAAAAGTGTCTAGATATTTTAGAGCCAAATTATTATTTTAAAAAAGGTGGAAGTATTAGTAAAAAAAAGATTCTCGATTTTATGAACAGAAATATCATTTAAAAATGATCAGAAATATTATTTAAAAAGTCTTTAGATTTCGAGAGAATAAGTCTTATTTAAAAAGTGTCTAAATGTGTAAGTATGAAAATAATATTGATAGAAATTATAATAAAAATGATCAATTTTCTTAGCATTTAATCTTAATCAAACATTACTTAATTAGTGCTTAACTTCATTCTGATTGTACTTACAGATTAAAAGTACAAAACTCTCAAAGTCTGAATAAATATTTTTTTGCACCTATCAAGAGTTACATTGTCTTCTTACTTACTTATGACTGTCCACTCTGTCAAGTACAGTGTCCGTGCTTTTTTGTTATTGGTAAGGACTCAATCTGTGATGGTATTCTCTATACCTTCATCCCCCCCCCACCTCACTCCCATCAGCTTCCCTACAGCCAGAGGAGACAACGACCCTTTTTATTTTGCCATCTCTTGATGGTTACAAAACTTCCTTTGTGTATGTCAAATGCATTCTTCTCACATCTGGTTTTGCCTGCACAAGTCAATAATGTGTTTTGTTTCTCTTATCCTGTGTCATAGTTTCCCAATACTAAATGATATTATTTACCTTGTAGATAGATAGATAGATAGATAGATAGACAGATAGATAGATAGATAGATAGATATTTATTTGTCCCATACCAATTCTGGCGTGACCATTTAGCTAATCCAATATCTTGGGGTTTTTGGTTCTTTGTGATAGATATATATATATATGTATTTTTTTCATTGTCTTTATGTCTCTTACTTACTTGATGGCAAGAAGACACTTTTCTTACTTTTTTTTGAGAAACTTTTCTGTCCATCTCTTTTTACTGTTGTTGTTAAGTTTTGCCTTGTTGTACTGCACAGACTTCAGTAAAACTTATGCTTTGTATTTGTAAAGTACCAAGTTATTTCTATCTTATTATCATCATCAGTGCAAAACATATATACAGCAAATATATATATATATATATATATATATATATATATATATATATATATATGGTTATATTTTTAAAAAACACCTACATTTTATACCACATTAATTCTGTCCTTCACATAGAAAAAACAACATATTTTTTCTTATATAAGTATGTGTGCATTTGTGTGTAGGTGTTTACAATAATAAAAAGCTTGCAAATAATACATATATATATATATATATATATATATATATATATATATATATACACACACACAAGTGTTCATAAACATCAAATATGAACAATATATTATATTTTTATATGTTCTTAAATAAGTGTAAACATAAGGGTTCAGCTCATCATATAAGCGCAAATTAGTCTGCCTGATATATAAAGGGTGTTCCAATAACTTGGACTAATTTTAAACATGAATTAAGCTTAAGTGTCTAATGATTTTTTTCTTTTTCTTTCAAATTTGGTGGACATTTGGTTGATATTATTTTCCACACATAATTGCCATGACTTAAATAACATGATCCAATGGTGAAATAAATAAATTTTCAGGTGTTTATGACCTACAATCAACAAAGATACAACAATCATTTTTACAATCAAGTTTCCTGAAGTGTAAATGTAATCTCTGTGAAAATAGAAATCAAATCAGTGAATACATATATATATATATATATATATATAGTTATAGGGATAGGTAAATCAAATGACCAGATATAAGCAAGAATGTTATCTTGGCTATGCGAAAACAGCATCTTTAATTTTAAATTTGTAATCCTTCTTTTTTTTTCTTTTTCTTTTTTTTTTTTACAATCTTTCTACATTTTTTCTAATTTAAAAAAAATGTAACTCATCTACATTGCATTTACTACTTTTTTGTACAATTTTATTTTTGGGCTATGTAGCAGTGTTCCTCCCATAAGCCATTTGTTTACTTTTAGCAACATACACCTTGTGGCCGACGATCTGTAATTCACCGAAACTTAAGTCGCGCACCAAAACATAGGTAATAGTATATGTACTAATTAATATATATAATATATATATACATATATCTAGAGAGAAAGAGATGTAAAGATGTAATGAAATTATGTAAATGATAGCATAGAAATAAGTACATACGGATATGTATTTGTAAAGATAATTTTATATGTTGAATGAAACTTCCTTACCTTTTCATTTACTGTATGTTGTCTTATCAATGGTGTCATAAACATTCTAGACTCTGACTGACTATAATTGTTGACTTTTCACTCCTGTTTGCTTTCTGTTTTTTCCAAATCAGTTTTCACATTTGAATAATAAAAACCAACTTGGAATTCTTTTTATAAATTTATGAAAGATTTTTCCTTTTTCTCCAGGATGTATATTTTTTTCTTCAACAACAAAATTCTGTTATCTCATCTCCAAATCATATATTCTGAATGTTTACTGAAAATATTTTCTCTTATTTTTGAAAAAATAATTTTTCAAAAAAAAAAAAAAAAAAATACAGTGGAAGAAAATAAAAAAAAATATACAAACACAAGCTTTTGGCTTTGTTAACTTTAGGTTTATTATTCAAAAAAACAATTTCTATTTTTTACTTTCAAATTAAAACCACTAAAATTAAACTCCATACTCCCCAGTCTCTCATAGTCATCAATTCTGGAGACTATTGGAATATTTTAAAGTGTCTGCATATTTTTTATTCTGAGTATGGGAAGTGTTATTTGAGAATGTCTTTAGAAAAACAGCTTTCTTTCTGTTAGTTTTAGAAGTTTTCTATTTTTCACCATTAATGGAACTTTATATGGTTTCAGGATTATCCACTTAAAAAAAACACACACACACTTAATTCTCATCTTTTAGTCACACAGCCTTCTTTACAAAAGACTTTAAGACATTTGCTTGGATTTAAGGTTGAGTCTGGGGTTTGCAATTTCAAAATTCTCACCTCTAAGTTGCTTTTCCTTGAGTTTTTTTTATTACCTTAAACATTATAGTAATAAAAAATAATGTTGGATAAAAGAAATCTTTTAATTAATTAAAAATAACTTTGTTTAAAGTTGTAATATGGAAATAAAGTTCAAAGATATAGACTTTGAAATGTTCCAATGGGAGATGTGAAATCCTTAATTTGGGTAATTGAGCCTTGCTTTGCTCTAGTAGCTTCTTGTAGCTTTGTGGTAAAGTGTAACTGACTTGAAGGTGGTTTCCCAGATTAAAGAGAATACAAGTTTGATTCCTATTGAAAGGCACATTTTCTTCAATAAGACTTTTGGTCTCCAGCACAGGAGATATTAATTTCTCTGTTTAAGAAGCAAATAAACAAGCAAAAATCAGGGATCACTGTGCGAACGTCTATCCCTTAAATATAATTTTTGTAGTAATAAGGAATAATTTTGAATTACAAAATCCATTAATTATTTAACAATTACATCCTTCTTTTCAATTTTAAAATATTTCTTAGGATTTAAGACTGACTTTGTAGTGTTCCATTTGAAAACTTTTAGTTAAAAATTATCATCTCTAGTCAATCTCTAGTTCATAATAATCGAATAGTATAAATTTATATGATAGAACTTATTTTTGGTTGATTTTGTTTAGCATCATATGAACCTCTGCATAATACCAAAATACAAATATTCTGACCACAATGTTATGGTTTCAACTAAATATAATTTGAACATAATTGTATGCCTTCATCTACAGATAAGATGTATTGTTGGTCATTTCACTTTAAAAATGTATTGTTGGTCATTTCACTTTAAAAATATATTGTTGGTCATTTCACTTTAAAAATGTATTGTTGGCCATTTCACTTTAAAAATGTGTCGTTGGTCATTTCACTTTAAAAATATATTGTTGGTCATTTCACTTTAAAAATGTGTTGTTGGTCATTTCACTTTAAAAATATATTGTTGGTCATTTCACTTTAAAAATGTGTCGTTGGTCATTTCACTTTAAAAATGTGTTGTTGGTCATTTCACTTTAAAAATGTGTCGTTGGTCATTTCACTTTAAAAATGTGTCGTTGGTCATTTCACTTTAAAATGTATTGTTGGCCATTTCACTTTAAAAATGTGTCGTTGGTCATTTCATTTTAAAAATATGTTGTTGGTTTTTATTATATACAAAAGTAATGTTGGTATTTTTACTATAAAAATGAATTTTTATACTTTGATAGTGTTTTATTTGGGGTTTCATTATTTGCCCATAGTTGGGACCCTAACAGGTGCTACCACCCTCATTTCTGCTGGATGTAGATTATCATCATTCTTGCTGCTGGATGTAGATTATCATCATTCCCAGGACTAGCAACAGAACTTATTATCATGACAAGAATAGTACATATAAAAAAAGAAAAAAAAATTACATATGGATTGGCGTAGCGCCAATCCATATGTAATTTTTTTTGGAGAAAAGTATCCGCACACTTTCTGATTCTTTGCCTGAAACAACTGTAATATATCTACACTAAGAAACTCTGCATCAGATAAAAGTATTGCTCTCCAGCACCTCTGCTTTGAGAATCAGTGTAGTATCTGTGCACTCTGCAAAAAGTGCTACATACAAACAAATGTGTGTATATGTAGATTTATATATATATGCATATATATAAATAAAGGTGGACATTGAGGTCAACACCAAGTGGTAACAGTCGGTTTCATGCTTAAACAAAATCTTCAGGCCATGTGTTGTGTTCTGGCTCAATTATTTATATATGCTGGTTAATGGTGCATCTATTGTATTTCCCTAACGGTTAATTTACATATGCTATATTCCTGATATTGACCACTTTAACCCATAAATATAGCATCCCTTTAAACTATATTTTTATCATATATATAGATATATATAGTCCTCACCAAAAGTATTGGAATATTGGAACAGCAAGGTCAATTCCTTTGTTTTTGTTCACTGAAGATATTTGGGTTTAAGATCAAAAGATGAAGATGCAACAAGAGTTCAGAATTTCAGCTTTATTTCCAGGTATTTACATTTAGAAGTGTGAAACAGCTTAGGTAGGCAAAAGTAAAGGAACAAATAGTTGTGAAGTAAATAACATTTAATATTTGGTTGCATAACCCTTGCCTTGAAAAAGTGCATCAAGCCTGTGACCCATTGACATCCCCTAAATGTTGCATTCTTCATTTGTGATGCTTTTCCAGACTTTAAATGCAGCCTTTTTCAGTTAATGTTTGTTTCGGGGTTTTCTTCCTTCAGTCTCCTTGTCAGGAGATGAAATACGTGTTCTTTTGGGTTACGGTCTGGTGATTAACTTGACCAATCCAAAACTGTCCACTTTTCCCCCCTGATGATGTCCTTTGTTGTGTTGGCAGAATGTTTTGGGTCATTGTCCTGTTGCATGATAAATTTCCTCCTGATTAGTTTGGATGCATTCTCTGTAAATTGGCAGACAAAATGTTTCTCTAGACTTCTAAATTCATTCTGCTGCAACCACCATGATTTACACCATCAATAAATATGAATGGGCCTGTTCCAGAAGCAACCATGCAAGCCCAAGCCAAGATACTGCCTTCACTATTCTTCAGAGATGAACTTGTATGCTTTGGATCATAAGCAGATGATTTCTTTCTCTACACTTTGGCCTTTCCATCACTTTGGTAGAGATTAATCTTGGTCTCATCAGTCCATAAAACTTGCTGCCAGAAATTTTTATCACTTATCTCTGTACTTCCTTGCAAATTCTAATCTGGCCTTCCAATTCTTACTGCTGATGAGTGGTTTGCATCTTGTGGTATATCCTCTATATTTCTGCTCTCAAAGTCTTTTTTGAACAGTGGATTGTGACATCTTTGCCCCTGCACTGTAGAAGTTGTTGG
>OZ038477.1:35158057-35223057 GCA_964036315.1 Acanthosepion esculentum
GGCACAGAGAAGTTATGTTATGGTGCTGAGAACATGGCTGAAGCCTAGATGTCAGGTCAGGATGAATGATATTGTAAATTCTTTGGATTTTGTCAAGAATCCATAGCAGAAGCACCAGACCATATGCGGCAGCAATATTCAATGCACAGACAAATGGTAAACTTATAAATATGTAAGATAAATTCTGGAGAGATATTTTGTAGCCATACAATATTACCATTGCTTCATAATAGGAAGATTTATACCCACAAACATTTATACCCAAAGATTATACTCTCTTCTGCCAATATATATATATATATATATATATATATATATATATATATATATGGAATGTGTGGGTGGTGGTTGTTATAGGTGCAGGCAATGGAATCAGCAGGCTCAAATTCCAATCAAGACTCTTGCATTTACTTCATACTATGCCCTTGGGAAAAGCAAGAATCCATTTCTCCTCATTTGATTATGGTATAATGAAAAACTGGTACATAGTAAATTTGACAAAATATCCACAAGTTACTAATTGTAGAAAACTGGAAGATTTTTCCCCTAAATAGACAATGTTTAACTATCATCATTTATAGAGCTGAAGCTGGGTCTGAATTATTCCACATCTTGGATTGTATTGGATTTACAGAGTACATATCTGAATAAAGATACAACAACCAGTATAAACTCTTTAAAGTTAATTAAATACCTTAATGACAGCCATATCCAAATACACGTGGAAAATCAAAGTGGGTGGAAAAAAGAGAACCCAAAAATAAAATGAAAAATAATGAAAAAAAATTTATTCAAATGGGGAAAAAATTTCTAAGTTATGCCAAGACAATAAATTGGCAATTCAACTATTCCCAGATCATAAATTTTTGTTGAATGGCAATGGTAATAATAGCCATTTCCTTATAAGAAAACGTTCACTGAACAAGCAGCCAGTACTGCTTTTAGTTGAAATTTATAAAATATATCTCTTTAAACAATTTTTCAGGAAAATAAGTTTCTCAAGCTCAGTAACTTTTATGACTCTTTTCAGTATTGATGAGGTGTCCTTCCTAACCTTTTGTTTGAAGTAGTCTAGAATGTCAACATTTTGATTATGTCATTATTTTCTCTTTGAGTTATATGTGTTATCCATTTTAGTTGTTGCTGCTGTTGATAGTCCTCAAATAATATGTTTTCTATCATTTGATACAGTTCTTTGTGATTCTGTAGTACCAATTTACAATGTTCAAAGAAGGATGGTCTTTGCCAAGACCCACAGTCTTCACTTACTCTAAACCATTTTTAACCATTGAAGTGGTCATATACAGCTGACAGTTTAGATATTTCTGAATAGGTTTGGCATCATACATGAGATCCATATCAAGGTCTTCATTTAATGAGGCTATCTAAGATCATGACTCAAGTTTCCAGGATAATGTTTGGGTTTTATAACAATTTATGGTTTTGGATGAAACTACCTCAAGTGCAGCCAATTCTTTGTTCAATTTCCTTATCTCTTATACTAGATTTGTTATAACTCATCCATATGACAAGGTATTTGAAGAGTTTAGTATTTACTTATACCACATCCTGAATTTTTATGTTGGATTCAGTGCATGTGTTACAACTGATTTCATTCCATTTCCAGACCATAGTTTCTGATTAGGAATGGTTTATCTTGAGTCCTAATTCTTGGAACACTTGGTAGAGAATGTTGATTTTCTATTCAAGATCATTCTTATTCTATCACCTACCAGAAGTGATAGTTCATCTGAACTTAGGCAAATCACATAAATCTCAGTAATTCATATTTGCTTTGAAAAATTTTGACACAATTTAGATATCAAAACAAAGCTTGAAGTAAATTCTGAGGTAGTTTCAACGTGTTTTATTAAAGTTATTGGGTTTATTATAGAGATTAGTTTGAAGTTATGCGAAACGAGAAAGTCACTTTTTACTTCAATAACAAGTTAATAAAATCATCAATAACTGATCAACAACTAGAATAGAACAAATAATAATGATCATAAAATATAATGATCAATAAAATAATGATCAACACCTATTAATGGAACAAATAACAAACTTGTATAATAAGTCAGTGAAGAACTCACACTCCTTGGGTCCTGTCACTAGATCTAACTAATGCCTTTATCCACTGTGCCACCACAGTGGATAAAGGCATTAGTTAGATCCAAAGAGTGTGAGTTCAATACCTGGTTATGGTGGTGGAGAAGTTGGAGAGGGGAATTAACAGGAGATAACTGATAACTGAGATCTATTAGACACGGCACATGGAATTAGAACAGTTTAGCCCAGTGAGCGAAATAAAGTGTTCAGTTTGACATTCCAACCACCTGAAGAAGGCCGGAGTGTACAATAGCCAAAATGTTGTGATAAATATGGCAACAAAGATGAGGATGATAGTCTGAACAATGTAAATAGTGTATATAATACCTCATCTCAGAAATATAGACAAATACTGAAGCCTGTGAAGCATTTACATCTTAATATAGTGACTCTTCTTCTCAATAACAGCCAGAAATTTATTATCCATTGTCTTTGTTATTTTTTTTAAGGAAAATGTTATTTATTTGCAGGAAAAGAACAATAAGTACCAAAATAGCCATTTGACTATTGTCAACCGTTTCATCATCCATCCAGGTTGACACTCTAGTTGGGACCATTGATCCAATGTGAACTATCCTTCTCTTTAGCTGTATAGTATGTGTTATGACAGGGCTACATACAGTTGTGAATTCAAAGTTGCTTTCTCTTAGGTTACAACCCAAGGCTATAGAACCCAGTCTGTCCTGCTATTTACCCATAGCTTGTGGCAGTTGGGGAGAAGAAGAGGGTTCATATATTTCCCAAGGATATTAGCACGTAAGTGATTGTAATGGATCAGACAGGAATTTGAACTCAGCTCACCAATTCCTCAAAGAGAATCGCTATCCATTACTCCAGTGTGCCTCCTAGCCATTTTAACCATTTACTACTGCCAAAACTACACAAAACTGCAAAACTGGGAAAAAATGGAAAAGTTGAAAGTGCACAGAAGCAAACGGGTCAGTCATCAAAACTAACCCTAAAGTCTATTTGTTATATCATGAGATTGATGGACGAAGACCCAAGGAAATTGGCCGCAGAGGTTGTTAATAAAATAAAGTGTGTATAGTGAATGTTTTGATTACAACAATCAAGTGTTGTGTACATAGCCAACAACCATGTAGGAAACTGCTTTACTGAAATTGAGATACAAAGGGGCTCACTTAAAGTCTGTACTCTTAAAGAGAATGAAAATTGGCATTCTAAGTATTGGGACAGCATACAATGATTAGATGAAACAAAAACCCTACCTATTTGGTATCTAGCAAGTTTGGCAATACCATGAAAATGTGTTTAGTCTCAACAGCAAAGCATGATGGATGAAACAACATGGTCTGGTGTTGTAGAGATGTATTTCATTCATAGAATTATGAATGCTGAAAATTACATTAAAATATTGAAAGAAAACATATTGCCTCCGCTCAGCCTTCTAAGAAGAAAAGCTATGTTCCAGTATGATAATGACCAAAAACATTCTGCTAAGAAGTCTGATTTTCTGAAGGAGCAATTGGTAAAAATGCATGATCGGCCAAGCATATCGCCAACACCGTAAGTCGTATTAAAAAGGTAATGGCAGTTACATATTGATTTTAAATAACTTCTTTCACAGGCGGGTGCTTATGTTTCAATTGTTATATGTTCATAGGATTTTGATGTTGTAGATTTGTAATGAACTGTATTGCATTTTGGACGTTATATTTCTTTTATTTGGTGTTATTTTGCCTGCATTACTTCATAATCAAAAGAAGGTTCTCAAAACATGAAGATTTAAGAAACAGCAGATATTTTTATATATAGAGCTCAATATTAAAATAATATTAAAAATAGAGCATTGATAATATTACATAATATTTTTCACCAAATCAGCCAGTACAGCCAGGCAACAATGCTATAACAATGCAGCAATAAAAGTGTTAATTTATTACATTTCTATCTTTATATTGATACATTTTTAAAAGTGTAGGTAACAAAAAAAGTCTGCTTACCATAATCAAAACATTTTCAAATACAGTATCACTTTTTTCTATAATTTCTTTTCCTTTTGTAAACTAACATATCTCATCTGAATGGAGGTAATCTTGATCCTCCATGGACTCCTTTTTCTTTCTTATCCATGAATTGGCATGCCTTCTTTACAAAGTGGAGTTGATTCTTATTGCTTTCTCCACAGTTTTGAATTCAGAGTTGTCATACTTTTAGACTTGCTACTACCCAACGCTAGAGAGCCCAGTCTACTCTGCTATTTAATCTATGCGGAGAGGGGAAATGAATTCATGCATTTCCCAGGGACATCAGTGCAAAAGGGTATATATATATATATATATATATATATATATATATACACACTTCAAATGTTGTTATAGTGGATACTTGTATTCGAAATACATTTTTATTTTTACTTTAAACAGTCTATATTACATCTATTGATTTGTGTATTACAGAAATCTTAAAGAAAATATGCTCTCCAACAGGAATTGAACTTACATCTTACTTACTTTGTAGGAGGAACCACTATTTGATCTGGTGTGATTTACCATTCGGCCATGAAGAGTGTCACAGTTTAGCAAGGTTCTGTTTTCCCTTTTAATGAAAGCAAGCTTCCTCACCAAGATATTTTTCTCAAAATTGAATTTTTCTCTTTTTAAGATTTCTTGAATTAACATGTAATACACACTGTCTGAAGTAAAAATGGGGCCTCAATTTCAAATACGAACTATCCACTATAACATTTGAAGTAATAAAAATATCAGATTAAAAATAAATTCATTAATACTATATATATATATATATATATATATATATATATGGGTGTGTGTGTGTGTGTCATTCACAGACAGTACTGTTTTGCTGTATGACAGCTCTTCAGTGCGACTAGACAACCAAATGCCTCAAGCACGGATTGAAACACAACCGGTTTGGTGTCAGTCAGAGCTTCTACCACTGAGCTATCTTCACTCGACAGAACAAATCAGCCATATCTAGTGTATTGTTTTACAAATGTAAACAAACGCCAAGCAACCAAAGTGCTCCATTCAATAAACACTTATTATTATATCATTATTATTAATATATATTATTATATATTTATTATTATATTACTATATATTATTATATAATTATTACCATATCTTATTATTATATACTTAGTGTAAGTAGGCAGCAATTGTTCTTTTAAATATATTATTGAAAAGTGTAGACAGTCTTTATCTATTAAATTTAGTCATCTTTTTTATCAAACTGTCAATCTTCTATAAACTTGGCATTGATTTTGGAGATTTTATTTGCATGTTGAGCAGTCAAGTTTCTGAAGGATTGTTCACAGTTTGAAAATGAAGGAGGTTAAATTTAATAGATATAGAATATCTACAGGGGTTGGACAAAATAATTGTAACAGGTGCAAATTCCACTCCTATATTTCAAAGACCTATTATATTAAGAACTTTAACTAAAACTTTGTAATTGCAGGTTATATCTATTGTAAATACGTTTATTTATCTAATTTACTGTCTTTGTCTTATTTATTTTTAGAATTTAATAAAATTTA
Source organism: Acanthosepion esculentum (assembly GCA_964036315.1). Classification (NCBI taxonomy): domain Eukaryota; kingdom Metazoa; phylum Mollusca; class Cephalopoda; order Sepiida; family Sepiidae; genus Acanthosepion; species Acanthosepion esculentum. The sequence goes on from OZ038477.1 coordinate 35,163,690, forward strand.
AGCTAAATGCGTGACCTCTCTGAGTTTGAAAAAGGGCAAATTATTGGAGCTTGAATGGCAGGAGCCTTGATCACTAAGGTTGCTGAACTGTTTGGTTTTTCAAGAGCTACCATATCAAGAACTATGACGCAATTCGAGAAACAGGGCAAAACCTCTAGCAAGCATAGCAATTCAGACCAGACTTGCAAACTTACTGACAGGGACCGAGGTGCACTGAAACGCAATGTGGCAAAAAATCATCGGACTACTGTGACCAAAGTGACTGCTGAGTTGAATAATCATCTGAATAGTCCAATTTCTACTAACTGTTCGTCATGAGCTCCATAAGGCTGGATATCATGGAAGAGCTGCCATAAGGAAACCTCTTCTCTACACTCACAACATTCAGAAGAGGTTGAAGTGGTGCAGAAATCACAATGCCTGGTCTGCAGACCAATAGAAGCAAGTCATATTCTCAGATGAGTCCAGTTTTTCTCTTTTCCCAACTTCAGGGCGAGTTTATGTGTAGAGGCAGCCCAAAGAAGCTTACAACCCTGACTGCCTTCTTCCAACATTGAAGCATGGAGGTGGATCAGTGATAGTTTGGGCTGCCATATCATGGAAATGTCTCAGTTCAATAGTTGCCCTGCATGGTAGAATCAACAGCAAAGATTACCTGAACATTTTGGGAGATTATGTTCATCCAATGGCCTAGACTTTATTCCCTGATGGTGACTGCATCTTCCAAGATGATAATGCTCCAATACATACCACTCGAGTGGTTAAGAATTGGTATGAAGAGCATGAAAGTGAGCTAGAACATATGGAGTGGCCTCCCCAATCTCCAGATATCAATATTACTGAACATTTGTGGTGCATTTTGGAGCAACAAGTTACGAGTTGCTATCCTCTGCCATCGTGTCTTAAAGTGCTGGAGCAAGTATTAATGGAAGAATAGCTGAAAATTCCTCTGGATGAAGTCAGGAAGCTGTATGATTCCATTCCTAGACGTATTAAAGCTGTATGTGAAGCTAAAGGAGAACCAACTCCATATTACATAAATTTTCTTTGAATTTAACAAATGTTTCAATTATTTTGTCCAACCCCTGTATATATTTCAATAAGACATTTATCTACTTGTATGTGGATAGTCTATACAAAAAATGTACAAATTCAAAAATATTAATGTACTAGCTTAAAAGCTGCCCTATCAAGTGGCATTTTAGCTAGTTCGCATGGAGGGCTCTTGATTGGGTCTCGGGAGGAGTAGATGTGATAGACAACAATAAACTACAGAAGAACTTAAAAATGATGACTGCATTTAAGTTTTGCATTAATATTTATGCTTAGTTTTTAAAAGTTCAATAATAATTCATTGTGCTGTTCATATATTTACTATTTGTAAAGGATGTTTTTTGTGTGTAGTTTCTTTGTTTCCAGGCTCTTTCAGTTACTCCTATGTATATTTTTCTTTATTATCTGCTGATTTTACAGTGGCTAGGCATATTACATTTTTCTGCAAGTGATTACTGTTTAAGGGACATTTGTTGTTTGAGTTTGATTTGTGTAGGTGGTTTGTTTGTTGTTTTCCTGTTGTACTTGTTTATTATTTGTTATTGTTTTAATTATAGCTGATTTTTACTGTTTTTGTTTAATATACTGTGGAGAGTGGTTGATGTGAGGAAGTGTTTGTGTATGAGTTTAATGAATATTTTTCCTACGTTTGTTTTTACGTTTTTGTTTTACAATGGATTGAACCATATGATGTTTATTTTCCTGTTAACATTTTTGTACTGCGCATACGAGTGTTGCTAAAAAACCACTATCTTTTATATATATTGCAGTAAACCAGTATGTTGTGTGCATTAAGTTTGTGATGCATCCAATCATTTTGAATATTCCCAGAATGAGATGCACAGCACTAATACAATTTGGCTACCAGAGGGAACTTCTCTGCACATGCATGAACTGACATTCTTTAACTAAAGTTATCAAGCCATAATGAGTTCCTAGTGAGTGATATTGTGTACTGTGTGACCAAGTAGATCACCCAGGACTGTCAGCCACACTATGAATTTAGCTCTCCCTGCATTTTATAGCTTTACCACAAAGCTAAAAAGAAATACAAAAAAAATAAATGAACATTGTCTTTTTTTGTATTTCTTCTTTGTTTTAGCTTTCTTTTTTTTGTATTCAAATTATTTAAGCTACAAGTCCTGAGAACTTGAGATTAAGTAAAAGATTTCAATGATGTAATTTTTGCATTTATGTTAAAATTGAATAAATGATTTATTCATTCTGTGGATCAAAGCATTCTTTGAATAATGTGTATATATATATATATATATATATATATATATATATATATATATATAAATGAATATCTGTAAAAAAATGCAGTAATTTCTTTTTCTTCATTTTCTTTTATTTTCATTCCTTATATTTTTCTTTCTTATATTATTCTTCCTATTTTCTTCTATTTTATCATTCTTTCTCTTCGTATATTTATCTCTATATCTGAAATGTTTTTGCTCAAAATTTTCATTACTTTCCCCTCTCATAGTTTTAACCTTTTTCCGTTCCTTTATTTTATTCTTTCTTTATGCATCCTTTTCTTTATCTCCAAATGTTTAGCAGTCTCTGTTTTATCTCCCTTTACCTTGTTTTCTTATTTGTCCTTTTCTAACAATAACAAGAACAAGAACAAAATCCTTTACAAAAGAAAACAGAGGTTTCTTTTTTCTTGCCATCATTCTCCTATCAATTCTTATATCTACAGATTCAAACATTTTATCTACTTATTTATATTTTGTCTATTTATACTTTGAGTTCCTGTTTTCTTTCAAATGCTAAAATTTTCTTTTGTTTCTTTAAAAAAAATTCCATTCATTCATTTAAAATTTTCTACTTGCTTTCTTTTCAATACTTACTTTTATACAATTGTAAATTGTATTTTTCTACAAAACTTGTCTAATGTCATTTCTGCTTCTGTAGTGTTTCATGTGAGATGAATCTATAAACACATCATCAGTAAAAAGGCTGCAGATGATTTTAAACACCAATAAGTTTCTTTGGTTTTACTTATTCATTTATACTCAAGAACTTACTTTTTTTTCATTTTTTTCTATACTTAGAAAATTTTGATAAAAATTCTCCCTTTGCAATTCTAATGTTTATCTTGCTTCTCTTCCTTTCGTTTTCAATCTTTCTATCTTCATTAATTCTTTTTGCTCTTTATTTTAATTTTCTCACAATTTTCTTTTGCATTTTTCATTTTATTTTCAATCATTTCTTTCATATTCTTTTTGTTTCTTCATTTACTTTGACTTATTGTCAAATTCTTTATATATTTCTTTACTTATCTTCATATTCCTGTGTTCTGTCACAATCTATTTAAAAATTTTTATTTTATTCTATGTTCCTTTTTCCTCCATTGTTCCTTTTTGCTTTTCTTCTCATTTTTGTTTCTGTTTTTCTTATTTTTCTCTTCCTTTATAGCGCTGAAATAAAAAAAAAAAAAAAATTCCTTCCATTTTCTTTCTTCCTAAATTTTTAATTTTATTATTTTCCTTTACTTCTTTTTAAATATTTCTTTTCTGTCCTTTTATTTTTTCCTTCTTAAATTTCATTCATATTTCTTTCCATGTTTTACTTCCCAAACATTTTCTTTTATTATTTTTCTTTTCTTCTTTTTAAATATTTAACTTTTCTTTATTCTGTTATCCCTTCCTTCAAAATGTTCAAATTATTTAATATTTCAAATCCATTTTTTTACCCAGCTTTTTTATATCTTGCTGATACCGTTTTCCTTTTCTTCAAGTCTTTTTCTGAATCCTTTTCTCTTTCTTTTAATCTCTTCCTAATTTTCATTTGATTTTCCTCACTAAAATCAAATTCTTCTACTGCTTCCATTTTTATTCTCCTTATTCTCTCTTCAATCATATTTCTTTCTAATTTTCACTCTTTTCTCTTTACCAAACATTTTAAAAATTTTCTGCCACTTCCATTTTTTTATCTTCTACATGCCATTTTCAAAATAAATAAAAAAAAATAACACAAGTAAATAAGAATTTCTTCTCTTAAAAAAATATACAAAACTAATTTTTTTCCTCCTTCAGTGCATTTATCCATTTAACAATTCACACATTTCATTCTCTCATTTATTTATTTGCACTTAAATAAAAATTTCTTTGAATTTTTACGTGCAGAAAAAAAAGGCAGATATTTTCAGTGGCTTTGTCTTGCAATCTTATTATTTAACTTCCTCTTGTTTTCTTTCACTTTCAATGCAAAATATTCCAGCATTTTACCCAATATTAAACTGACAGTTCAAAAAATATATTCTCACAACATTTATCAAATAAACTCTTTTTAACTTGTAGCTGAACCTCCTTACAAGCCTTTCAAAGAATATTTACCAGCCTCTTAACATTTAAATTTGTTTGTCTGCATAAATATGTGTGCAAGAATTGTGAAGTGTGTGTGTGTGTTTGGATGTATATATTTTAGAATTTTTTTTAATGAAGCTATCAAACTCATGTTATTCACTGATTAAACAATGTAAAATATTGCATATTATTATTATTATTTATTCTAAATTATACAAAATTTTCAAATTTCATGATCTGAAATTAAACGAACGCATACAGAGCATTTGAGAAGTAGCCTTGTGTTCAATTTTTCACATAAATTTGAAGAGACAATTCATGATTGATTTATATCACTTTAAATTTTTCTCGTCAAAATACATCTTGCACATTTACAAATCTACCATTCATCCATGCATTGAATATTATTGTCATATCTGGAATAGTGCTCTGACTATAGAGGTAGGGCAATGGATAAATTGTCATCTAAATTATGCAAAAATGAAAATAGCACTGACATCTCATTTTAACAGATATTTTTACCAAAATTGCATAAAAATATCTTGAAATACTAAAGAGTAAATTTATTTAATAAAAATTGCCATTGGCTTCAATCACAGCCTCCAGATGACTCCCGAATCTCCTGCATCTCTTCTGGATGGTCTCCTTGTTTAAGTTGGTGAGTGCTTCCATAATCCTTGTCTTCAGTTCTTCTTTGGTGTTATAAGGAGTTTTGTTGGTCTCTTGTTCAACTGCACTCCACACATAATAATCATGGGGGATGTGGTCTGGGGAGTTAAGTAGCCAGACTTAGGGGTGATGTGTCCGACAGCCATGACTATGTTCTCTTGCTTGTGTAACAATGGTGCAGAGTCCTGTTGCTAGACATAGGGTCTTCTAGTAGCCACTTTCTTGATCCAGGGCAGTACTTGATGTAGGCCTGTGTGTTGAGTCTGAGGACCTCGCCAACCTCGAGTTCTTTTCTTAGAATGATCAGAGTGAATTTTCTGTGCTGCCATTCATAATCACCATTAGACTTGTCCAACTCTTTCAGAATCTTCGCTGTCCTCAGATTGACACCCAAACACTCTGAAACATTCGTATTGGAGCTTCTAGCATGAATGCCAAGCAGAACAACATGCCATTTCCAAATTTCTAGTGGAGTGAATTGTGTCATGGCATTTTTTTTCTCACAGACACTACCAAATGACCCTACTATGCTGTGCAGTTGAAAAAAAAAAAATCAAAAACAAACAACATGCATGTGTGAAATTAAAAAGATAAAATCGTGACAATTTACCCATCACATCCTGTATATCTTGAGATTCTTGACAAAATTCAAAGAAAGGTCTCTAATGTAATCAATCTTGACCTGGAATCTTGATTTCAGTCACTTTATCATGACTGTGGCATGGCTTCCTCCGTATCTTCTACAAATACTTTCATGAAAATTGTTCGGATGAACTTTCCTCCTTGGTGCCTTGACTGCATGAACTCAAGTGTGATACTAGATTGGCAATTAGGTCTCATTGTTTTATTGTTGAACTAGCTGGATGCAACTGTCTGTTCTAATAGTTTCTTTTCTGACACCTTCTCACCTATGGAACTACCCTCCAATTTCTAGCTTCCCTGCCACCTACAATCTTCAAAAACTTAAATGTAATGCCAATCATCATCTTCTGTATTCTTGAATTCTGTTCTTTATTGTTCTTTATCCTCACTAAAATATTCTCACTCTCTTTCATTCCCAATAACCACTTGCATCCTAGTGACATTATCACCTTGCTTGGGGTGAAATGAAAAAAAAAAAAAAAATGATTGGCAGGAGGTTGAAGATATCTCAGCTGAGATTATCTATGATGTAATGGAATAACCTGTCACCCCCATTAGTAACTACACTATAGGTAGTAATTTACCTATAAGTATCAGTAAGTCAATGGACTACAGAGTCTATCTAGCTGGGATCTGTTGAGTACAACTCAGACTTACGCAAGAACTACCAACCTTCCAATGGTAGCACTCACTACTGAATTGACTTGCGATGATCGTGTGCATAACTCTTACCTTATTTCTTATTGTACTGGTTTCTACAATAAACCTTTACTTATTTTATCCACCATGTTTTTCAAGTATATATTCCTATTAGCATGGAACATAACAATCTAGATTTAGAAAAACAGACATTGGCACCTCATGAAGTTCTACATAATTATACATTGTTCTTTGGCAGGAAGCGATATTTGGGTTATAGATGGTAATATTCTCAGTATTGGAGTGTATCAAAAGAATTTTCATTTTCAAAACAATTTATGTCCAAACTTATTTGAAAGTAAATCTCAATGCCATTGATTTGATTTATGGCATATCAACATCTTATGGGTCATTTAATGCCAAAATGTAATGTATTTTCTTAACAAAGCCTTGTATTTAAACAGTCAAAACATTTTATTTTAAATAGTAAGACTGCTTTTATTTATGGTTATAATTTTTTTAAATTATGTTTTTGAAATCTGTTTAATTTCTCTTAGAAACTGAAATATGTAAAGTGAATCAGTATTTTGAAAAATGTTCTGGTAGTATTCTAAGTGCATTGATCAATTTCCTTTGAAGTGATTCAGAATTTAGGTAAGAGAAGGAGATGAAACAATACCTGTCTTTACTTCCCAAAACTGGTTTAAGCATTTATTTTGAAATAAAACCCAGAAGTAGTTGACCAATAGTTGTTAATGTCAAATATACATATTCTGAGCAAAATTTTATAGCTTCAGCTACATATATTTTGAATGCAATTGCTTGCCTTCAAACTACAGATAAAATGTATTATTGGTAATTCTACTATAAAATGGATTGCTAGTCATTTTTCTTTAAAAATGTATTATTGGTAATTTTACTACCAAATATATATTGTTGGTATTTTTACTATAAAAATGTATTTTTATACTTTTATGAATGTTTTGTTTTTATTTGGGTGTTCACTATTTGCCCATATGCAGGACCCTAACAGGTGCTGCCACCCCACAAATGTAGCCTTTTGAAATAATGTTCACATATTGGAGCTTGATAGAGTTCAAAACATCTCTGCAGTCTTCAGGGTGATGAATTATTTTCCCCTCTAAAACTCCTTTTCTACAGACAAAATGTCACAAGCATCTCACTACTCTATTGCTCTTTCCATGGCAAATCATCAGATGATCTCCATTCTTTAGTTCCACCAGTTCAGACCTTAATTTCTTAAACTCGTCATACCCCATACACTGGGATGAATCATTCCTATTCCCTTCATATTCCATTAGTAACAAAGAATTTCCATTCAGATGGCTGAGAGGCATTGCTTTGTGGAACAGACTCCCAAAACAATCAATACAATCTTAAACACTTCAAGTCTTGAGTCAACCATTATCTTCCCTCTATGTCCTCATTACTTACCTCCCCCTTTTACATTCATGCAAAAACCTCATTCAGCAACACTAACTTGAGTGGCTCTTAACCTCTTCAAACCCAGCGTTGACCATTATCTTTCCCATATGTCATAAACCGAACATATTCCTCTTATGCTCAAACAATAACCTCATTCAGTAAGCTTATACCTTGAGTGAATCTCAGATTTTGTAATGACTAAACAATTAATAAAAAAAAATACATTAGATTGTAAAAAAACATACAGGGATTCTTAAAAGATTCTCCATAAACATTCAGTTGATTAAAAAATAAAAATCATTTTGATATAGCAGAATAGAATTTAACAAATGTAGAACTAATTCTGATTTATTGTATGTGTCTGGTGCTCCTGCTAAATAGAGATTCTTGATAAAATCCTAAGAAGAATCAGTAATGTCATTGGTCCTGACCTGGCATCTCAGTTTCAGTCACCTTCCCTCTTTGGTATCTAGACTCTATGAATTTAAGTGCAGTACTAGATTGATGGTAAGATCTCATCATTTTACAGTTGAAATGGATAGATAAAAGAGCCATAAGTTCTATGCTAAACTTTTCTGGCACTTCTTACTTGTGAAGCTCTCTCCTGGCTTCTTGCTTTTCAGTCAAATTTGATCCTCAAAACTTTAAGTGCAATGTCAAACATTATTTTCTGTCTTCTCTATTCCTGTTCTTTTATTGTTTTTGCTCCTTAATGTTTTTTTTTCACACTCAGTAACACCTAGCGTCTTAGTGGCTTTACTGTCTTGCTTGAAGTGAAATGATTAAAAAAAATGTTTACATTATAAAGCAATACTAATAGGTAATAATAATAAACTTGCTATCTCACAATGGTTTGTAATGTCAATCGACATCTCCAGTTGCCTTGATCTATCCACTTCCCTTCTCCACATCCTTTCACCTTTCATTCCTATCTGCTCTCGCTCCAAATCTTCTGTAACCCCCTTGCCTTGATTGATCCACTGTCTTTCTCTTTCTCCACATCCTCTCCTTTACCACTCCTATCTGCTCTTCCTCCAACCCTTTTATAGCCCCTTGCATGATAGTGGCCTCCAGCCTTGCTTGGGGTGATACGCTTAACCCCCCCCCCCAAAAAAAAAAAAAACCCCCAGTGTCAACCTTCTTTTATTTGCAATGTCTTTTCAGGATGTGAACAACTTTCTGTCTTTTGTTGCTCTAAGTAAATTTACCCCTTGAGGACTCCTCTTTGTCCTTGTTCTACCATCCATTCCCTCAAACTCATCAAGTAAATTAATTGCTGTCTCTACCTGCTTCAGTATACTCTGAGTATTAAAATCTCCAAGTTTCTTTTCGTCATTATGTGTCCCAGGACATTTTAGTGCTTTCTGATTGTTAGCAGCAGGTGTAGCTCATCTGCAAAGCAACATCTCTGTTGCTTCTTTTGAAGCGCACAGGGACGTGATTGTACAGGTTAGTAATGTCAAGTTGGTGCAAATTTTTCTGCATGAAGAAATCCAGTGATGCAAATCTGCATCATGCACACTTTCATGCCAGACTGCCAATCAGTAGAGTAACATCTAAAAAAAAGGTGATTAAAAATGGATTATTTGGATGAAGGTTCAAATTTTACTGCTATGCTCCCAAACATATACCTCTGACATTACTCGGTTTAATAAAATAGGAGCCATTATTTCAGAGTGACTCTCTTGTGTGTGTGTATACATATATATATCCTAGCTAGAGGCAACCGGACGTCTAGCCACACTGATGAGCTGTGATACAGCGAAACAGTCTGTCTGTGGATGACAATAATATATATATATATATATATATATATATATACAGTACAAGGAAAAAAATTGGATGCACCCATAGAAAGTATTTTTGTATTTTTAATTCTCTAAGCTCTTCTCCAATATAACTTTATCAAAGTACAGATGAGAAATCTCCACCTGCCCCACCTTGCTGTATCCACACCTGTTATACATTCATAAAATGATAAATAGTATCATATATCAGTAGGTTTGTAGGTATTTTGCAATATTGTAGTCTATTTTGCAGTATTTCATGATATATCAGGTTTAGGTAATTTATTTTGGTAAACAGCAGTACCTCATTGCAGTTTTTTGATTTGATATTAAGTAAACATTCTAGAATTTACATATAAACCAAGACTTGGAATGTTCTGATTGAGTATAAATCCACATCTTCTCCCCCATTAGTAAGACTGGTATCACTAAACCATTATTATCTAAAAAAAAAAAAAAAAAAAAAATATTTATAATCTAAAAATATTTTCTGGTTTTAAATAACCTGCAAAGAAAGGGTTGATAAACCATAGAAAATGAATGAATCAATCAATTCTTAAGATGTCTATCAATTCAGAGAACAGAATCTTTATTTCATCTATGAGGGTAAATTGCCGAGGGATAATTTACCATTTCTTTTTTTTTTAACTCTACTCAGTGATTGCCAGTCTAGTTTCCACTGATTCCGAGTTTGTTTTACCCAGCCCTGGGATTGAACCCGCAATTACCAATGCATCAATAAAGGAAGAAACCACTACATTGAATCTTGTCAGTACCTAGATGGGTAACTCCTTGGAAATACAAGATACTGTAAGCATGAATGTGCAGGTCGTGTAATGGATAATAGCATGGAATTGAGAAAGTTATGAATCCACTTCTTCTCCCTCCAGCTGTGGCTTAATTAGTAAAACTTCTATCACTAAATTATTATTATCTCAAAAATAAAATAAAATAAAATAAAAAAATAAAATACCTTACAATCTAAAAGTATTTTCTGGCTTTAAATAACCTGGAAACGGTTGCTAAGCCATAGAAAAGTTTGTCCTTTTTATACAATTCCATTTCAATGGAATAACCAGTTGTAAGTGCCAAAATGCATTGCCCCCAAAGGTATTTTGCTTACACAGAGTTCACTATATAATTACCATAAAATAAACACACAAAATATAAATATAAAATTGCAAAAATATGTTACGGGTAATGTCAAAGCAATTTCCTTTTTCTATGTGTGTTTTCACTTAAGAATGTTGGCAATCATATCACAATGAACAGAGGATTGTAGAAAAGAAAGTATGAAAAATGTTTTTTATGGGGATTTTTGCTTAAAAATTCCTTTGTCTTCATAAATAATATCAAAACATCAGTTAAAAGACAAAAAAGATTTTAATGTCATGTCTCTTCAGGTTATAGGTAATTGTTGTTTTTTATAAATTCCTTCTTTTTTTTTCATGAGTTCTTGAAAATGATAATGAACTAGTTACCTTTTAGTTTTTCAAGGTTTTGAAATTCAGAATTATCCCTCTTCTGGAATGGATGTCACCCGAAGCTACAGAGCCAAATTTACCCTACTATTTAATCTATAGTAGGAGGAAAAAAAAATGGATTCATATCTTTTCCAAGAAACATATTGCGAAAGTGAATGCAAAAGATGAGGCCAGAATTTGCTTGCTGATTCTACTTTCAGTGTTGAACAGTCAAAGAAAATGGTAAATATTGAATTTGCTCAAATTCTTGTTAGAATCTTGATAAATGCCAGATTTTCTGAGAATAGTAAAGTGAAAAATGATGAAGTAAAGAAAAATGATCAGCAATGTTGACAAATAATCTCTGACTCAGGATGAAGCTTCATAAGTGAGTGATGTTGCAATAAAGAGAGATGCTGATTGATTGTTTTATAGTTTGCTCCTGAAGTCAATAACCTAATTTCATAGAAGAAGCATAAAGAGGAACATTAAACTTTATGTTCTTAAGTTTTAAATCCAGAATGCTCAAAGGCTCAACGGTTGCATGTCACTCTTTTTCATGGACTTTATAAGGATCAAAAATGCTTTATAATGTGACCACAACATGATGAATCAAGAAATTGTTATGATTTAATTTACTTGAAATCTAATTATTCTCTGATAAAATCTAATATTTTTTATTATTAAATGATGATGAAATTCTCCATGTGCTTTTGATCTTCAGTTAACCCTCCATCATTACTGTAATGTTTGAACATGCAAAATGTTTTTCCTTAATATTTAGCAATCAGATTTTCCTGATTACTCAATTTTCTGAATACTTTTGTTAAGTAAGTACAAGGAGATCCTGATTTTAGCGATAATATTTGTGTGAATTACAACCAGTTTTATTTATTTATTGAAAATAAAAATGATACTTATTTTTGCATATTTGAATTTTTGAAACTTACAAATTAATTTTTTTAATAGTGACTTTTTTTCAAAATAAAGCCTCTCATTTTTTTCATTTATATTTATCCTGTAGGAAATTGTCATCCAGGTTTTGTTTTATATTAAAAATCTGAACATCTGAATTCCAAACATTAATAAAACAAAAATAAAGTCTGTTAAATAAATCATTTGCATCTACATACATATGTACATGAATTCAAAACAGTTAAAAAGTATTAAAAATAGTCTTTTGTTGAGTTAAAGTCTTTGGGTCCATAGAAAAAGTTGTGTTTAAAAAAAAACTTTTAGTAGTTGGTCCACAGAAAAGAGCCTGTAGTTAAGAAAAGACTTTGGTCATCGGCAAAGATTCACTGACCATCACCACTTTTGTTGGAGATGATTCGTTTGGAGTCACTAACATATGTTTCTTTCAGCACACACTATGGGGGAACAAAAAGCTATGTATCGATGTCTTCCCTTGTATTTGAACAGCTTGGAGACAGTTGTATCTCTGATGCTGAAAGTTGAAATCTATGAGTTTTTATACAAAATTTTTCCTGAAAGTAAGCTCAAGAAAATAAGTTTTTAGTTTTCTCTGATTGGCCAAATAATTCATGTGGTAATGTGAATTTCTAACCAATAGAATTTTGATTTAAATAGTGTGTGTTATATTGTGGAATCTTTTTGATATGTTTGTAATATTGTCTGTTATTGGGTAGAAAATAAAGTTTGGGTTTGTCTTAATATGGTATGTCTGTAGATATGCAATTGTGTAGGAAATAGGCTTTATTTCCTATAAACCTATAAAAACCAAATAGAATATTCAAAACAATATTTTCTGTTTGAATATAAATAATGTAAATAATGATAACTCTGCATCCCAGAAATTCAGACTATTGTCCTCATTTTTGTTGTTATTATGATGTTTCTGCCATAAACAAAGTTGTGAACACAAGTTCCAATATAAATAGTGTAAATAAACAATATATGACAAGAAAATTAAGAACTAAATGATGTATCCAAAACATTTTACATGGAGTGTTTGAAAACTCCATGGTACTTATGCTTTGACAATAGCCCCAAAAAAAAAAAAAAAAAAAGAAAAAAAAAAAAAAGAAAAAAGAAAAAAAAAAAAATTAAAAGTGAAAGAAAATTTCTTCTTATGACTGATTCAAATTGCTTAACCAAAGTAAGTAAATATCCAGCTTTGTTTTATAAACTCTCAGATAATTCAAAGTAAAGAAACTGGTTTAATTTTGATTTAAGTCTTATGAATTATGAAAAAAAGGAGCAAAGATATATCACCTAAACAGAACTCAAGGTAATTGACACATAATTTGGATTCTTGAAAGCTGATATCTAGAAAGTTGATTGGCACATTCCAAGGCTAGGTTTGTATGTAAATTCTAGAATGTTTACTTAATATCAAATCAAAAAACTGCAATGAGGTACTGCTGTTTACCAAAATAAATTACCTAAACCTGATATATCATGAAATACTGCAAAATAGACTACAATATTGCAAAATACCTACAAACCTACTGATATATTACTTATCATTTTTTTAATGTATATCAGGTGTGGATACATCAAGGTGGGGCAGGTGGAGATTTCTCATCTGTACTTTGGTAAAGTTATATTGGAGAAGAGCTTAGAGAATTAAATACTTGGTTCACAAATTTGGTGGCATAGTTATTGTGAGTTCAATCCCTGGTCACAGGAGTACAGACTCAGATACAGTGGAAACAAGACAAGCAATCAGTTTGCAGTACTAAATAAGAATAAGACGATGTATCCCTAGACATAGCAGAACAAGAACAATCTACCCACATAGATTAAAAGAAGGGTTCATTTAGGAATTCTTTGAAGGTAACCTGGTTCAACAGGTACCTGGAAAAAACTGGTTTAGTCTGGTTTGTTTTATGGCATATCAACCTCAACGGGTTATTTAATGTCGACAACATTTTTATTGCTGGTAATATTTTGTTTTGTCAAAGACCTATTTCTGGTAATATTTTTCCTTCAAAAATGTATAGCGGGTAATATTTTTTCTTCAAAACATTGTTGGAAATTTTTTTTTTTCCTTAAAAAATTTATTGCTGGTAATAGTTTTTTTTTACAACGTATTTCTGATATTAAACCTATTTTTACACTTCGATAGATTTGGGGTTAACTATTTGCCCATAGCTGGGACCCTAACAGGTGCTACTACCCTGGGTCAGAGTGGACGTGGGAACACCAGCAATTAAGTGTTGGTTCCACACTCCTCAAAATCTCCTGATCAGAGGCTTTGCTACTGGACGTAGTTTATCGTCATGCCCAGGATGCTGGAAAAGGCTTCAGTACATTACAGCTAAAATTGTTCTGTAACAAGAAAGATGAGGACATTAGTCTGAATGCAAACAATAAAATAATAACTCCTCATCTCAAAAATTGTTTCTATTTATTAAGGCATTTGTAATTGCAAGTTCAATCCCATGGCTGGGTAGTACAGACTCAGTGGAATCAGGACAAGCAATCACTGATTAGTATTATGAAAAAGAAAAAGATTAACTATCCTCATAGATTAAATAAAGATTTATAAACCCATTACAGGTTATTTAAAGGCATAAAATATTTTTAGATTGTAAGAATTTTTTTTGAGATAATAACGGTTTAGTGATACAAGTCTTACTAATTAACCCATAGCTGGGGGGAGAATAGATGGATTCATATCTTTCCCAAGGGTATTTGCATGCAAGTATAATATAACAAACTCAACCGGAATTAGAACTTGGCTTTCTGATTAACAACTCTGAGTCAGACATCCAAGCTTATAGCACCTGGTATTCCCAAGTAGTCACCCATTTAGGTACCAGGCTCAACTTCACTTAACTTCAATGATCATATGGGAATTGGTGTTTCAACATTATGTGGCTGTAAGAGCCTGGTGTTACAGAATCCCAAATAAAGAACTTAACCAAATAACATATCACTTGAAGACTTCCAACAGCAGCAACAACTAAAGTCAATAACACATGTAACTAGAAGGTAAAATCATATCATAAATGAAAGTTAAGGAAGGAAACTCCTGTTCATACTAGAGTGAACTTGAGAAAACCTATTTTCCTGAGAATCTGTTTGAAGAGAAACATTTTTTTCAATTTCAATCGACAGTAACATTGCTCCATCAATGAATGTCTGATGTTTCCAGTATGGAAACAGTTATTCTCAACATTATAATTCAATCTGGTTTTTTTTTTTTGTATTATTATGTTCTGTGGTAAATTTCTTTAATTGTTTTGACTTTATTCTTTCCAATTCTACTGCTAAAATGATTCAAATGCGAGTGAAAACCCAGGAAAAATTGGGGGTCATCACTTTGAGACAGACAATCCATGCACTGAAAACGCACCTCTTCACCTGCTCTAAGGAAGGCAAAAGTTGTTTCATCTACAAGGAAGGTGATCACATCAGCTTTCTGGGATGCAAAATGCATTGTCTATTGACTATCATCAAAAGGGTCACAACATCAATGGCATGTACGATGACAACTTTCTTACAAAAGGCTATCAAGATCAAATACCCAGAAAAACTAAAGAAAGAGGTCTTGTTTCATCAGGACAATGATCCATCACACAAGTCTTTGGTTTCAATGGCTGCTGTGCATGACTCTGACTTTGAACTGGTTGATCACTCTCCTTATTCTCTTGATTTGACTATCATCTGTTCCCCAACATAAAAAAAATGCTCCAGTGGAAACAAGTATTGCAGTGATGATAATGTCAAATCTGCTATTAATGACTTTTTTGACTAACATGATGAAAGCTTCTTCACCAGTGGTATTCAAGCATTTCAAAAACAGATAGAAGTGTATGGACTGCAAGGGAGACTATGTTAAAAATAAACCTCATTTGATCAGATTCTATGAGACTATCTTGGTCAGCTGACCATCATAGTGAATGAAAAATAACTGGCATCACAGGGACAAAATGACACAATAAACAACAGATATCTCATATCAGTCAAACAATGGACACCTGATGATGGCTAGAGGGTACCTGGTCAAAATACTGTGCAACATTTATTATATTATACATTATAACATCTATAATAATCAAGATGAAAACAATAGTTCAAATAAATTAAAGTGTAAAGTCTAGTGGGCTGAGATTGCACTGCTATTCTACCCAAAGCAGGAGATAAACCAAGAAGAGATGTATTCATGCCTTTTCTGAGGTCATTAGTGAAAAGGAAACACAAAACGGAATTTGAACTTGGCCCACTGATTCTACTTTCAGTGCTGCTAATTATGAACTGTTAAGTCAGCCACATTTCTAATTTAGAAATATACGGTTTTGAAATTTAAAAAAATAATGAACTGTGACTTTGTTGTTTGCATTTTTATAAACTGCACATACAGAGCTTTAACTATATCTCAGTTTGGTTTTTGTTTTGTCAAGAGAACAATTTCAATGCAACTGTTTATAAACTGTAACAACAAATCACAAAACCAAAATTAAATACATGAAACATAGCAAAGCAAATCAGCAATCTCTCAGTTTGGTCGTTGGTGTGAAGGACAAAGGCTTGGCTGCTGATATTGTCTATGGATTCATTTTTTTTTTACTGTTCTTTGCTTTACACCTACATTAGACATGTAAACAAATGTCATGCAAATAGCACATACTCTTTTTCAATGAACACTAAAGAGTGCCATTTGGTTATTCAGGTGAATCTCTTAAGGTAACATTGAAGATGTGCACAAAGAAATTTTAGTGCAAGTGTTGCTAGATGCACATCTATCCATAGTTCTGCTGCACAAGTAAACAATTCCTAATAGTACATGCCGAGACTCTTGAGGCCACATTTTCTCTGATCTGTGCTATGGATATTGATTCAATGTGTGTGCTGGCTATGTGGTCATCCACAATCTAATCTACCGGTGTAGGATTCTTCACTGGACCATTTATACCAACATCAAAGCATCCCAACAAATAATGTCCAACATCTACAGCAATTCCCTGATATGATCATATACACACTTGAAGGCTCACAATGCAACATCACTCAGATGGCTCTAATTGATTAAAAGGAGCATTTGTACATTTATGTAGCATGACATTTGTTTACAATGGACTATTTTTTAATACATTTTTACATTATTACAATGGACTATTTTAAATACATTTTACATTATTACAACGGACTATTTTTAATACATTTTACATTATTACAACGGACTATTTTTAATACATTTTACATTATTACAACGGACTATTTTTAATACATTTTACATTATTACAATGGACTATTTTAAATACATTTTACATTATTACAACGGACTATTTTAAATACATTTTACATTATTACAACGGACTATTTTAAATACATTTTACATTATTACAACGGACTATTTTTAATACATTTTACATTATTACAACGGACTATTTTTAATACATTTTACATTATTACAACGGACTATTTTTAATACATTTTACATTATTACAACGGACTATTTTAAATACATTTTACATTATTACAACGGACTATTTTAAATACATTTTACATTATTACAACGGACTATTTTTAATACATTTTACATTATTACAACGGACTATTTTTAATACATTTTTACATTATTACAATGGACTATTTTAAATACATTTTACATTATTACAACGGACTATTTTTAATACATTTTACATTATTACAATGGACTATTTTAAATACATTTTACATTATTACAACGGACTATTTTAAATACATTTTACATTATTACAACGGACTATTTTTAATACATTTTACATTATTACAACGGACTATTTTTAATACATTTTACATTATTACAACGGACTATTTTTAATACATTTTACATTATTACAACGGACTATTTTAAATACATTTTACATTATTACAACGGACTATTTTAAATACATTTTACATTATTACAACGGACTATTTTAAATACATTTTACATTATTACAACGGACTATTTTAAATACATTTTACATTATTACAACGGACTATTTTAAATACATTTTACATTATTACAACGGACTATTTTTAATACATTTTACATTATTACAACGGACTATTTTTAATACATTTTACATTATTACAACGGACTATTTTAAATACATTTTACATTATTACAACGGACTATTTTAAATACATTTTACATTATTACAACGGACTATTTTAAATACATTTTACATTATTACAACGGACTATTTTTAATACATTTTACATTATTACAACGGACTATTTTTAATACATTTTACATTATTACAATGGACTATTTTAAATACATTTTACATTATTACAACGGACTATTTTAAATACATTTTACATTATTACAACGGACTATTTTAAATACATTTTACATTATTACAACGGACTATTTTTAATACATTTTACATTATTACAACGGACTATTTTTAATACATTTTTACATTATTACAATGGACTATTTTAAATACATTTTACATTATTACAACGGACTATTTTTAATACATTTTTACATTATTACAATGGACTATTTTAAATACATTTTACATTATTACAACGGACTATTTTTTAATACATTTTTACATTATTACAACGGACTATTTTAAATACATTTTACATTATTACAACGGACTATTTTTAATACATTTTACATTATTACAATGGGCTATTTTAAATACATTTTACATTATTACAACGGACTATTTTAAATACATTTTACATTATTACAACGGACTATTTTTAATACATTTTACATTATTACAATGGACTATTTTAAATACATTTTACATTATTACAACGGACTATTTTAAATACATTTTACATTATTACAACGGACTATTTTTAATACATTTTACATTATTACAACGGACTATTTTTAATACATTTTACATTATTACAATGGACTATTTTAAATACATTTTACATTATTACAACGGACTATTTTAAATACATTTTACATTATTACAACGGACTATTTTAAATACATTTTACATTATTACAACGGACTATTTTTAATACATTTTACATTATTACAACGGACTATTTTTAATACATTTTACATTATTACAACGGACTATTTTTAATACATTTTACATTATTACAATGGACTATTTTAAATACATTTTACATTATTACAACGGACTATTTTAAATACATTTTACATTATTACAACGGACTATTTTAAATACATTTTACATTATTACAACGGACTATTTTTAATACATTTTACATTATTACAACGGACTATTTTTAATACATTTTACATTATTACAACGGACTATTTTTAATACATTTTACATTATTACAATGGACTATTTTAAATACATTTTACATTATTACAACGGACTATTTTAAATACATTTTACATTATTACAACGGACTATTTTAAATACATTTTACATTATTACAACGGACTATTTTAAATACATTTTACATTATTACAACGGACTATTTTTAATACATTTTACATTATTACAACGGACTATTTTTAATACATTTTTACATTATTACAATGGACTATTTTAAATACATTTTACATTATTACAACGGACTATTTTTAATACATTTTTACATTATTACAATGGACTATTTTAAATACATTTTACATTATTACAACGGACTATTTTTTAATACATTTTTACATTATTACAATGGACTATTTTAAATACATTTTACATTATTACAACGGACTATTTTTAATACATTTTACATTATTACAATGGGCTATTTTAAATACATTTTACATTATTACAATGGGCTATTTTAAATACATTTTACATTATTACAATGGACTATTTTAAATACATTTTACATTATTACAACGGACTATTTTTAATACATTTTACATTATTACAATGGACTATTTTAAATACATTTTACATTATTACAACGGACTATTTTAAATACATTTTACATTATTACAACGGACTATTTTTAATACATTTTACATTATTACAACGGACTATTTTTAATACATTTTACATTATTACAATGGACTATTTTAAATACATTTTACATTATTACAACGGACTATTTTAAATACATTTTACATTATTACAACGGACTATTTTAAATACATTTTACATTATTACAACGGACTATTTTTAATACATTTTACATTATTACAACGGACTATTTTTAATACATTTTACATTATTACAATGGACTATTTTAAATACATTTTACATTATTACAACGGACTATTTTAAATACATTTTACATTATTACAACGGACTATTTTAAATACATTTTACATTATTACAACGGACTATTTTTAATACATTTTACATTATTACAACGGACTATTTTTAATACATTTTACATTATTACAATGGACTATTTTAAATACATTTTACATTATTACAACGGACTATTTTAAATACATTTTACATTATTACAACGGACTATTTTAAATACATTTTACATTATTACAACGGACTATTTTTAATACATTTTACATTATTACAACGGACTATTTTTAATACATTTTTACATTATTACAATGGACTATTTTAAATACATTTTACATTATTACAACGGACTATTTTTAATACATTTTTACATTATTACAATGGACTATTTTAAATACATTTTACATTATTACAACGGACTATTTTTTAATACATTTTTACATTATTACAATGGACTATTTTAAATACATTTTACATTATTACAACGGACTATTTTTAATACATTTTTACATTATTACAATGGACTATTTTAAATACATTTTACATTATTACAACGGACTATTTTTAATACATTTTACATTATTACAACGGACTATTTTAAATACATTTTACATTATTACAACGGACTATTTTTAATACATTTTACATTATTACAATGGGCTATTTTTAAATACATTTTACATTATTACAATAGCCTATTTTTAATACAATGTCCATTATTACAATAGAGTATTTTTGAATACATTTTACCTTGTCACAGAATGTGTGATCATCTGAAGCACAGACAGTGCACTAGTAGAAGTATTATTTTAAATTTTTATTATAATATCTACTCTAGGGTGCACATACAGCACTGGGGAGTAGGGTGCCACTGATCTTTTGATTGCAGCTAACCAATGTAGGAATTAACCCCTTTCCCTCCACAAGTTTGGCGTGAGACTTAGCAACTCCTAAGCTCTCTAAGGATGATGATGAATTTAGTGACAGTAGGCTGTTGGATTGCTGAGCACATCTCCATCAGACTGTTTGGTCAGTACTGCTCTATTTGGCAAACAGAGGAGTTCTCCAACAAAACCAATGGTTGGTGATGCCTAGAACCGTTAGGATGCTATTGCGGGGCATTTGGCTAATGGCTCCATATGACTGCTTCAGCTTTCCATCAGATCAAATGCCTAAACAAACCAGTGTGTGCTGCTGTTGGTGTACGATGACAGTTAAGCACTATAATCCAGTGCAGACAATGAGGAAAAAAGTATCTTCATTAAATATGACAGATGGTCGATGATGGTGATGACATACTGCACTGAGGTTTAAATTGGTATCATCCTTCAAGGTACTGCAAAACATTTCAAAATCTGACCAAATGGACAAAAATTACATTTCTGTTTTGAAGAGCTAATTTGTAGGGGAAATAAATTTTCAGCACCCCCTCATGTCTGCATGTGTGCAGAGAGAAACGCATAATTGTAAATTAAGAGTACAGAGAGAAAGATCGTCAATATTTACACGCATGCAATATGTACACAAATTTTCACACATGTATATTTCTAAAAGCAAATGACTACATGTGTGTGCATATCTTGTAAGATATATGTGTATTTGTCTCTTCATATGAAATTACATAATTGTATACACAATACATTCACAAATCCACATTTTTTTCAACTCACATATGTGTCAAACATATTTTTCCTTTCATGAATTCTATTCTTTCAAGAAGTTTTCAGAATTTGTAATCAATAAGACTGAATGCTGTTTCAAACAAGTATTGCCTGAAGAGGATTCAACCTCTTTAACAAAGGCAGCATGCTTATAACAAGGTGGCTGTGACCAACAAAATGAAAGAAAATAAATAAATATGATAAAATAATCTCGCAACCCTCCTTGAAATAAACAATTCTCTGAAGGTGAAATGAAGACATGGACATGTTGAGTGGACAAAGTGCATTTAAAGTAAAAATATTTCAATTTAAAAAAATATGCATCTTTTTATTTCCATAAATATTCCACAAGAATAATATAATTATCAAGAACTTATAGACGTATAGGTAGTTATATACAAATGTATCCACGTATACACATGCACACGAGGGGGTGCTGAAAATGTTTCTGGCCAATCAACTTCTTAAAATCAGCAATTCAATAACTGAATATTAGAATACTAATTTTGGGATGTGGGTCAAGCAGACAACTTGTCAGTACCAACTGATTATATATATATATATATATATATATATATATATATATATATATATATATATATATATATAATCATGGCTAAAGAACTGGGTTTGAGATTGAGTAAAGCAATAATAATAACTTGCTCTGTAGTTATGGGTGTACATATTGATATAACAGGTAGTGAAATTGTGCATATCTCAGTAAAGCTTCCTGTTTCAGAGCATTTCTTTTATATATATGGAAATATAAAAGTGAACATTGAGGCCAAAATCCAGCACCAAATATATATATATATATATATATATATATATATAATGTGATAAAATATATAATTTTAAGGCATTCTGTATTATTGGGTTAAAGTGCTTGATATCATAGATAGAACATATGTAAATATAAGACAATATTATATATATATATATATATATATATATATATATATATATATATATATATATATATTGTGTTTAAGCATGAAACAGTCTGTGATCACTGGGTGTTGACTGCAATGTCCACCTTTATATATATAAATATATATATTTGTATGTTTTTTATTATATATATATATATATATATATATATATATATATATATATATATATATTTTATTTTATATATCCAAATATATTTCTTTAAATGTATAAAAAAAAAATGTCATTATTTAAATGTGAATGCTGAACAATATCAGCACAGAAGAAGACATTGGAAGCAACAGAAATGTAGTTCTACTGAGAATACCATGGACCAAACATTCTAGCAAGAACAAAGTTTTGAAGAAAATGGTAAAAAGCACACTTATACTTAACATCAGAAAGAGATAGCTGAAATTTCTAGGGCACATAATGAGGAAAAAGGGCTTGGAAAATTTGAACCTCACAGGGCAGACTGAAGGCAATAGGGATAGAGTAAAACAATGCATAACCTACCTAATGAGCTTGAGTATGGCAGAACATGGAGATTACAAAAAGACAAAGGTAAGGAAATTGTGAAGAGTCATGATCGGAAACACCTTGAAGAGACATGGTACATAGAATAATTATATATATATATATATATAATCATTTATTTAAATATTATAACATAAATATGTTATAAAATCACTACAAAAATAGCCATTTCGTTTCGACACATCCAGTGTCTTATCAAGTGATGATGTTGAATATATATATATATATATATATATATATATATATATATATATATATATATATATATATATAGTGTTGTTTGATATAAGTGACTCATCCGATTTTTTTTTTACTTAAAATTTTTTTCGCCTATTGTTTTTGGGGGTCAAACTAATTTTTAATCTTACTACTATAAAGACCCCTTCCCGGCCACCTAGTAAAAAAGTTTACTCACCCTAAGGTATTCTATTGATAATTATAATTTTGGATATAAATGAGATTTAGGGAAAAAAGTGACTCACTTATTTCCTGCAACTAGTATTCAATAGAAACATAACTGAACGGCTTTAAATAAAGAATAATAGAGGTATAATTTATTTATAATAGGTAATACAGTTCGAAATATTTAATAGTCTATGGGTCTTCCTTTATTTTGAATAACCTTTTCAACCATTTCTGGCATTGACTTGATTAAGTTCTGGAAAATCTCATCTCCAAGCATTGAATTCCATTCGGATATGAAATTCACAATCAAATCCTCTTTGTTGCTCAACTGCTTTCTCGAGAGCCTGTACTTTATAGTTGAGGGTTGAGGTCAGGAGATTGGGGCGGCCATGTCATAACACTCACCTGCTTCTCATCAAAGTATTACTTCATCAATTTTGATTTGTGACAGGGAGCATTATCCTGCATAAAAATGAGCTTGGTGGGGTCGATTTGCACCCTTTCAGCAGAAGGGAGCAGACAAGACTCTAAAATTCTCTTGTACTGCTCGCTCCTGAGGGTCTTTTCAATAGGTTTTAAGAAACCAGTTCTATGAAAAGAAAAGCATCCCCAGAACATTATACTGAACGGATGCTTGACAGTACTTACTGCTAAATTCAAAGCGCTTTCAAAGCTGCTTCTTCAGATTTTAGATCACTTATCCTTTGAATTTAGCTCAACTTTCGTTTCATCGGAGAAGAGAACATTTATTAAAAAATCAGGTATGTCACTTTTATTGAAAAGCACTGTATATATATATATATATATATATGTGTGTGTGTGTGTGTGTGTGTGTGTGTGTGTGTGTGTAGAAACAAAGACTGTTACTACTTAAAAAACTATCAACCAATGTATTACTGGAAGATAACACTTAAAGGTAAGCAGGGTTTTTTTTCAATAATGTTCTCAGTATTAAGGAAAAGAGCATTAATAGTAAGTAAATTAAAATAATATATATATATATATATATATATATATATATATATATATATATATATAGAGAGAGAGAGAGAGAGAGAGAGAGAGAGTATGAGAAACACAAATATAGAACAAATATAGAATAAATACCTATTGTTCCAAAATGTACAACAGGTTGGTGAAAAGTTTTCAGCCTAACCCGCTTCCCCAATTTTGACTAAACATCACATTCTGATTTAGAACTCCTTGATCAGGCCAAGAATTTTTCAACATATTCTTCCATCTAGCTTCATCTCACTCCCATTACATATATTTTTTTTTCTATAGTGAGTTTCACCCTTTACAAGGACCATGGGCCACTTGAGGTAGATGGTTACATTTGGGGTCTATTTGTGTGTATCGGAGTGGAAGATAATACCTTGAAGAGCTTAAGATTGTAATGATTGGGGAAACATCCTGTTAGGAGTTTTGGTTCTACAGGGCAAATGGTTCACAGGAAGAAGCTGCTTGAGTGGAACTCACTTTGCATCAATGGAATATGAAGGGAATGTGGGTCGTTTCTACTATGTAATGGCTGTAAAAGTTTTGCCTCAGCTAGACCAGGGAATGTAGTTCATCTATGCACCCTCTATGGAAGTAGCGGTAGAGTAGTAAGCGGCTTGCCATATCCTGCCTGTGGGTTGAAGGGTGGAGAATAATTCATCATCTACAAGGGCTCAGAGACACTTTTGAACTCTATCAAGGCTTGAGATTGAGGTCTAGGCAGCACCCACCCAAATATGACAACAATACTCTATTTTTGGCTTGATCTGGCTCTGGTGAAGGTAGAAGATAGCATGGGGAGTCAGGTACTTACTGGAGTGGTACAGGGAGCTGAGCATTTTACCTGCATCCTTAACAATGGATTGTATCTATGAGTTTCACTTCAGGTCGGGTGCAAGTTTGAGACCAAACAGTCTTCCAAGGCATAGTGCTTCCCCGAGAGGTCCTCCGTTTATCCTGATTGGTGGTAGTTCAGGGTTAGATTGGTGATGATGGAATGTAACTAGCTTGGTCTTTGAGGCACTGAATGTAACCAGCTAGTTTTTACTCCATTGGTTAGTTTGTGCAAGATCAGAAGAGAGATCAGTCACCAATCTCTGACCATTGAGATTTTCAGGAGGTGCGCCTGTATATAGTCGTATCATCAGCACAGATGTTTCCAAATAAGCCGAGTATATTCTTAGGCAGATCATTTATGAAGATAAAAATGAGGGTTGGTCTGAAAGTGACACCTGTGTTGACCTCTAGGGGTCCAGACAACGAGCTTCATGGACCTATCTGTTAGGAATGATTTTATGACCGAGAAGACCCTTCTGGTGATTCCCTAACTTGAGAGCTTGTGTAGTAAGCCTTTGTGTCACACCTTGTCGAGATATATAGTCCTTGAGATGTGCTTGTCATCAAGAGCCTCACTGAGTGATGGTAGTTAGGATGCTGGCAGTGGATCAGGCCGAGCAAAACCCATACTGCTCATTGCTAAAGAGGTTGTTATTTTCTAGGTAACCAATGACCCTCTTATTGATTATGGCCTCAAAAAGCTTGCTGATGATACTGAGGAGACTGACAGGTCTGTACTGGGAGAGGTAAGATCACATGTTCCTGAAAACTGAGCATAGACTTGACACTTTCCACAGACTTGGGAAGGATTTATTCTTCAAGCAGTGGTTGAATAAGTTTACTAAGATTGGGGATAATTCTGGGTTGATGTTCTTAAGGACAACTACCAGAATTTCGTCTGAACCAGTGGCTTTCTTAGTCTCAAGGCCTTTGATGAGTCTAGGGACTTCACATGCTGTGATGGTAATATTACAGAGATTGTGCTCAGTGAGTCGTGGGAACTTGGCAAGGGGATAATCTTTGTCATCTAATGTTGAGTTAGAGACAAAGATGGAGGCACAGAGGTTCACAATATATATCCCTTGCGTGATAGTGGCCTCCAGCCTTGCTTGGGGTGATACGCTTAAAAAAAAAAAAAAAAAAAAAAAAAAATTATATATATATATATATATATATATATATGTATGTATGTATGTATGTATGTATGTATGTATGTATGTATGTATGTATGTATGTATGTATGTATGTATGTACACATACAGTTTAAAATTTGTTTTATTCATGTCCACGCCCAGAAGATCCTATTACTATTCAATACCCTGTCTTAAATTCCCTGAAGACAAGTCACTTATTTTTTAGAGATCACCATTCATAAGACAGAGATTATTGTTCTTAAATGGCTTTTCATCAAACTAAAATAAAAATAAAATTGTTTTTCTCAATTAATTCTTCTTGTGCAAGCATTTCTTATACTTCAGTTTAAAATGATACAATCTATCGTTCCAATATATTTTTTATTTTTCACAATTTTATTTTTATTTTTTTTTACCTATATAAAAAGCAGTTCTAAAATCCTCAAAAGAATATCTGATTTCTCACATTAATACCAGGAATATGTTTTATCTACCAGAGTTAAATGGATATTTTTCTGTAATCTTCATTAAAGAATGCTCAATTTTTTTAATCACCTGTGCTTTATTTTTTGCTAATTTCATTTGAATAAATTTATTGAGTATAGCCGTTTTATCAATTATCACAGTTTTCATCATTAAAAATTCTTCTTTTTTTTTAATTCTTTCTTTTCAGCTCTTTCGTTTGTGACAGGGATCTTAAAAATAA
Organism: Acanthosepion esculentum; assembly: GCA_964036315.1. NCBI lineage: Eukaryota > Metazoa > Mollusca > Cephalopoda > Sepiida > Sepiidae > Acanthosepion > Acanthosepion esculentum. The sequence goes on from OZ038477.1 coordinate 35,191,021, forward strand.
AAAAAAAGTTTAATTTTCTTTTTAAGTAACTTCTCTTTTTTGATCATATTTCTTTTTTCTTTTGTGTCATCATAAGCTCTTCTCCTGCATCAATATTGACATTTACAAATCCCTCTTCAATTGCAAAATGAAAAGGAATATCGGAACTTTTGAAAGAGACAAATGAGCATAAGAATAAACAAATTCAAAAAAATGTGTTATCTATCTCTCTTCCTCTCTCTCTATATATATATGTGCGTGTGGGTGTGTAGTTTTGTAATTATATACATGTATTTATAGTATAAATTAAATACAAGTGCACTTACTATATACATTCATATACACAGGCATGTGTGTATGTGTGTGTATATATATATATATATATATATATATATATATATATTTATTTTTATATATACATGGATATGCCAGTGTGCATATATATATATATATATATATATATATATATTTTGTATTCATGTAGTAAATTAAACACAATTGTAAGTGTGTGTGTGTTATATATATATATATATATATATATATATATATATATATGTATGTATTATATATATATATATATATATATATATATATATGTATGTATGTATTATATATATATATATATATGTATTATATATATATATATATATATATATGTATTATATATATATATTTATTTTTATATATAGATGGATATGCCAGTGTGCATATATATATATATATATATATATTATATATATATATATATATATATATATATATATATGTAAGCAAATGTGTGGATGTAGATCCGACGGTATGATGAAAATGTGGAAAAGACAACGCAAAATCCGAATATGTGAGTTTACTGTTTTTATTTTGTTTTTGTTTTTGTTATTCTGTCGACGTCAGACGTTTCGGTCAAATAGACCTTCTTCGGGACATGGTTAATGGAGACATATTTATATTAGATTTAAGTTTGATGGAGAGACGATATATACAGGACTGGTCAGAAACAGAAAAACTGAAATTCTAAAGTCAAGTATTCTTTCTTAGAGTCGGATATGCTGGCGTCGCGTGGGCGGCAACTACGAAGACCTGCGCACAGGGAAGAAGATTGTGTCCTAAGTGGAGGGTGAGGGGGACTATTTAAAACTATAGCTTATCGGTACGTTTGTCACGCATTAATCTCGCCACTGAGCTCGCGATCTGAAAGAAACCGGGTCTATTATTTACTGTATGTGAGGTGGCTATCATGCCAGCCTCATAAATCTGTCTAAGGTTCTTATTGTGGATATATTTTAAGATCTTCACAGAGTCGAAATCAAAATTGTGATCAGATTTGGCTATGTGTATAACTAAAGCACTGCTTAGATTACCGAGGCGAATGTCACGTTTATGTTCGGAAATGCGAGATTTCAATGATCTACCTGTCTCGCCTATATAACTCAGGTTGCAGTCTCTGCAGGGCACCTGATAGACGCAAGCATCGGATGTAATATGTTGTCTGCTGGCATTACTCAATATGTTACGTATAGATTTGGTGGGTAATGTAGTAGTTTTAATTTTTAGCGCGTTTAGATTGTTGGAGATGTGTTCGGTCAGAGGGTTATTCGGTAGAAAGATGCGGCCAATGGGATTATCAGGGGCAGCTGAGAGTGTGCCTCTCTCCACCTTTGATGTAGTAGTAGTAGTCGGTATGTTGTTATGTACTGAGGGACGAACTCTGTGGATTTTCAAGGCTTTATGTTTAGCGCCGAGTATTAGTTGTCTCGGATACGAAAGGCTGGAGAAGGTATCCTCGATATAACCAAATTCGTCATCTAAATATTTTGCTGAACAGATTCGCAGAGCTCTCAAGTAAAATCCGATAATAACACCTCTCTTAGTCCTAGTATCATTGTGAGAGTAAAAGTGTAAGTAGTCGTTTTTGCATGTGGGTTTACGATATACTTTGAATTCTAGTTTGTTATTATTTCTGGTGAGGCTGGCATGATAGCCACCTCACATACAGTAAATAATAGACCTGGTTTCTTTCAGATCGCGAGCTCAGTGGCGAGATTAATGCGTGACAAACGTACCGATAAGCTATAGTTTTAAATAGTCCCCCTCACCCTCCACTTAGGACACAATCTTCTTCCCTGTGCGCAGGTCTTCGTAGTTGCCGCCCACGCGACGCCAGCATATCCGACTCTAAGAAAGAATACTTGACTTTAGAATTTCAGTTTTTCTGTTTCTGACCAGTCCTGTATATATCGTCTCTCCATCAAACTTAAATCTAATATAAATATGTCTCCATTAACCATGTCCCGAAGAAGGTCTATTTGACCGAAACGTCTGACGTCGACAGAATAACAAAAACAAAAACAAAATAAAAACAGTAAACTCACATATTCGGATTTTGCTTTGTCTTTTCCACATTTTCATATATATATATATATATGTATATATATATATGTATATGTATGTAATTTTGTATTCATGTAGTAAATTAAACACAATTGTAAGTGTGTGTGTGTGTTATATATATATATATATATATATATATATATATATATATATATATGTATGTATTATATATATATATATATATATATATATATATATATATATATATGTATGTATTATATATATATATATTTATTTTTATATATACATGGATATGCCAGTGTGCATATATATATATTATATATATATATGTATATATATGTATATGTATATGTATGTAATTTTGTATTCATGTAGTAAATTAAACACAATTGTAAGTGTGTGTGTGTGTGTGTGTATATATATATATATAAATGGGCACTGATGTCAACACCATGCAGCAGAAGTCTGTTTCAGGCTTCAACATAATCTTCAGTGTCAATTTTTATATTTACATTATACTTACACTCTATCTCTGATATTATGCACTTTTACCCATAAATATAGCATATATTAAAACTATATTATGATTTTATTTATATATATATATATATATATATATATATATATATATATAAAGACAAAAGGAAAACTTATCTAGTCAAATGTAAGGATGTTAATGTATGTGTGTGTGTGTGTGTGTGTGTGTGTGTGTAAAATTTCAGGTATAACTAAAATTATATCTGTCAAAGGACAATATGAATAAAGACAAAAGTAAAACAAATCTTAGCTGATACATTTCATTCTCTGATGGACTTTATCAATGCATATGTAAGGATTTTGTTCTGCAACAAGTTTTTATAAGCAAATTAAAAATGTCAGTTTTCCCAAATTTTTAAATTCAAGAACACTCATAAATATACATAAGTATAAAATCAAGGCAAATTAATGAGAATGCTATGTGATGTAATTTAAATGTCTAATAAATCAAAATAAGTAAATGTTGAATTTTATTTTTATAATGTAATTATTAGCTCAACTTCTTGAGAGCTCCTCTCTGCGGCTACTCAGTCCCACACTGTCAGCTGACCTGAGATGGAACAACTACATTGAGTCGATTGCTTCATCCACCGCAAGGAAAGTTGGCTCCCTGTGCCGGGCCAAAAATTCTTCTCTACTGAATCAATCCTCCAAATTTACAAATCAACCATCCACCCTTGCATGGAGTATTGCTGTCATATATGGTCTGGAGCCCCTTCTGTTTGCCTCAAGGTTCTTGATAAGATCCAGAGACGGGTATGCAATGTAATTGGCCCTGATCTGGCTTCTCGCCTGCAGTCTCTCTCTCACAGATGCACCGTCGCCTCTGTCTGTCTCTTTTATAAATACTTCCATGGTAATTGCTCAGATGAGCTGCTATCACTGGTTCCCAGACTCCATGAATTCAAGCGTCCTACGAGGCTGGCATCCCATTCCCCACCCTTTCACTGTTGAAACTGTTAAATGTAGATGTCTCTTCTACTCCAATAGCTTCATATCTCACACCTCATGCCTATGGAACTCCCTTCCTTATTCCTGTTTCCCTGATGACTATGATCTCCAACTATTCAAGTGTAACGTCAATCGACATCTCCAGTTGCCTTGATCTATCCTCTATCCTTCTCCACATCCTTTCCTCTAACACTCCTATTTGCTCTTGCTCCAAATCCTCTGTAACCCCTTGCATGCTAGTGGCTTCCAGCCTTGCCTGGAGTGAAAAGCTTAAAAAAAAAAAAAAAAAAAATCAATTTAGCTTTGGGATTCATCTATGTATTACATATTTTACATAATAGAAGGTTATTATTTTAACAGTTTTCTTTTAATTTTTTTTACATTTTTATAGTCATGTATGTTGGCTTGAGAAAGAGGTATTTATTTCAGGAATGGAAATATCTGCAAAAATCAGGGGCACAGATTTATATTTTGTTAAGATTCAATAGTAGCACTCTGAAGAATTTTGTCTTTTAACAAGTGTAGCATTCTTTAGATGGAAGTTGTGGTTGAATTTATTTTTAAATATGACTAATGCATTTGATAAATTGTTGTTCCTTGTCTTTATTAATATTATCCTTTTACAGATATATTTTAGTAATTTATAAATATTTCTGTATGTAGCTTTCTGTGTGCATATGTATTCTATTTTGTCCATTACAGACCCCACAAAACCTTTTTATTCTCTTTACCATGTCATTCTTCTTTATATGCATTCAAATCTATAGATAGATGTGTGTATACTCATGTGCTATGTGTAGATTATTCTCTCATTCTAATATATACAAAGGGAGATCAATACGTTTGTAGCCTGTCACTGTTATTCACTGGTTTTTGGTTTTAAACTTCACCGTATAATGTCCAATCCATGCAATTAATTGAGAAGTGTTAGGTTAAATGCATTGAGAACAATGAAGATTATTCTGAAAATTAAGTATATATTATGTAAAATAAATGCCCATTCATTGTTAAGCTATGGACTTATTGATGCATCTATGTATTTTTCAATGAGTATATGCATCTATAAGTGTCTGTATGTGTTTATATTACATAGGTAATTAAAGAAGACAAGGTACACACACACGTCAATTCACATATATATATACCAATGCATGCACAGACATATATCTATATACGTACACATACACACGTGTACACATTCCCCAATACACATACATGTAAACACATACAGATATCAACACACACACGAATATATGTAAAAACAGACACATATGTACACACACATCAACACACACACACATATATATGTAAATATATAAGCAAGTGTTCATTAATAAAATTTTATAATAATTAAACTTTTTGCATCTATTGAAAAAATTAATTCATGTAATAAAAGATTTGTTTTAAAGAAATTAGTATTTTCTATCATGAAGTTTTGGAAAATACATACCAACATATTTGATTGAAAAATATTAATACACAAGTATTAGGTAAACAGAAGAGTTTCCTGTATTTATTTTATTTAAAAAAAATTCTACCATGTCTTCAATCTTGAGTTTTCGGAAAAAGATGTTAGTGAGTCTTTCTGCATTGTAACAAGAAACAGAACTATCAACTTTTATATTTGGAAACTTTTTCCAAACTTATCCAAAATTTACAAAAGTCAATTTAGCATTTTATTCAGGAATTGTTTTTTGAATCTTTCAAAATGTGTCTATTTTTAGTTTTATAATTCACAGCCATTTATTTTTAAGGAGTAGAAAAAGATAGAAAAGAGAAAATTAAAATAATTAAAAGGAATTAACTTTTTTCATCAAACTTTTGTAAAGGCATCTATAAGAAGCAGTTAAATATTTAGCAAATCATTAATTGAAAGACATACCAATTAAAAAGAGAAAATAAATAAAATAAACAGAGAAATTACAAAAATATCATGCAGAAATATAAAACATAACATTCCCAATTTTTGCAATATATGACGTATTCTATTTTGGGTGCAGCTTCATTTTTGGTTATTGTATCTTTAAAAATACAATCATTTCTTCACCTTACTCCCTTTTTTTTTTTCCAAATTTTCAATTACCTATGGTCAACTCTAGAAAGAGACAATTTTTAAATTTTACATAATAATGATCTCAAAGCATAAGAGTAGTGATGATGTCAGTTCAGATATGCCGATGAGACTAAAAATGTGAAAGCTTGCAATTTAAAGAAATAAAATTATAACTGTTCTATTTTATTATTAGCCAAGATTAATTTTTTTCATTGTGCTTATGATGCAAGTCAAACTGTATCATAGATATATATAAGAAAAACTTTTTATATAACAATTATTTCAAAGTGTAGTGATGATATCAGTTCAGATATGCCAAAGAGAAGCTGTAAAAGTAAGCAGTTGCAATTTTATAATGAAAGAAATAAATCCTTTATTGAAGTTGCTGAGATCTACAAGAAAAACAAATCTAGCCATTATATATCTTTTATTGCAGTTATTATACATTCATGCTAATCTTTGCCTCTCATATAAATGAAACTTTATTATAGGTATGTATAAGAAGAAAACAGTATATATAGGGCTTTATATTATCTGCAGTTTTAGGCATCTGCTCAGAGTTTGGGAACATATCCACTGTGCATAAATGGAGATAATAGATTTATCAGTAATAATTACCTATCATAATAAATAGAATGTTATAATTTAGAAAAAAATCTAACAAATTAGTCATTCCTTAACAGTCCTTACCTTGCCAGCTATGAATTTTGAGCAAAATATATTTGACCTTCTGTTTACTCTTATCATCTCTGTTGTCACAAAATGTTGAATATGCTGAAAATTCATGAAATAAAAATAATTACTTTAGTGAATAAATAATGCCCCACAAATGTGTTATATTCAATATGAAGAATACTTTGAAGCAAATAAGAAATAATAAGAAAATAATAAGCAAATAATGATACAATAAGAAGATAAGCTGTTTTAGAGTAGCTAGCACCCCTTCACCACTCTACCAGATGGCCTGGCTCATAGCATTAAATAGTCTACAACTCAGTACTTCAGCAGGTGATTAATAAGTTGATACTAAGCTGATTAATAGTCAGACTGATTTTACTTCGTTTGGCTATACAGCATTTGACCCTCTTCTATTCCTTCTAAGTTGTCTTGTTAATTGTTTTGTAACTTATCATTCTGTGTTTTTGTATGTATCTGTTAGCATTGAATACTGGTGCTAAATAAATATATTAAGCACTCATTCTTCTCTGCGTATCATTCACCTCAACGATACAACATAAGCAAATAATAATACAATAAGAAAATAATAAGCAAATAATGATACAATAAGAAAAAAATTGTGATCACATGCAGAAATTATCAAGGAAAGTAAAAATTAATTCAATAAACAATCAAAAACTAAAATCCAAATTTACAGAATTATTGATTGAAAAAAATCTTCAGGCTGGGTTAACATTGTAAATCCTTCATATAAACAATTATTGTACTTGTACATGCTACTAGACTGGCATTTAGGTCCCACTCTTTTACTGTTGAATTAGGTAAATGTAACCGCTACTTCTATTCCAACAGTTTCTTTTCCTGCATGTTCTGCCTGTCCATGTCTTGCATGTCCTGCCTTCTGTTTCCTTGCTTCTCTGACAATCTTCAAAAATCTAAATGCAACGTCAATCGCCATCTTCTATTTTATTGCAACCTGTTCAGCCTGCCAGGTAGTACCCTATACCTAGTTTTTTCTCTCACCTTCATTCACTGCATAATAATGACATTCCCATCTTGCTTGGGGTGAAATGATTAAAAAAATATGTAAGAATTCTAACTAGTCAGGATTTAATTAATCTTTTCTTCTGAATGTTGATGTTTTTTGGCCAATCAGAATTTTCTGGTGGGTATAAAAATTTAACCATTTCATTTTAACTTTTTATTTTAGTATTTTTTTTAATATTCATGATTTCATGAGATTTTCAAGAAACAATGCTCTTTAGATCTAATGTGCTTTTAAACATAAAGCAACCGATAAAAAATAACACAACAAATTTTTTTATGTAACATCTGAGATTATTAACAGACATTTTCAAAAGGCATTAACTGCCCTAAACATACTGGCCTTGCTTTCTATAGGTCTATTAATGATTCTAATGGAATTAGAAAATTCTCATTACCATTCAATGATAATGAATAAAACTCAAAGTTTAATTTTTAATTCGGATTGAATTTACTGTATTTGAAGGCATCTTTACTTTATCTATAAATCATAATAATACAGGACATAGAATGAGTAAATACCTAAAATTTCAGATACCTCCATCAAATGGATCAGCTATAATGAATTTAGTATATATAGGATAAAAGGAAATTGAATATAGAATAAGCTGTGCCACAGGTAGTTTCACCAAACTCTGCAAATTGCTACAAAACCAAAACATTAATCTGAAAACTTGAGCCGTGTTCTTAAATAGCCTTGTCAGATGAAGACTTTCATACGTATTGTCATGCATAGTGACAAACTCATTCAGAAATATCTAAACTTTCAGCTGTACACAACCACTTTCTAGGATCCCATGGTTAAAATGGCTTTGAGCAAGTGAAGCCGGTGGGTCTTGGCAAAGACCATCCTTCTTTGAACCTTGTGGCCAGGAAATACAGAACCACAAAGAAAGTATTGTACCAGACAAAAGAAACCACATCACTTGAGGACTTTCAACAGCTGCAACAACTAAAATGGATAGTACATGTAACTCGAAGAGAAAATAATGACTTAATCAAGAGGTTGACATTCCACATTACTTCCAATAAAAGGATCAATACAGGTAAGAGTGATAACAGCGACTGGACTTGAGAAACCTATTTTCCTGAAAAATTGTTTTAATAGAAAGATTTTATAAATTTCAACCAAAAATAGTCCTGACTGCCCGATCAGTGAATGCTGAATATTTCCTTATAAGGAAATGGCTAATATTATCATTACCATATTACTATTCACTTACATTCAACATTGAAGAATTATGGAGTTAGGTTAGGTATAAATACAGGTATACTAGAGCCCCTGGATAAACATTAACTTATCAGATACATCAACTTCACTTATAAGGCTTTGAAAATCTTTTTGGTGGTGGTGGGGAGGTGTTTAAAAAGAAGGATGGTTTTACATGACATCAAAATAATAACCAGTATTTAGCTATCAATATAATACTAACCACAACCAGTATTTAGCTACTATCAACTTTATCTTTTTTTAAAACAGCCAGAATCTCTATAAATGTAAGAATTAAAATAATGATCAGACAGAGAAGAATGACAAAGAGATGTTAGAAATCACACATTTCCATTTATTTATTGCAAGGTAAAAATACATGAATTATATTTGATTCTAATTAATTTGGGATTGGTCTTTCTTTTATCCTATTTCAATTGCTATTTTATAATCACAGTTCTCAGATCTTTCTTCTTTGCTGGTTAAATCCTGCCAAGAGATGGTTCTTTGTTTCAGATTCACACTGCTTATTTAATGATTGCAGAATTACAATCCAAGAGTTGCAACATAAATGAGAGCTAAAAGAAAGACAAGTTAAAAATTAACAATAATTGACAATGCTTCTTCGATGAAATTTGCAGACACTTATATTTTATTCTATAATTGAAAAGCAACATCATGAAAATTCTACAAATTCTTTATTTTATTTCACCATCAGATATTTTTCAGTTTTCCAATTCCCTGAAGATTATTGCTGCATAATTTTCTTCTTCTATGTGTTGTGTTCCTTCAGGATGTTGGAAGTCATTGCTCTCCACAATTTCTCATCTTTTGTAGATCTAAATGAATTTTTATCTTTTTGTTATTTCTCATAAATATTTTTCTGCTGTCCATGCAGACAAGCCAACTAGGTAGTTTATACATTGTTCTCCTCTATCGTCTTGCTTTCATTATGTCCTGTGAGTATTAAATTTTCCAAGCCTTTCATTATGAGCTCTAGAAATTTCAACTATCTCCTGTTTTTTAATGTCTTTTTCTTTCCACTTTCTCTAAAACTTTGTCATTGCTTACATGTTTGGTCTATGGTATTCTCATCATCCTTCTGTAGAACCACATTTATATTGTTTCAAGTCTCTTCTTCATCTGTGAGGAGATTGTCCAGCATTCACTGCCATATAGGAGGACTGATATTATTTAACAGTTCAGTACTATTTTCTTTGTTTCGAATGAAATTTTCCTGTTTCTTAATACTTTGCTTAGATTTTGGAAGGCAACTTTTACTATCCCAATGTACCTTCTGATTTCAATGTCACAGCTTCTATTTTCTGCTAAAAAACACTTCCTAGATAATTACATTGTTGTATTTGTTTAATTTTGGTATCTTGAATTTGTAATTTGTACATTTGGCTGTCCCTTTTGCTAACAACTATGAATTTTATCTTCTTGCAATTGATGATTAGTCCTTTCTTCTTGTTTTCTTTGATTAACTTATGTAGGAGTTCTTGTAGTTTCCTTTCTCTATCTGCTATCAAATATTTAAATGCTAATTTATCATGCATGGTGCAAAACTCATTCAGAAATAAACTGCCTGCTCTGGAAAGAGAAATTTAAATGCTAATTTAATTTCTGAAGTACATTTGGTTCAGATTTCATTTCATAGATTATTAGAACCAATGTGAAGAGAATCTCACCTCTTCTGCTTCTGAAAACCGATATTTCTTTGTTACTTTTCCAGGTGAATGGGATGAATATTAATGAAGAAAAACATAAGAAAACTTCATAGAGGTTCAAACTATGTAATAATAGGCTCCAGTCTGATACTCTTTCCCCATTAATTATGCTCTCAAAACAAAACAGTATATAACAGAAACTTAAGATATAACTGGTAATTATTCACTTACACTCATCATATTGTCAACCAAATGGCTGAACTCTGGCAGATAAAACTTCGTCTATGAAGGTAATTTGATTCAAGGATGAACGTGGATAGGTATCGTTGACCTCTGAGGTTAGTAGTGAAACTTCCGTAAATTCTTCATTTTATTTCAACATCAGTTTTTTCACACACCAAGAGATTATTGTTGCATAATCTTTCTATTATTCAGTCATCAAAATACTTTAATGCTTATTTAATTTATGAACTACATTTGGTCCCAATTTCATTTCCAAGGTGATCAGAATCAGTGCCAAGAACCTCTCACCTCTCCTGCTTCTGAAAACTGGTGACTCAATGGGGAAATAACTGGCTTGTAAAATTCAATATGGCCAAAAACAAACTAGTAACATTCCGTCACCACTGAGCAAACACCAAGCTTTCACCTATCAGGATGGATGGGCCTTCACTCCAGGAGGCTCCTTGTCTTGAACGTCTGTTGGGACACAAGTTCACCCCAGACCTCAAGTGAAAGTCATATATATGACCCAATACTAAAGATGCTGGAAAAAACAGTTAGTTCATGGTATCACTCCAATAAGTATCTGACTTCCCCTGCTATACTCTACCTTTACAACAGCCAGATCAGACCAAACCTAGAGTACTGTTGTCATATCTGTACTGGAGCTGCATAGCCCTACCTTGCATGTCTTGATAAGGTTCAAAAGTCTCTATGCAGTCTTGTCAGTGATGAATTATTTTCCACTATACAATCCCTTTACTACAGATGAAATGTTGTAAGCCTCTTACTGCTCTATTGCTATTTCCATGGCATGTATTTTGACAAGCTACATTCCTTAGGGAGGCACGGTGGAGTAATGGATAGCGGCATGGATTGAGAAATCAGAGAATCGAGTTTGAATTCCAGTTGAATCCATTACATTCACTTATATGCTAATACCCTTGGGAAAGGTACAAATCCTCTTCTTCTCCCCCCAGCTATGGGTAAATAGCAGGACAGACCAGGTTCTATAGCCTTGGATGGCAACTGGTCTACCTAGTGTGGGGAAAAAAATCTGCCTTGTTAGTCATGTATCAAAAGATACATGATCGCCTAAGAGTGTATCACGCATGGCACAGAACTGACTGACATTCCTTAGTTTAACACCCCTGACCTTTAAACTATACCTGTCATGCAAGGGTGAATCATTCCCCTTCCCTTTGTATTCCTATAGTAAGAAATCAGTTCCATTCAGACAGATTTTTCCCTAGAATTGCTGCTTTGTGGAACAGACTCCCAGGAGGATGCTTTCCAAATCACATTAATCCTCACCTCTACAAGTCTAGGGTTAAACATTATCCTTCCTACATAGCCACATTAATTCTTATTTCCTTTTTGTACACTCATACAATACCACATAGTAACCCTCTATCTTGAGTGGCTCTTGGGTCTTGTGTTGGGTGAACATTAATGTAATAAAATTCCTTTTTCACTTTTCCAGGTGAATGTGATAAATATTAACGAATAAAACTCCACAGTGGTCCAAACCATGTAATAATATGTTCCAGTCTGATACTCTTTGCCTATTAATTATACTCTCAAAACAAAATGGTATATAACAGAACACCTTATCTTAAGATATAGCTAGTAATTATTTACTTACATGCATCTTATTGTCAAATAAATGACTGGACACTGGCAGTTAAAGCATAGTCTATAAAAGTAATTTGATTTAAGGATGAACATGGGCTTGGTGGTATAGTGGCATGATTGACGAGTAGTGGTCCCCTCAGGCTAATGTAAGTTCAAAATTACTATTTCAAAAAGGGAGGTTTTGATATAACACTCAGAAGTGTACTAATTGTAGGCATCTATGTAATGATTAAAAACGGATTTGGGTGAATGAAGCCTGCAAGTCTTGGCAAAAGCCATCCTTCTCTGAAGATTGTGGACTTGGGAGGGGCTACAAAATCACAAAGAACTGTACAAAATAACAGAAACCATATCACTTGAGGACTAAATCACTAAAAGCAGCAACAACTAAAATAGATAGCATATGTAATTCAAAGAGAAAATAACCTAAACAAGACAAGATGTTGATATTCTACACTACTTCAAATAAAAGATTAGAAAGGAAACTCCCCATCAATACTGGAAAGAGCAATAACAGCTACTGGAGTTGAGAAACCAATTTTTCTGAAAAATTGTTTTAAGAGAAAGATTTTTTAAATTTCAAGTGATAGCAGTACTAGCTGCTTGGTCATTCCTTGTAGTGAAATGGCTAATATTACAATTACCATTCATATCTGAAAAAGTACTATTGAAGATGCTGGTAGTTAAGTGGTTAGTAACAGAAAATGGAATTGATGAGCTATGTTCAAAATCTGACAAAGATAATCTGCATTCACTTCACACTAATGCCTTTGGAAAAGGTATGAATAGGAATGTATGATGCAACTGACATTGAAAAAAATTCTTGATTAAAAAGATTTTACATAATTTACACAATTAATTTTGAAAAAATTATATACAGATAATTTTAGAAATTTGTAATAATAGAATTTTATTTTAAGTCCTATATTTATCAATGTTTTTGTAAATGTATATATCTTAATTGCTTGGAAGCAACAATTCTGATGAAAAAAAAAATCAGCATTTTCAGACCAATTAAAGATATTCAGTATCATTTTAAAGCAACTGATACAAAGTACAATGAACTCATTTGATTGTATTCATTTTAGATACTTATAAAATCTAGGTAAGCTTAGAATACTTCTACACATTAGAAAGAATCATGTCTGTTGATTATTCCACAGGTATTTGTTGATACATATTTTGGATTTTCTCAGGTGTATAATCCACCCATTTTTTTAGGGGATTCTGATTTTAGATAATTCTATAGACATCACAAATTTCTATAGGCAGCATTAATCTTAGAGTCAGTCTGAAAAAAATTCACTTACACTTTTCATTACTTAGCAGATCAACCCATGTGCTAATGTCTTCAATACTTATAAAAATGAGTGTACAAATTTGAACAACACAAGAATTCCTTCACAGAATTATAATTTTTCTGTGAGTCTTGTTTTTTTTTTTTAAGAAATTCTATATTGTTAATATTTAGTAATTTTTTTTATTGTAGTAATATCTTCTATTTTCTTTTTGAGTATCATTTTCATTGGATGTCAAAGGTTATCAGGATAGATATTCTATATTAATATTGGGTTATCGGGATAGATATTTTATATTAATATTGGGTTATCGGGATAGATATTCTATATTAATATCGGGTTATCGGGATAGATATTTTATATTAATATTGGGTTATCGGGATAGATATTCTATATTAATATCGGGTTATCGGGATAGATATTTTATATTAATATTGGGTTATCGGGATAGATATTCTATATTAATATCGGGTTATCGGGATAGATATTTTATATTAATATTGGGTTATCAGGATAGATATTCTATATTAATATCGGGTTATCGGGATAGATATTTTATATTAATATTGGGTTATCGGGATAGATATTCTATATTAATATCGGGTTATCGGGATAGATATTTTATATTAATATTGGGTTATCGGGATAGATATTCTATATTAATATCGGGTTATCGGGATAGATATTTTATATTAATATTGGGTTATCGGGATAGATATTTTATATTAATATCGGGTTATCGGGATAGATATTCTATATTAATATCGGGATAGATATTCTATATTAATATCGGGATAGATATTCTATATTAATATCGGGTTATCGGGATAGATATTCTATATTAATATCAGGTTATCGGGATAGATATTCTATATTAATATCGGGTTATCGGGATGGAAAGTGAGATAAACATGCAGAGTTCAAAATCTGGCTGAAATTGTCTTCACTTTTACAGAAATACCTTAGGGAAAGGTAAAATTACATCTCTTTTCTCTTCCAGATATGGAATAATAAAAGAGTAGACTTGTCTCTCTAGCTTAGTTGGCAACCAGTGTACAAAAAGGACAACTCTGAGTTCAAAACCTCTAGAGGTGTTGGAACAGACACAACAGCCTGCTTGCCACGTCACTGGGGTAGTGACAATTGCTAAAATAGCAAAAATGCTGTGACCATCATAACTGAACTTATATTAGACAGCCTATTTGATTAAGATGACCAGACATTTGGAACCCTATCTTTTACCTAAGTGATCGAAATGTAAGAAATAGTTATCCTATTCAATATTATTGGTTTCATTCTCAGAGAATGGCTGCTACAAATCCCCTCTTCTCAAATTTATAGACAAATCTGACAGATGCATGCTGGGATTTCTTCGTTGCCAATAAAAATAGACAAGTCTTGGTCTGACCCACACTTTTTTCTTTTGTGCCTTGAAATCAGAAGGCTATAATGACTTGACTGTATTCCTTTTCCATGTGAGCACTGTTTCTATTTTGTGAACTGTCTTATAGTTGCTTTGCCTTGCATTACATTGTCTTTTCTCATATTATTTTGCCCTGTTCTTTCGTTTCCTCTTCTTATTGTTATTGAGAATTTTATCAGTTCTGTTTGACTATGCCTTCCTCAACAACTATCCTTCCTTATTAGAAAAGAAATTGAAGGAAGTGTATTTGTTTGTTAACACTGGTACTTAATAAGTTTAGGTAGATCCAGGGTTTGAAAAATGATCTCACATTATGTTGTAGAGTTACTTTCCGCAGTGGAAACTGTATTTGGACTAAATTCGGTCCTAAATAGGTTCAATGTACAAAAACGTTAGGAACTTGTTATAATAAATATTACGCAGAGTAATCTAGTTGTGGTAGCTGACTACTTTTGTATTTGACTCCCAGTCGACCCTCACTGACTCCTACTTATATTAGGTGGGAGAGTCTATTATCTATAGACTAGGTGTGTTTCACCATAACACATTAATCTTTCAAGTAGGAAGAATCTTCTTTGAAAACCTTGGTTTTGACCTGGGCTCAAACACTGAAGCACTGGCACCAGTTTTAAATAGTCAATATTTTAACCAAGGACCAGATCATATTGTTCATTTAATATAAATAAAACTAACACCCATTTAAATTTGGTACTATTTCAGTCTTTTATTGAGTTTATTACTAAAAGAAGTGTACACTTTTAATTTGTTAGTGTGTCCTAATACTTCCTGGATGAAATTTACAAAAATTGTCATTTGCTTTTTGAAACTAAAAATGGAACTTTTACTTAAAATCTTTTTTTTTTGTTAATTAAAAACATTCTAATGTTTTGACTATTTAAACACTACTTTGCCTCATAATCTGATATTCTGCGATATTTCTAATTTTCTTTCTTTAAATGTGTTGATTGCAGTTTTGTCAAACATTAGCTACATTAAAATCTGCAGTGATAGTCTATGGAATTGAGAGTAAAAGCTCCATTTTCTGTACCCCATGCTGGTACTGTTTTAGATTCAAGACACCTCTTGTTAAGTAATTCCTTTTCTTATGCATCAGAGCCAACAACATTTTAAGATTTTTGCCTTTACAATTAAAAAAAAGAAATGACAAAAAATCTCCTTTCTCTAATGTTTTATCTTTAATTAGCTTTATGTACAAACACTCTGTTAAATGACTAATTCAATGTCAAAAAAATAAAATAATTAAAGTAGAAAAAAACTGCAAAAATAAACAAACCTTTAACCAAAGAAACAAATAATCTTTAACAGAAAACAAGTAACCATTCTCAATCATTAAAAAAAGAATGTTTGATTTTTCAAAATAAGATGTCTGCTTAGAATACATTGACAGAACTTCATGACATCCCCTGACGATCCAAAAGTTGTAAACTAAAATATTGTGAACTTTGATTCTGAAAAGTGCACACATAGATTTATGCATATAATAGACTTTGTTAATAGCCTGATCCGTCATCAAATATGTCTTCTTATTCTGTAGTTTTTAAGAAATTTCTTTGCTTGGCGAAATAAATTCTCCTTTCTTTCAAAATTTATACCAAGTATAAAGTTACCATTTTTAGGGGCTTTAGTACTGTTCAGTGGAAATGAGACTTGTCTAGTTTTTTTTATTTAGTACTACTCACTTATTATTCTTGTTCCATGTGTCATGTCCTAAGGAACATATCACACATAGAAGAAAAAGAATAACCGAGCATTACTAGATAAAAAACTAGACAAGATATTCCAAGACATGGTCAGTGGAACAAAAACAATCCATTCCACTAGATTAAATAAAGGGTTCAGTTCAAAATTCCCTGAAAGTTATCCAGATTAAAGGCACTTGAAAGTTGGTGAACCCAATGACTGGAATGTTGTAATAATGACAAGGCTAAAGACAATAATCTGTGTGCAAATAATATAAATAATATAAAAATATGTTTATTTATTTATCAGACCATTACTCTAAAGCTTATTTCATGTAAACATCTAAAGACTATCTATAAGTCATATTATCATTCTATTATCAATATTAATGCTCTTATATAGCATTATCAATATAATTCAGCTGTGTATCATTTAATACCAAACAAGGTGATAATGCCACAAAGATGCAATGGGTTACTGCAAGTGAAAGAAAATGAGAAGACTTTAGTGAGAAGAAACGTTTGGTTTGTTTTACGGCATATCAACCACAATGGGTCATTTAATGCTGACAAAATTTTCATTGTTGGTAATATTTTTGTCAAAAAATCTATTTCTGGTAATATTCCTTCCTTCAAAAAAATCCATTTCTGGTAATATTTTTCCCTTCGAAAATCTATTTCTTCCTTCGCTGGTAAAGTTTTTTTTTCAAAAAAATGTATAGCTGGTAATGTTTTCTTTTTTTTTCTATCAAAAATGTATTGCTGGGTAATATTTGTTTTTCAAAAAATGTATAGCTGGCAATATTTTTTTTTTTTTTAAATGTATCACAGGGTAATAATTTCTGTTTTCAAAAATGTATTACTGGTAATAATTTTTTTTACAAAGTATTTCTGATATTAAAACCTGTTTTTACACTTTCATAGTGTTTTGACCCTAGTTTCGAGGTTAACTATTTGCCCATAGCTGGGACTCTTACAGGTGCTACCACCCCGGGTCAGGGTGGATCTGGGAAAACCAGCAATTAAAAGGTGGTTCCATGCTCCTCAAAATCTCCTGACCAGAGGCTTTGCTGTTGGATTTAGTTTATTGTCATACCCAGGATGGAGTGAGGAGAAGGGATTCAGGAAGATAGAAAATGGTGATTGGCATTGCATTTTTTGAAGATTATAGTTGGTATGGAAGCAAGAAATCAAAAGATAGTTCTGGAAGAGAGACGTGTGAGAAAAGAAAGTATTTCTTCCAGAAGTTTGGCATTGCATTTAAACTTTTTAAGTTTTTAGGTGATTGTGAAGCAGAAATTGGCAGAGTGTTCCAGAGGTGCGAGAAAAGAAACTATTTCTTCCAGAAGTTTGACATTGCATTTAAATGTTTGAAGATTGCAGGTGGCATAGAAGCAAGAAATCAAAAGAGAGTTCCAGAGGTGCGAGAAAAGAAACTATTTCTTCCAGAAGTTTGACATTGCATTTAAATGTTTGAAGATTGCAGGTGGCATAGAAGCAAGAAATCAAAAGAGAGTTCCAGAGGTGCGAGAAAAGAAACTATTTCTTCCAGAAGTTTGACATTGCATTTAAATGTTTGAAGATTGCAGGTGGCATAGAAGCAAGAAATCAAAAGAGAGTTCCAGAGGTGCGAGAAAAGAAACTATTTCTTCCAGAAGTTTGACATTGCATTTAAATGTTTGAAGATTGCAGGTGGCATAGAAGCAAGAAATCAAAAGAGAGTTCCAGAGGTGCGAGAAAAGAAACTATTTCTTCCAGAAGTTTGACATTGCATTTAAATGTTTGAAGATTGCAGGTGGCATAGAAGCAAGAAATCAAAAGAGAGTTCCAGAGGTGCGAGAAAAGAAACTATTTATTCCAAAAGTTTTAATGGCAACAAGTGTACCAAGTGTTGAGATTCTGGCATTTCTGCGGCATTATTTTAAAATGGGCTTCAAAGCTACTCACAAAATTCAGCAAGTGGAAGGAAATGAACCAATATCTGATAATAAGTAAATTTTAATCATAGTGACTTGCCTGTTGAAGCACAGAGCTGTTAATCTCTGTAAAGGTTGATAGCAACCAATTATGACAGTGAGGATAGCACAACTTGAAAGTGTGGAGTCATGTAACATGGTCAGATTATAAAATATGGAATTTGGAAAACAAATATCATCTGTAGGTAGTGAGAGGTGAGTAAACAAGTCATGATGATACAAAGGTACACATACAAGGGTGGGCTGAAAAGTTCATAGGCTGACTGTGAAGGAATGATGCTAGAGTTATGAAATCTTGCATGCATTTATTTCAACACTTATTAATAACTGCATTGTTTCTTTTCATTTATGAGGGTGGGCTGAAAAGTTCATAGGTTGACAATGAAGGATGATGCTAGAGCTGCGAAATCTTGCATGCATTTATTTCAACTCTTCTTATTACCAACTGCATTGTTACTTTCCAGGTCGGAGGGTGGGCTGAAAAGTTCATAGGCTGACTATGAAGGATGCTGTGAAATCTTGCATGCATTTATTTAAACTCTTCTTATTAATAACTGCATTGTTTCTATCCAGTTACGAGGATGGGCTGAAAAGTTCATAGGCTGACATTGAAGGATGCTGTGAAATCTTGCATGCATTTATTTAAACTCTTTTTATTAACTGCATTGTTACTTTCCAGGTACGAGGGTGGGCTGAAAAGTTCATAGGCTGACTATGAAGGAATGATGCTACAGCTGTGAAATCTTGCATGCATTTATTTCAATGCTTGTTATCTTATTAATAACTGCATTGTTTCATTACAGGTAAACTGACATCTGACAGGATGAAATCTTCTTCACCTATGAGATCCAACCACTGTAACACCAATGGAAGAAGTTGATGGACCACAAGGGAGACTATGTTGATAAATAAACCTGATTTGGTCATATTCCATGAGAGTAACTTGGTCAGCCAATGAACTTGTCAGCTACCATAGAAATGGAACTAGTTTTAACAAAATTCTGCATTATAGCCACATTGCAGGCTTCAACTTCATTTACCCAAGGATGAAAAAGTTAAAAATGGAAAGAGTCAAGCAAAAATTATTAGCCAATGATCACTAAGAAGAAGATAAGGAAATGAAAGAAAAAAAAATCATTTTTTTTTGCTGCAAATTATTCCAGATTGACCAGTAAATATACTACAGGTGAAGCATCACAAAATTCTTTGGCAATGTTGTGAAAAGTTTTTCACAAAGTTTTCACATGATTTACCTTATTTGGAAGAATGTGTAATTTAAAAGAATTAAATAAATCTGGTGATAAGCTAATAGACAAATAAATCAAGAGATATATTGATAATAGGCAGGTAGCTATGATTAGGATGTATAATGCATACACCACATTGACATGAAAATATTAACTGCAGGCAGTGGTAGGAAGATCAGGTTGAACCAATAATTACAATGAGAAAGGTCCACATGTCTTGAGACTAAGCATTTGAAATTGGCTTGAAAGAAAATATTCAACAATCTCAGTTTCAAAGCAGACATGAAACCAATGTGGACAGAACAAGAGAGTGGGATATGGTCATATTGACAGAGACCAACAGGAACAGACCCAGAGAGAGAGAGAGAGAGAGAGAGCAACCAATATAAACAAACCATATCAGAGAGAGACTGACTGAGAGAGATACTAACTGATAGGGATGGTCTGAGAGAGTGACCGACTGATACAGACAATCTGGGAGAGAGAGAGAGAGAGACCGACTGATACGGACAGTCTGGGAGAGAGAGAGACCGACTGATACGGACAGTCTGGGAGAGAGAGAGACCGACTGATACGGACAGTCTGGGAGAGAGAGAGACCGACTGATACGGACAGTCTGGGAGAGAGAGAGAGACCGACTGATACGGACAGTCTGGGAGAGAGAGAGAGAGAGAGACCGACTGATACGGACAGTCTGCGAGAGAGAGAGAGAGAGAGAGACCGACTGATACGGACAGTCTGGGAGAGAGAGAGAGAGAGAGAGAGAGACCGACTGATACGGACAGTCTGCGAGAGAGAGAGAGAGAGAGAGAGACCGACTGATACGGACAGTCTGCGAGAGAGAGAGAGAGAGACCGACTGATACGGACAGTCTGCGAGAGAGAGAGACCGACTGATACGGACAGTCTGAGAGAGAGAGAGACCGACTGATACGGACAGTCTGCGAGAGAGAGACCGACTGATACGGACAGTCTGCGAGAGAGAGACCGACTGATACGGACAGTCTGCGAGAGAGAGAGAGAGAGACCGACTGATACGGACAGTCTGCGAGAGAGAGAGAGACCGACCGATACAGACAGTCTGCGAGAGAGAGAGAGAGAGACCGACCGATACGGACAGTCTGCGAGAGAGAGAGAGAGAGAGAGAGACCGACCGATACGGACAGTCTGCGAGAGAGAGAGAGAGAGACCGACCGATACGGACAGTCTGCGAGAGAGAGAGAGAGAGAGAGAGAGAGACCGACCGATACGGACAGTCTGCGAGAGAGAGAGAGAGAGAGAGAGAGAGAGAGAGAGAGAGAGAGAGAGAGAGAGACCGACCGATACGGACAGTCTGCGAGAGAGAGAGAGAGAGAGACCGACTGATACGGACAGTCTGGGAGAGAGAGAGACCGACTGATACGGACAGTCTGGGAGAGAGAGAGACCGACTGATACGGACAGTCTGGGAGAGAGAGAGAGAGAGAGACCGACTGATACGGACAGTCTGGGAGAGAGAGAGAGAGACCGATTGATACGGACAGTCTGGGAGAGAGAGAGAGAGAGAGAGAGACCGACTGATACGGACAGTCTGGGAGAGAGAGAGAGAGACCGACTGATATGGACAGTCTGAGAGAGAGTAAGAAAGAGCAGTGAGACTGATAATGACAGACACAGAGAGAGAGAGTGGCCAGTATGGAAAGACCAAGCAAGAGAGACCAAATACAGACAGAGCAAGAAAGAGACACAAACAAACGTAGAGAGCAAGACCAATATGAACAGACTGAGACAAAATCTAACACAGACAGACTGACAGGGACTGATCTGGATAGACCCAGAGAGAGACACCAATAATGAAAGGGAGAGAGAGTGATCAATATAGATGGACCAAGAGAGAGAGATTAATATGGACAGAGGACGAAAGCAAGAGAGACCAATATGAACAGAGGGAGGGAGAGAGAGAGATGAACAAAGATTAAAATAAATATAGATAACTACATTGGAAACAAAATAGACTTTCAAGTCAGCACTAACAGGTGGTTAAAATATTTCCGTCATTCTCAACAAAAGTGACAAAGAGAAACCCTAATGAAAATGTAGAACGTGAAATATGAGAAGTGTACAAAGAAAGAAAAACAAAAATAAATGGTAGGTGGTCATTTGTCCAGATTGTTGTAAGTGGATTAGACTGAGAACTTTTTAGCAGCCTCTTGCATATTAAACCCTTGCAATCAATCAACCCCGCGTGCAAAAGATGTGCATTTACTCAGTACAATCTTCAAGGCTGGAGCTGTGCAATGACATCTGGCTACATTCCTAACATGACTGACACTCTGAGGGGAGATTGATAACTATGGCATGACAGTTATCAATGAGGGGGATTACCAAAATGTCCGACCCTCTTGTTTACCCTTTCAAAAATTTCTCACTTGCTCTTTCCTTTCGAAGATGTCTGCCAACAAAATAGACAAAATTATTCTAGATATCCAATCAATACTCTTTTGAAATTGATATTTTTACATGCATAAACTTATATGTATATATACTCACTTTCTGCTACTTTCTTTTTGTAGGTTGTTTATATATTACTATTATCTAAAGTTCAAGTGCCAGTTTCTCTCTCTCTGTCTATATATATATATATATATATATATATAAAAGTGAACATATATATATATATATATATATATATATATATATATAAAAAAGTGAACATATATATATATATATATATATATAAAAGTGAACATATATATATATATATATATATATATATATATAAAAGTGAACATATATATATATATATATATATATATATAAAAGTGAACATATATATATATATATATATATATATAAAAGTGAACATATATATATATATATATATATATATATAAAAAAGTGAACATATATATATATATATATATATAAAAGTGAACATATATATATATATATATATATATATATATATAAAAGTGAACATATATATATATATATATATATAAAAGTGAACATATATATATATATATATATATATAAAAGTGAACATATATATATATATATATATATATATATATATATAAAAGTGAACATATATATATATATATATATATATATATAAAAGTGAACATATATATATATATATATATATATATATATATAAAAGTGAACATATATATATATATATATATATATATATATATAAAAGTGAACATATATATATATATATATATATATATATATATATATATATATAAAAAAGTGAACATATATATATATATAAATATATATAAAAGTGAACATATATATATATATATATATATATATATAAAAGTGAACATATATATATATATATATATATATAAAAGTGAACATATATATATATATATATATATATATATATATATATATAAAAGTGAACATATCACTTTTATATTTACACACGCTCTATCTCTGATATTGAGCACTTTATCCCATAAATATAGCACAGTTTAAGACTATATATATATATATATATATATATATATATATATATATATATATATATCGATATAGATTTAATATGCATGCTGGTTAATGATATTCGAGGAATAAAAAGATAAAAAAATGATAAAAATATTGTCAATAAGATTGATGATATTTATTATATACTAGCTGAAAAGCCACCTTATTGGGTGGTATTTAAGCTAGCTCCTGCATAGGGCTCTCCATTGGGCTTTCATCACACTAGGTAAAGAGGAGTAGATACAATAGGCAACAATAATCTACTGTCGGGATTATCTCACCGACGAGTAAGGGAGGGGGGAAGGAAAGACGATTTCAAGGCTTGCAACGAAAAGTCTGATGTTGCTTACAAGCGAAGTCTTCCTTGTAACGGTAACAAAAGTCAAATGACTAGTAACACTTGGTACTCTCCTCAAGAAGCGAGCTCTACAAAGGATCTGTAGAGAAAAACAAACTAAATTTGCGACTGAAAGTAGCACCTTTTAAACTCTCAAGGTCTTGTTCAACGTGATTCTAGGTCTTGTTCAATGTCATACGACGAGGCCAGAGTGTCTATAAAAATTGTCAAAACTTTGACCCTCGTTCGCCCGGGAGAAATTACTATCTTAGACGATGATGACGACAACACCAGAGCACATACTTCCCCCTCCCGACCTACCCTCGGTGAGTACAATACCTTGTTCTTCTTTTAGTCACCACACTACAAAAGAACTCACAATTGTTTGCTGAATTTAAGTATTGCATTAATATTTAAGCCTACTTTTAAAAGCTCAATAATAATTCTTCTCTATGTAGGTCCTTACTTTCCATACAAACAATTATTTTTATTTCATGCATAACTCATTGGATTTAGAAATTAATTTTGATTATTTCTAAATTTATTTCCAAGTTATAAAAATTGTTATCATTCAAAAAATTTGTTGCAAAAATCATGCAAAAAAATTGTCAGAAACAACTGCAGTAATGAAAACTTGGAAATACAAAATTTCAGGTTTGTGAATCCTGATACGGCCAGGAATTTTTTGAATTTGCTCACAGAGTAAGCCTAATTCCCAAATTGTATGATGTGCTGGGCTACAACCTCTAGCAGTAAAGTTCAAAAAGTGTGACACAGTAACACACTGACATTTGCATTTATTTTATAAACTAGTAAACCAAGACATGAAGAGAAAAATTTTAAAGTCAGAATTTTTGGACAAGTCTGTGTCCTTTATCAATGAGATGAGAAATAAACAATGAAGTGGGACTTACTTTAATTTAAAATTAAAAAGTCCTTTTAAATTTGAGATATATTTTTTGAAAGTTTTTTTTTAAGTTTCCTGTTTTGGGTTAATTTGCAATGTAACACCCGCGCTCATATTGCATTAAAAATTTCCAGAATACTTACATTTATGTGTAATTGTACATGCTCCATTCGAATCTGGCTTGATAAATTTGATAAAATCCACTGTTTTGGAGTTACTTACAGTAAAAGTTCGGATTCATTCACGTCATTGGTGGCAGCCATTACTGTTGTTGTTTGCATACATTTGCTGTGGAAAGCTAAACGTGGAAGACTATGTAAATCTAAGTGCAGAACTGATCTTTCTTGTCTAAATTTGTCTCAATTACAACCCATGAGAACTATTTATGCAGTGATACCTACACTGATAGCTATTCTGCAGTGAATGTATGCAAACAACACCCATAATGGCTGCCCGCGATGTGAATGAATTCAAACTTTCACTGTCGATAACTCCAAAACGGTAGATTTTTATCAAATTTATCAAGCCAGATTCGAATGGAGCATGTACAATTACACATAAATGTAAGTATTCTGGAAATTTTTAATGCGAACTGAGTGCGGGTGTTACACTGCAAATTAACCCTGTTTTGATTCTTTGTAGTTTTCTAAATATAGGCTTAAAAAACCCAAAAAAAACCCCTGGATATGGACAACTTTCTGTTCTTACTTAGAGGAGAGTAATTATAGTCTCCACTCTTCACACATTTAAATTAGCCATGTCCTTCAGAATGTAGAAGATCAGGACCTTCCTTTTTTCTTTATTATCTGTGAATTGCCAGGCATTCTTGGGAAAGTGGAATATTTTCTCATTACCTTTTCCAGGGTTTGCATTTCTTGGTTTTTCTTCTTTTAGACTGGTAACCACACAAGGCTAGGAAGCTCAGTATACCCTCCTATTTAATCTATATATTTGGTTGGAATTTAAACTCAGCTTGCTGCTTCTACCTTTTTCACCAATATTTGTTACACAACCCTCACATCCCTAAACATTTAGGATATGCAGGTGGTATAATGGATAATGGGCTGGATTAAGTTTGTATTCTAGTAGGGTTCATTATATCCATTTATGTGCAAATACTCATAAGAATGGTATGAAGTCATCTCCTCCTTGACCAATGAGTTAAATAGTAGAACTTGTATCTGGAAAAATCATAGATATTCTATAAAATTGTTAATGCAATATTCACTACAAAAATAAAAGAATTATTCTTACAATCCAAAATATGTTTTGATTTTAAAATAAACCACAAATAATTCATAAAAAGCAAATCAGTCAATCAATTCTTGTATTTTCAAATTAAACTTTGAAATATTTATATTTTATAAATGGATCTATTCAGATATATGACTGTATTAAAATATACAGAAATATTATTTTCCAATAATTTTGCATTTGATGCTATATAAGATCCCCTGAAATTTACATTTAATATTACATTATTATGGAGTCAGGTTACTTACAAATATTAATAGCCTATAGAATCTTAGTTAATATTCAGCCAGTTAGTTAAGTGCCATACCATGATTCATTCTTGGGTGATCAGGTCTCTTTTGATTCATGACTGACTAGAAGATTTTATTGCAGTAGGTTGCCATTTCTTTCTATGATAAGCTTTTGGACCCAGTCTGTCCTACTATTCAACTTGGTGGTGGTGGTGGGGATTTATACCTGTCCCAAGGGTATTTGTGCATAAGTGAAAGTAACAAACCTGACTGGATTTTGAACCCGGATCTCCGATTTCTCATTCCAATCAGTTACCCATTACATCAGACTACAAATCAAGGCCTGCCAAATACCACAGTTTCACATACAATTTCCAGGAGAGATTTTTTTAGTTATTTCCAGGAGGAAAAATTGAAGGTGTATTACTATATATTTATACAGGGTCAGCTGGGTAAATTGTCACCATTTTATACTTTTAATTTTGCGCATGCATTTTGCTTGTTTTTGATTCTGTCAACTTCACAGTATAGTAGGGTCAGTTGGGCACCATCTATGAGAAAAAAGCACCATGATGCAATTGGAAGCTCCAGTACAAATATTTCAGAGTGTTTGGGTGTCAATCTGAGGACAGTGCAGAGGATCTGGAAATAGTTGGAGGAGTCTAATGGTTAGACTATAAAAATCAAACCAAAACTTGGATGAAAAAAATAGCTATAACTGTTATATAACAAAAAAAAAAAGAAATGAATAAAAAATAAAAATAATATACTACGTTACTTAAAAATCGAAAACCAAAAAGAGAAAATATACAGTATAACAAATAAATAATAACAATTAAAATAAATTGATCTAAATACATCCAAATATATAAATAAACTAACAACCAATACCGATAAACTAGCCGTTAGAAAAAAACAAATAAAGATAATCAAACCAAATAAATACATGAAGTAATAAACAAATTAAAAACTGTTCCCACCAAAATAATAGTTAGAACAAACTACAACAATCAACCGCAAAATTGAACAAATAGCTTTAATTATCTTCCCAAACAAAAACAAAACTATTAAATAGGCTATATAAACAAATTTTTACTATGTTAATAAAAACACTGATCAAAATAAAATAAAAATATAAATAAATATATAAGATAAGAAATAAAAATAAAAAAATAAATAAAAACAAGCAAAATAATTTAACCCAAATATATAAATAAACAAATAAACGACTTCCGGTAAAATAACCGCAAAAATAGACTACCCACAATGCACCACTGACCCGTATATATAAATAGCCGAGAAAAATAACAGCACTCATGGCCTGACGATTGCATCTAGCATAAAACAGACTGTTGCCTTGACTTTTATATATATATATATATATATCAGGCAAGACACCTTCAATAAAGAACTCAAAATGAGTCAGAAAAGTCCATTGGTGTCAGTCAGGGAAAATTCTAATGATATCACGGTGAGTAGCCTAAGCAAGACATAATATTATAACTACTAGGAGTGAGAGTTATAAAAGTAGTGACAAGGAATCAAAATGCATACAGAGTAGGACATAAAATGTCACACTGTAAAACTAAAGCAAGGAAAAAAAAAAAAAAAAAAAATTTTGTAGACAGCATTGCGTCAGAAAAAAATAATGACAGAAAAAATAATTATAGAAAAACAAAGAAAATTTGTGTATGTGAAAATTAATAATGTGGATGTAAAAATGTAACTAGATATTGGAAGTGATATCAGAATAATCAACAAAGCCATGTGGAAAGCAAACAGAAAACCTATATTAAAATGAACTTCAAAAATCGCATGTGGCATGTTGGGTAGGAAATTATTTTTTACTGGTGAAATGTCTTGTAATGTTTCACTTCATAATAAGTGTGTAAAAGCTAAGGCTTATGTGTTAATAAATACTACAAACTTATTCAGTAATGACTGGATGGAATTATTTGAGTTGTGGGATTTATCTATAAATATTTATTGCAAAAATGGAAGTAGACATGTGACCAGTTTAAAAAAACATTGTGAAAATTTAAAGGGAGAATAGAAAAATGTTTTCTGGATGTTCTGTCAGATGAGTGGGGTCAGTGTCCCAAAGTTAAAGTAAGAAAAGGGTTGACACCAGTGTTTAATCCAAAATATATTGTACCTTTGGCAGCATCAGATCAAGTCAATGAAGAATTAGACAGACTTGGAAAAATAGATGTAATTGAAAAAACTGACTATTGAAAATGGGCAGCACCAACAGTGTATGTAAAGTAAAAAACAACATTTCAAGACCAAGTTGAAACAAGACATTCACTTAATAGACAAAGGTATCCGAGTGCCTCACATGAAAGGCTTGAACAAATAAGACTGCAATCTAAGAAATGTAGGAGTAAAGGAGCTGATTAATTAAACTGTTCATTTTGCTCAAGAACTAATTTTGTTTAAATGCAGATAAATATTTTATTTGTATAGCTTATTAAAATGACTAAGGGAAGTAATCACTCATAATATTACTAACTTAAGTTGATTTACTTCCCTTCCCACTACAGATGAGACAGGAAATATAAAAATAAATAAACAGGAAATATATAAGTAAATACACATTGATAATTATTATATGGTTTGATGTTTTTTAATCATTTTATCCAAAGCAAGATGATAAAACCAATAATAATGTATATATACAAGGTGTTACTGCGACTGAATGGATCATAGACAAGGAGAAAGGACAGTAAAAAGAACGGCATTCACAGAGACAAAAGATGATGATTGACATTGAATTTAAATATTTAAAGATAATAGTTGAAAGGAAGAAGCTGGAAGAGAGTTCTACATGCGAGAAGTGTGAGAAGAAACTATGTGAATAGAGCTTATGCTTTCACTTAGCAATTTCAACAGTAAAATGACGAGACCTATCTGCCAATCTAGTCCTATGCTTAAATTAAGATATATACATATAAAGCATTGCTTCCTTTTTTATTAGTCCCAGTAAATCTCACATCATTTTCTATTTCCCACTCCCATCATTTAGCTTACTGACTCTTGCAAATCAAATGTACCTTCATTATCTGAACTGTTTGATTGAACTACTGATAAAATTTTCAAATAATGTTTTAAACACTGCTATTATTTCCACAAAAAATAACAATGTTGCCAATAAAGCAAAGATAATAATAATAAAACTTATAAAACATGAAAAAAAAAAAAAAAATCCCTGATATTTTCAAGGGGAATAACCTAACAAAACTTTGCCTCCACTCTGTCTGCAGATTAGAGAAACTGCTGTTAACCTTGTTTCGTGGGCCTTTTCTGCCCCCCCCACCAAATTGTCATGATAATAATAATAATAATAAAATCAAATATAATTATTATTTGCACAGCAGCAATTAAAACTGAATGAGACAAAAAATATGAAAATAATCTTTCCATTTAAAATGACACTTTATATAATTAGCATGATAATGAAAAATTTTGAAATTGATGATCAAGATAATAATTTTGATTACAAGAGCAAAAAGAGAAATATTTCTTCTGAATATCTAAGTATTTTTGATGTGGATGAGTGGGACCATGAAAAAGGATGATGATGATAGAACCACCAATTAAAAGTGAAATTACCTCTCTAATTTAATGACGGATTTTAGATTGCACACTGTTAAATGCGTCACAGTAATCCTTTTGAATATAGCAATGCATTTTGGAGATGGTGTGGTTACTAATGATTCATTTAGTTTGTATCATTATTTTTAGCTTTTTACTTTCATCAGAAGTGGATTCATGCCATTTATAAGGGCATTAATGTCAAGTGAATATACATATATAATAAAAAATTATTATATTCTTACTCTGTCCTGGACATTGAGTTCTACCTGGTTTCTATCCTCTTGGGAATATATATATATATATATATATATATATATATATATATATATATATATATTGACCACTAATATTATATATATATATATATATATATATATATATATATTCACCACTAATATTATACCGTCCTGGGTATGACGTTAAACTGCATCCGAGTCCTGGGTAAGACGATAAACTACATCCAACAGCAAGGCCTCTGATCAGGAGGTTTTGAGGAGCGTGGAACCACCTCTTAATTGCTGGTGTTCCCAGGTCCACCCCGACCCGGGGTGGTAGCATCTGTTAGGGTCCCAGCTATGGGAAAATAGTGAAATCCCAAGGTGTGTCCACGTCCTGGGTATGACGATAAACTACATCCACGTCCTGGGTATGACGATAAACTACGTCCAACCAAAAGGCCGTTGATCCGATCAATTGGCTGGTCATGTCATGCTCCATCACATCTAACCCATCCCAAAACAACTACAACTTACAATTAACTTTCCCTCCCAAACCCTACACTAAATATACTAACACCTTACCCCTAAAATGTGATGGGAAACAATGATGTTGCCAGCTATACATTTTTGAAACGATGATGTTGCCAGGGATACATTTTTTTGAAATAATGATGTTGCCAGCTATACGTTTTTGAAACAATGATGTTGCCAGCTATACGTTTTTGAAACCAGGATGTTGCCAACTATACGTTTTTGAAACAGTTGCCAGCTATACGTTTTTGAAGCAGTTGCCAGCTATACCTTTTTGAAACAATGATGTTACCAGCTATACCTTTTTGAAACAATGATGTTACCAGCTATACCTTTTTGAAACAATGATGTTGCAATGGATACATTTTTTTGAAACAATGATGTTGCCAGCTATACGTTTTTGAAACAATGATGTTGCCAGCTATACGTTTTTGAAACAATGATGTTGCCAGCTATACATTTTTGAAACAGTTGCCAGCTATACGTTTTTGAAACAATGATGTTGCCAGGGATACATTTTTTTGAAACAGTTGCCAGCTATACGTTTTTAAAACAATGATGTTGCCAACTGTACATTTTTGATATATCTAGTAAATTCTGGATCTGGCATTAAATAATCCATGGTGGTTGATATGCCATAAACCCCAAACAAACAAACAAACTAATATTATATATATATATATATATATATATATATATATATATATATGTATGTGTGTGTGTGTGTGTGTGTGTCTGTGAATGATGATCTCAAGTGGTGAAACCTAGGTAGGTAGTGCCTGGCTCATTTGTATTTATTTATTTTACCATTGCTCTACTTTATTTATTAAGCACTCTTTATTTTAATTTATTACTCACTGTATTTTTTTTCTTTGTACCACAGGTTTAAGGTACTGGATGATTTCTTTTGCTCTATTTGAATGTTTCCGGTGCTTTCTTTTTTTGCCATTTTTCTTCAGATGCCAATTTATTTGAAAATTGTGCTATCCAGGTTTATGTAGGTAGTTAGACTGGTATCTCTATGACTAAAAACTGAGCATACTATGAGGAAAAATGCTCCAAACCAAAATATAACAAAATTATATGGTCAAAATTTTTAAGTGTTTATTAGGAGAAAAAAAACAAAAATTACTAAACTATATTTTTTATCCTTTTTAGTACATTTGTAATTGTGGTTACAATTGTGTTTTTCTTGCATCAGTGGTTGACCATAAATTAATATGGGAAATTTTAGCATCTTTTTGCAGGACAAAACATACAGATTCAGAATTTCTAGCAAAAATCAGATGTTATAATTTATTAAAACTTTCAGGACTTATTCATAAATGAAAGAAATTATTTTTTAAATGATTCTTTAGAAAATCTTTGAAAAAAATTTTCTTTTTTTCATCTATTCTCACTTACTTAATTTTTAAAAATTTTGACAATTTTTTTTTTTGATAGCACTTAATGTTATTAGGACAAGTCATCAGAGAATTTAAATTTTTTGTTCACAAGAGGACCACCCCACTTA
>OZ038477.1:35231758-35281758 GCA_964036315.1 Acanthosepion esculentum
AAAAATGAAAAGAATAAATAATGCAAAATGAAAATGAAAAACAAGTAAAATAAATTAACCCAAACAAATAAATAAATAAATAAATGAACAAGCCACTCCGACTAAATAACTGCCAGAATAGATTACCCACAATGCACCACTGACCCATATGTATAAATAGCTGAGGAAATATCCAACATTAGCGGCCTGATGATTGCATCTAGTATGAAACAGCCTGTCGCCCCTGAGTGTTGACTTCAATGTTCACTTTTATATTTATATTTATATATATATATATATATATATATATATATATATATATATATATATATAGTTATTTTTAGTGGATGCTCATATTTGAGTAGATGTTTTATGTATTTATTAAACAGTATATTTATTTATTTTCATCTACTGTTCTGAATATTCAAAAAATTTTATTAAAGAAAAATGTGCTTTCTGGCAGGAATTGAAGCTGTTTCCCTCTGGGCAGAACCATTGTTAGATCTTACATGTTCTCACTGACTGAGCTACGAAGAACTTTTACTAATCAAGCAAGGCTGAATAATGCTTTTAAGCAAAATCCTTCTCACCACAAATTCTCAAAATTTTCATATCTGCAGAGTTTTGTATTCAAACACAAACAAAGCAATTTGTAAAGTAATTCATTTTTTTTTTTACTTATTAATCCAACAGATTTTATCCACTAAAATAATTTTTAAAATGATAAAATCTGTTGAATTAATAAAAAAAAGAAACATTACTAAAAATATATATATTATTGTTGTTGTTAACCTGGCAGCTCAGCTCACCCCCATGGAGTTTAAGTACCAACATACTGGGTGTTGTTGCTGTGGTTTCCATAATGATTAAGCTTTTGTGGAGTGGAACTGCTAGCCTCATTTGGAATTGAATTCAGAGCTGTCCTTCTCCTAGGTTCATTGCCAACCAAAACTAGAGAACTCCTCCTTTCCCACCGGCATTAATATAGTCACAACAGACTTGGGTGGAATTTGAACATTTTGGTTTCCATTTTTCTGACCAATAACCATTTATCCACTTGCACATCAAATAAAATCACATATGTTTATCTATTCACTATTTCTCTTAAAACGTAGTCAATTTTAGCTGTATATATATATATATATGTATATATATGTATATATATATATATATATATATATATATATATATATATATATATGTATATAAAAAATTAATATATTTATTTTTAGTCCAACATTTTTATTAAAGCATTACTTCTAAACTAGCCTTAATTATAGTTACCTAGTTTACCTACAGTCACTACACAGTGCCGATTCCTATGTTGACAATGTCTGTATTTATATTTGATATTGAGCACCCTTCCCCTATAAATATAGTACATTTACACATATATATGTGTGTGTATTAATGCATGTTTCATTAAATAATATAGACAAGTTTTGTCTATTTATTTTAACCAAATTCCTTTCATATCGTCTGATAAGCTTAATAACATTATCATTGAAAGACGAAAGAAAATCACCATATTGACACATGTTTTTTAATCCAATCTAAGCTTTCGGCTTACATAAGCCATCATCAGAGATGGCAAGTACATTACAATAAATTAAACAATATATGGACATAGCAACAATGATAGTCTGTTTTGTTTGCATGGAAGATTTCCAAGCAACGACAAACTCATGCCTATGAGCCTCTGGAAGTAAAAATCGCACCACAATCCATGACATCACACATGACCACACAAGAGTGAAAACGAGAAGTTTTAAGTATGGGAAGCCATTGGTATAAACCAAAGGCTTCTGTTATCAATCATAGGCATTTAATTATATTTGTGGAGTTTTTCATAGTTTATTTTGTTCAGGTTAGGTTTCAACAGTTTTATGTATATAGTTTCAAGAATTTTTAGTTTTTGTTTATTGTTTTCATGTTTGAGTATAGTTGTGTTTTCAACAAGGATTTTCCGGAATTGTGCATGCGGCCACACATGTTGTTTTAAATGCCTAAAAATGTTAGAATTATCATTCAGATGTAGAGTCAAGCGTTGTGAAAGCTAGTTTGTGGTGTGACCAACATAAATGTGTGAATGTGTATAGTTGTTTGTTAATTCTGTTTTCTATACTTTTAAACATAACATCAATTCTCTACTTCTGTAAATACACACACAAATTAAAAGAAAGATTATAGGTGGATTTAAAGTGTTTATGTAGATCTAATGACTGACTATTTGTTTTCAAGTTTTCTAGACTGTCTGCTAGAGTGGCGAGTCAGTCCCTGTTACAGTCATCTAGAGTAACAAGGCCAGTGCACCCAAACTCTTGTTCATGATGACTTGTGACTTTCTGCTAGCACAACCATCAATGAACGGTACTGTCTATCCAGTTTCATTTACAAGGCTTGGATCAACCGATACACTTGGGATCCACAGCTTGACAACCAAAGAAATCACCTTCCTTACACATTGACCATGGTGAGTTTTGAACCAGGATTACATGGTCAGAAATCAAACATTCTACCCACTCAGCAACGTGTGCATATACAAATTTATCATTATGTATACTGATGTGTGTTAGTTTTCTAGTGTGTCTACATTGAATAATAACATTCATTAGTCATGATAACTATCTGATCATTGATCAAATATTTTGGTAGTAAAATTGTTATGGTTCAATATCCTTGCACCACGGTTATGGTCCAAGGTAGAACCAAGGAAGAACAACACGAACACAAGAGTAGTAAATAACAAAGGTATATTACAACAGAAATATAATACAAGAAGTTGAAGGATTAGTATTAACTGTCAGTCTGGTTTAGAGTGAACTAATATGTCTTGACTTGTTAGGTCTCAACTCATTCCTTCCCTCTCTCAGAGAGGTGCAGTATTTATAGAGTCAGGAAGAGTCCATTCTCGTTATAGGTAAGTTCCTATAACAAAAATTTTGCTGATTAATTCAGAAAACAAAAGTTCGACATGCAAATTAAAAATTGGAGATACCCAAATCATCACGTACAACAATTTAAATATTTGGGAAGTTTTTAACAGTGGATGAAAAGTGCAACCCCAAAATTCAAAGACACATTGGGATAGTGAAATATACCTTTCAAAATCTAAGCAAAGTATTAAGAAAAAGGAAAATTTTGTTAGGAACAAAGATAAGAGTGCTGAACTGTTACATAATGTCAGTCCTCCTATATTGCAGTGATTGCTGGACAATCTCCTCAAAGATGAAGAAGAGACTTGAAGCAACAGTAATGTCATTTTACAGAAGGATACTGAAAATACCATGGACTGAACAATGTTTTAGAGAAAATGGAAACAAAAGAGGCACTTATACTTAACATCAGAAAGAGAGAGTTGAAATTTTTATGACACATAATAAGAAAAAAGGGGGCTTAGAAAATTTGGCACTCACAGGACATATCGAAGGTAAGACGAACAGAGGAAATCAGTGTATAGCCTACCTAATGAGCTTATATAAATGGATGGCAGAACAGGGTTTAGGGGAGATAGAGAAAAGATAAACATTATTCAGAATTACAAAGGACAGGTAAATATGGAGATCCATTATTGCCAACGTCCTGAAGGCACATGACACATAGGAGAAGAAGACAGAAAAATGTATATTTACCAAATAAGGCATCTGTATCTTGTGTACAGTCTTAATTTGAAACCATCAGACTTTTGGCCATTCCTGAAATTCAGAGAGTGATTTAATACTCAACATTTTTCACCTGATTCTAAAGTTGAAGTTACTATGTGCAATTAGATCAAAAGTAAACACGAATATGTCTTCATGGGGGAGAGAATAAAAAATGTATAGAATCTTTGAAAAAAAAATGTGTAGCAATAAATGAAAAAAAATACTTGTGTTTATGAAAAGTAATGAAATCACTTTGTTTTGTTCTTTTTATGAACTACTGCTTTGTGGAAACAACACCCAAGAGGATGCTCCCCTGATCATTACAATATTAACCTGTCCAAGTCTAGAGTCAATCGTTATCTTACTTATATATCCCCATAATCTGTATTTCTTACTCTGTAACCTCTACCTCTTGGGCCTAAGTACAGAGTGGACATTGTAAAAAAAGAAAAAAATGGTTCATTAAATACCTGGTTTAAAATTTGGATCAACTACCATAGACACACACACACACACACACACACACACACACACACACACAGAGTGTAACAGCAAAATTGTCCAAATCATGTAACAGCAAAATTGTCCAATTGTTAGATTAAGCTTTGAACCGTTGTATCTTAGAAATGATTAAAGATATCTAAGTGGAATTCTCCAAGGTTTTCATAACACTATTGGACGACTTTGAACAATAAGAATGCATTTAGCTTTAAGTTAAAATAA
The DNA here is from genome assembly GCA_964036315.1 of Acanthosepion esculentum. Taxonomy (NCBI): domain Eukaryota; kingdom Metazoa; phylum Mollusca; class Cephalopoda; order Sepiida; family Sepiidae; genus Acanthosepion; species Acanthosepion esculentum. Next base: position 35,236,105 of record OZ038477.1, read on the forward strand.
TGATCTCTCTTGTTGTTGTGACCTCCTAATCCAGTTTTCCTCTCTATTGTTCCCTCTTTTTTTAAACTTATTCCCTGTTCTCTTGATGGTTCTTGAATGGACTTTGAAGATGGAAGCCAGAGTATGAATGTTGGTACCATTACTGAAGACCTGAATGATCTTTTTCCTCTCACCATTGCTCAGTTGGGAAGACATAGTGGGGCTGACACAAAATGATTTTAACCTGTTTTCTTTCCAGCTGAATAACTCAAAGGGTTTTCCAGTGATTATTATGACAAATGATGTCAAGTTAGCTAAACGTCTTATCTGAAAACCTGAGAATAAGGAACTCAATTAGTTTAGTGTTTTTTTAGATATTAAACATTTTGTGGGATGGACAATTATTGCATGCTGTTACACGATTTTGATAATTTTGCTGTTACACTGGGTATATATATATATATATATATATATATATATATATATATATATATATATATATATATATATGTGTAATTTGGCAGCAACTTTTCTTTCAAACATGTAGTGTTGAATGTTAAAGACAACATAGTCTTACATATTTTCTTTTGAATTTTCTCATATTCTCTAATGAGACTTTTTATTTGAAAATAGTTCCGAAATATGTATTTTCCATACGATGACCTAGCGCTTTCAAACATCATTGTTCATCTTCAGGGTCAATATTTTAGTCAAAAAAATTTTTTGAATTTAAAAGGAATTTAACGTTTTTAGTTTGTAAAAAAGTAGCAACATGATTACGCTACAAGATAATTGGCAAATGTTTGTTTAAAAAAAAAAAAAAAAAAAAAAAAAAAAAAATTTTTTTGACTAAAATATTGACCCTGAAGATGAACAATGATGTTTGAAAGCGCTAGGTCATCGTATGGAAAATACATATTTCGGAACTATTTTCAAATAAAAAGTCTCATTAGAGAATATGAGAAAATTCAAAAGAAAATATGTAAGACTATGTTGTCTTTAACATTCAACACTACATATATATATATATATATATATATATATATATATATATATATATATATATTTGTGTGTGTGTGTGTGTGTGTGTGTTGGTTTGTATTTAGCTAAGAAGATAGTTATTTTTAAAAACAATGGAGAAATAAGTTGATACATAAGAAAAAATATGTTTTAATTTATTTTTGGATTTTAATTGTGTTTTTTATTTTCACTTTTGTTTTGGATCATTAATTTTAGCATTTACCAAAGCAATTTTTGGTCCCCACCCTGAAAATTTTATGGTAATATATTTAATGTACCAGTGGTAGTATTATCAATAAATATTAACAAGCGTGTAATTAGAACTTTGACATAATCACAATAATTAATATCTTAACTGATTAGGATCTTAGGAACAACATACGCACTACAAGTGTAGTGACAGGGAAGATAGGCTGGGGGGAACCTATCTCTTGAGGTTTGTTTTGAATTTTGTTGTCTTCCAAAACTGGTTGGCTACCAAGGCTCTTAAAGAACCCAATTATTTATGCTAGATTGAATTAAAAATTTTTCTTCTCCTAGATTAGTTGACAGCCAAGGCAACAGAGCCCAGTCTTCTTTGCTATTTAATCCACAGCTGGAGAAAGATGAATTCATACATTCTCTAAGGGTATAAGTTTGAAGTGATTGAAACTGACTTGTTCAGAAATTGAAATTTGTATGATTATTCCACTGATGACCATAACACTACCTGAATATTCAGCCCATAGATGATAACAAGAACAATAATAATAATAAGGGTTTCTGTCTTCTTAATTTCTTTATGCACACACACACACACACACCCCTTTCTAAAATGTAGAATTTTAAAAATGAGATAAAAGCAGAAGGTGAAAACATCAAAATTGTAATCTTAAGTCGTAGAATTATCCCAACGCAACTGCCCTTGTCTTTTTCTCTACTGGGACCCTTTTTTTTGCTCTTCACTGATTCTCACCTGTATCAGTGAGGACCATTGATTTAGATGACCTCTTTTCTTTGAAGATCTTACCTGGACAAGGAAGTAAATCCTGCAGTGATCAAAAAATCTAATTGCTCCTTTGTATAATTAGGTTAAAAACAAACTGACAAGCATTTTGCTTTAGAAGCTTATAAAAAGTTTCTTTCTTTCAACTGATTGCAATCAGATCTCTTAAGAAGAGAAAGAAAAAAAAATAAAAGAAAAAGAATTTTTTTTTTTTAGGAAAATACAGGAAAAGTTGATAATAGTCAAGCAAAGAATCGTCTTCTTTTTTTTTTTTGCTTATACGGAGGAGAGTGACATTAACAAGAAGATGTGCGTTACAGTGAGGGATGTGGGGGGTGAAGAGAAAAGTTGAAGGAAGATTTGAAAGAGAAGGAAGAAAAGGAACAAATTAAAAAATTTAGGAAAAATAGAGGAATGATAGAGGGAAGAAAAATGTGTGGAAAAAAAATAAAGTTCTTAAAGAAAAAATCTCAAAGAAATAAATAAGAATAAATGTCGATGAGAGTGAGTGTAACAAAGATGATATACAAAAAAAGAAAAAAAATATGATTTATATGAACAAAAATAAACACAGAAGAAATGCAAAGATATGAAAATTGAGATAAGGCAGACAAGAAATAAATGACAGAAAAAGATAGACAAAAAGCTGAGTGGTTTTTCTTTGATCTGATTATACTTTTGGGTTTATCTAAGTACATTATCTTTCTTAGAACTTTTATGATTGTCACATACTAACACAAAATTAATGTTTGCTGTTTTTCTCCTTGTGTATATACTAATTAATATTTTGGACAATTTCTATAAAATTTTATAATGATTTAATCATGTTATAAGAACAGATACTATACTTTAGTCATAGCCAATGATAATGTTAATATAAACCATTTCCTTATAAGGAAATATTCTGCATTCATTGACCAAACATCTAATGCTTGAAATTTATAAAATCTTTCTCTTAAAACAATTTTTTTAGGAAAATAGGTTTTCAAGTATTGTTAAGGGTTTCCTTCCTTGCCTTTTGTTTGGGGTAGTGTGGAATGTCAACATCTTGATTATAACATTATTATCATTTCAGCTATATGTACTACCGATTTTAGTTGTTACTGCTGTTGAAAGTACTTAAGTGGTGCATTTCTGTAATTTGGTACTATTCTTTGAGATTTTGTTTGAGGAAGGATAGTCTTCACTGAGACCTACAGGCTTTACTGGGTCAAAGTCTTTTTTAAGAATTGGTCTTAGAAAGCCATTGTATACAGTTGACAGTTTAGATATTTCTGAATGAGTTTGATGCCATACATGACATCCACATGAAAGTCTTGATCTGATGAGACTCTTAAAGAACATTAAGATTTTAGGTTAATAATTTGGTTTTGTAGCAACTTGCGTTATTGGATGGAACTATCCCAACAACAGCCTGTTCTATGCTCAATTTCCTTATCTCTGATACTAAATTTCTTATGACTAATTCCTTAGCCCAAGGTATTTGAAGAGTTTAGTATTTATTAATTCCACATACTGAATTTTTATGATGGTTTCAGGATATGTGTGATTAGGACCCCCTCTGCAAGGGTCTTGTTACCACCCAAATCTATGATACTTTTGTGATTTATAGAATATGTATGCAGCTATCTATCTATAATAAAATAAAGTAAAATAATAATTCTTGCAATTAATATACATATATACATAAAATTATAGAATTTATGCCAATGAAGTGCTCAGTATTTGACTAATATATATATATATATATATATATATATATATATATATATATATATATAAAATCAAGAAAAAAACCTTTAAAAATACATCATGGTTATAATTTATTTCATGAATATTTTTATATTCATCCCTTCAGACCGAATGTTTTTTTAGGAATCTAAAAAAACTTTCAATCTGAAGAGATGAATAAAAAAATATTGATGAAATAAATTATAACTAATAGGGATTTTTAAGTTTTTTTCTTGATTTATCATTATATTGCTCTGTAACTTACCTTGAGCTCTTTTTGGATTAATGCCATTTTTGGAATTATCCTTACCAATTACAAATTAGTATTATATATATATATATATATATATATATATATATATATGTATATATATATGTATATATATATGCAGGTATGCAGAAAAATAGGAAAGAACACGTTAGGTAAATAATATGATTCCTTCGCTACATAAGAGTTCTCATGTTTCAAATTCTCGCTTGACGAGGAAGCGTGTCCAGGCACCTTAACTCAACATAATTTCAAAAATTATATTAGGGGTCTCGTCTCTTGAAACATGAGAACTCTTATGTAGCAAAGGAATCATATTTTTAAAACAAAAAATATTATAATATATATATATATATATATATATATACCTTCACTGAGACTAAGACATTGCATGCAATTGACAGATATGAAGGGCATTAGACATGTTCTCAGAAGCGTGGCAACTCTGCAATACTCGATTATGTGAATGATAATGATTATCATCATCATCTGTATGTTTTCTACAAAAAGAAGGTGGTTTCACAATAAAATATAGCATAAAAAGAAATATCCTGCCAAGTAAAGGATGAAAGGGTCAATTAGTTTATATTTCTTGAACTTTTACAAACTAACAAAAAACTTTGAACATCTTTTAAAAAAAATCAAAAATCATCTCCTACTTTGCCATTTCCTTCTCCCTCCCTTTATCCCTTAAGCAAACTTATTTGGTCCTGTTCACAGCCCTAGCCAAACTAAAAACTTGTAACGGTCTTTCGTTACACATTGGTATCGTTCCAGTCTTTTTCTTTTCCCTGTACCAATCAGAACCGGATGCCAAATGTCTGGGACTAGAGTTCCGTGTGCTTTCCTTTCTCCAGCCTTTTTGGGTTGCTGTCTCTTCACTGCACAATGAGTGCAAGTTCTTGCAATCAGCGCCTACCCACCTGAAAGGGGATATTTAAGAAAGATGAACCATCATTTTAGGCAAAGTGAGTGGCACACCCAGGAAGTAAAAGAAAAAAAATGAAATAAGAGCTATTTTATTCTGATTTCATTGAAGTTTTAGCCAAGTAATTTTTTTTTCATTTTATTTTGGATTTTATCTCCAGTCTCAGGTTGGACTGATGGGATCTGGTTGGATTCTATCCATGCCCTTTTTTAAAGGTAAAATATCATTATACAATGAGATGACAGCAATAAATTCCTTTTTACAGTGTTATTATTATTATGAACGGATGTATTTTGTATTTTAGTATGACACACTAGAAGTAGGGTACTGTTTTGTTTGACCAAAAGACTAATCAATAGTTTGACAAATTTCAACACTTTTTTGGAAACAGGGTATATTTTCAGATATTCTACAAAATTAAAGTTTTCCTTTTCTAAAGATAAGAGAGTCTCTAACATCTGGCCAACCCAAAGATTTTCTTTAACCAATATTAACGTTATTTTAAATAAAATATAAATTAATGGCTTGCATTTCTCATCTGCATTTAAGTAACTGATTATTTGTTTGATCATTTAGTAATGTAAAACATTTGTACTCATCATTTGTTACTTCTGAGTGTACGAAAAACGTTGTCTCAACATAATTGTCATTTGTCCTGTATCCTAGCAGGTTGATAAAGGAAACTGAAATAAAACTTATACATTCATTTAAATTTTATATTTAACTGGGCCATGAAAATATTTTTGAATGTAGTATATATATATATATATATATATATATATATATATATATATCAAACATGTAGTGTTGAATGTTAAAGACAACATAGTCTTACATATTTTCCTTTGAATTTTCTCATATTCTCTAATGAGACTTTTTATTTGAAAATAATTTTGAAATATGTATTGTCCATACGATGACCTAGCGCTTTCGAACATCATTGTTCATCTTCAGGGTCAATATTTTAGTCAAAATATTCTTCGATCTTTTGGCTTGTGTATTGGAAATCTTTTTCACGCTGTCACATGATAAAAATCTACGCCATGCACGTGATATAACATCATCGCGTCTTTTGAATTTAAAATGATTTTAACGTTTTTAGTTTGTAAAAAAGTAGCAACATGATTACACTACAAGATAATTGTCAAATGTTTGTTTAAAAAAAAAAAAAAAAAAATTTTGACTAAAATATTGACCCTGAAGATGAACAATGATGTCTGAAAGCGCTAGGTCATCATATGGACAATACATATTTCGAAACTATTTTCAAATAAAAAGTCTCATTAGAGAATATGAGAAAATTCAAAAGAAAATATGTAAGACTATGTTGTCTTTAACATTCAACACTACATGTTTGAAAGAAAAGTTGCTGCCAAATTACACACATATATATATATATATATATATATATATATATATATATATATATATATATATATAGTTTTTATGATCATTTTTTTTTTACGCATTATGCATTTTTGGTGACCAGTTGCACTTACACAGGTAAATTTTTTTGGTAAGGGTAAAATTCATGCAAATATATCCAGTGGTCACACTATACATGAAGTTGATTTATACATGCATATATATATTTGTTGTGGAGTTATTTCCACAATAGAACTTGTAGTCGGACTAAATGCATCCTAAATGCAGTAGACGTACAGAAACCTTAGGAACTTGTAAATAAGTGTTACGCAGAGTAATCGAGTTGTGGTCGCTGATAACTTCTTCTCTCGACTACCTACTGACTCCTACTTATAATAGGTGGGAGAGTCTATTACCTATAGACTAGGTGTCTTCCACTATAACAATATTACATTTATATATTTATATATATATATATATATATATATATATATATATATATTGTCTCCTGAAAAATTAATTTCGGTTGAGCTCTTTGGTTTGAGGTGTGGGTTTGTAAACAGTGACTATTTAAGCTAATATTGCACGACTCTTCGGCAGAATTGAGTCACTGTCAGTCACTGTGTGTTTATCTAAATCTAAAAATAAACACGCTAAAATTCACCTTCATTCCTGCCGTGCGCCAACGGCTTAGTGGTAGAAGTTCCGACTGACGCAAATTCAGTCAGGTTTCGATCCTAGCTAGAGGCAACCGGACGTCTAGCCACACTGATGAGCTGTGAAACAGCAAAACAGTCTGTCTGTGGATGACAAAAATATATATATATATATATATATATATATATAATTGCTGGCCACTCGTATTTGAGGATACTCGTCTATTAGGGCAGCTAGCCAATCTCTATTGCAGATGCTCACTCAGGTACATTTGTGGTTTTTGGTCAACACCCACAGAGCCAACCTGTAGTTTATACTGCAACTATGCTGAGTAGACCTTAGTTACAGTTTTGGGGAGAGAGCCTGTTATCTAGCATGATCAACAATCTGAACAAGGCCAGCATGCTCAAACCCTCAGACACGATGACTTGGGACTTTGTGCTAGCACAGCTATCAATGGCCCCCAAGAGTTCCGTTTACCCGATTTCACTCACAAGGCTTGGGTCAGTGCATGGTATTGTTTTCAGGTATTTTCCATAGGTGTTGCATGCTGGAATCACCCCCTGCAGACCAATAACATCAGAAAGTCTCCTTCCTGAGAAGTATATACATATATACATAAACACACACACACATACACATACACATATATGGACACATGGCTGAGTGGTTTAGAATTTTCATTTTCTCACCACAGTCGATTTGTCAGGAAGGTGACTTCTTGATGTTATCAGTCAAGAGGAGGCAATTTCAGCATGTGGCACCTTTGGAAAGTGTCTGAAAACCATACCACAGGCTGACCCAAGCCTTGTGAGTGAAATTGGGTAGACGGAATCCTTGCGAGCCATCAATGGGTGTGCTAGCACAAAGTCACAAGTCATCATGACCGAGGGTTTGTGTGTGCTGGACTTGTTCAGATTGTTGATCATGCTCGATAACATGCTTCTCTCTCAGAAACAGTAAGGTCTGCTCAGCATAGATAAATAATATATAATATTATAAATCACAGGTGAGCTCTGTGGGTGTTGAACAAACACAAAATGCATCTGAGCAAGCATCTGCAATAGGGATTAGCTAGCTGCCCTAATAGACAGGTATCTTGAATACAAGTGGCCAGTCATTAGCATTAACATACATACATATATATATATATAAGCATCCACAGACAGACTGTTTCGTTGTATCACAGCTCTTCAGTGTGCCTAGCTGTTTGATTACTTCAAGCTGGGATCAAAACCCAACTGATTTGGCATCAATCAAAGATCCTACCCCTAGGCTATCTTCGTACAGCAGAGAGAAAGGGAAATTTTAAAGTGCTCAATTAAGTTGAAGAGCAATGCATTAAAAGCAGTAGGAGCCACTGTTTTTAATATATTTCAATCCTAGCTAGAGGCAACCAGACGTCTAGCCACACTGATGAGCTGTGAAACAGTGAAACAGTCTGTCTGTGGATGACAAAAATATTGGCTCCTGAAAAAATTAATTTTGGTTGAGCTCTTTGGTTTGAGGTGTGAGTTTGTAAACAGTGACTATTTAAGCTAATATTGCACGACTCTTCGGCAGAATTGAGTCACTGTCAGTCACTGTGTGTTTGTCTAAATCTAAAAATAAACACACTATATATATATATATATATATATATATACAGAAAGAGAGAGAAAGAGAGATAGATATTATACATGTGAGGGAGAGCTGAAACTTTTTGGTCTGACCCATTTCCTAAATGATCAAACATTAGAATTTTCCCACCCTAGATGAGTTCAAATTAAATTTAGTTATGATAATGTTTTTTCTGTTAAAAAACTTCCTAGGATGGAAATGCGAAACTGAAATCTGAAGATGCATTGGGATACCTTCCACATTAGGTTTTGTGAAGCCAAACCAAAAATATAATGAAAAAAATATATAAAAAATTTCATGAAAATTATTTTATAATTAAAGAAGAAATAATAACCAAAAGTTAAGGTGTCATGGCATAGATTCGACCTTGGCATTCTATACAATACTTCATTTACACTTGTTACCAGTAATAGTTTAACAAACCTCAACAAAAATAATTTTGTGATAACTGTAGGCTGTGTTTGTCTTCATATCTGCAATTTTTTGTGGTGTAGATGAGATTTTACTTCGTTAAGGTTTATAGCATAATAGAATTCATTTTGCTGTAGAGCAATAGTTGCAAAGATAAACTTGCAGACAATGACTATTGGGTACTCAAACTTGTGGCCTTGAGCCAGATTAAGTTTATTCAGTATAGTGAACCATCATTGATATCAACAATACTTTTATATTAAAACTGTTTTTCATTGTATCATGATCACATAAAATCAATAAAAGGAAATTGATTAAAAAATAATATATCATTCCCTTGTCCTAAGTCAGCAAGTGTTTTGATGAATAAGGAAAAATGTGTGTATGCGTGTATGCATATATATAGTATGTGTAAATAGACATATTTATGTATATGTGGATATATATATACATACAGGGGTTGGACAAAATAATTGGAACAGGTGCAAATTCCACTCCTATATTTCAAAGACCTATTATATTAAGAACTTTAACTAAAACTTCATAATTGCAGGTTATATCTATTGTAAATACGTTTATTTATCTAATTTACTGTCTTTGGCTTATTTTTAGAATTCAGTAAAATTTAAGCTAAATGCGTGACCTCTCTGAGTTCGAAAATGGGCAAATTGTTGGAGCTTGCATGGCAGGAGCCTCGATCACTAAGGTTGCTGAACTGTTTGGTTTTTCAAGAGCTACCATATCAAGAACTATGACGCAATTCGAGAAACAGGGCAAAACCTCTAGCAAGCATAGCAATTCGGGCCGAACTTGCAAATTTACTGACAGGGACTGATGTGCATTGAAACGCAATGTGGTGAAAAATCATCAGACTACTGCGGCCAAAGTGACTGCTGAGTTGAATAACCATCTGAATAGTCCAATTTCTACTAAAACTGTTTGTCGTGAGCTCCATAAGGCTGGATATCATGGAACAGCTACCGTAAGGAAACCTCTTCTCTCCACTCGCAACATTCAGAAGTGGTGCAGAGATCACAATGCCTGGTCTGCAGACCAATGAAAGCAAGTCATATTCTCAGACAAGTCCAGTTTTTCTCTTTTCCCAACTTCAGGGCAAGTTTATGTGTGGAGGCAGCCCAAAGAAGCTTACAACCCTGACTGCCTTCTTCCAACAGTGAAGCATGGTGGTGGATCAGTGATAGTTTGGGCTGCTATATGATGAAAATGTCTCGGTCCAATAATTGCACTGCTTGGTAGAATCAACAGCAAAGATTACCTGAACATTTTGGGTGATCATAGTCATCCAATGGCCCAGACTTTATCCCCTGATGGTGACTAAATCTTCCAAAATGATAATGCTCCCATACATACCACTTGAGTGGTTAAGAATTGGTATGAAGAACATGAAAGAGAGCTAGAACATATGGAATGGCCTCCCCAATCTCCAGATATCAATATTATTAAACATTTGTGGTGCATTTTGGAGCGACAAGTTAGGAGCCGCCATCCTCCACCGTCATGTCTTAAAGAGCTAGAGCAGGTGTTAATGGAAGAATAGCTGAAAATTCCTCTGGATGAAGTCAGGAAGCTGTATGATTCCATTCCTAGACGTACTAAAGCTGTATGTGAGGCTAAAAGAGGACCAACTCCATATTAAATAAATTTTCTTTTAATTTAATAAGTGTTTCAATTATTTTGAAACATGCATGCATATATATATATATATATATATATATATATATATATATATATATATGCATGCATATATATATATACATATATATATGCATGTATATATATATATATATATATATATATATATATATATATATATATATATATATATATATATGCATATTGTAAATCACTAGCGTGTCTTAAGTGCCACTTAAGATTATCACACAAAATTTCAAAGTTGTCAGTTCCTCATACGTCGAAATCAACAGGAGAGTCCATTATATATATATATATATATATATATATATATATGAGAGACAGAATGCAGGAAGAAATAACTTCTTTCCTTTTCCAAAATCAATAGTGCTAAACAAGAACAAAAAGCTTTGCCCAAATTCAGATCTTAATGAACTAAGTCTGTTTTGCCTGCTGCTAACAATTATACTAAACTACACACCATGGAATGATTTACTTGTTGTCGACCTCAGTGTTTAAATATGCTCCATGATATTGATCACTTTGATCACTTTTATCCATAAATATAACATACCTTAAAACTATTTTATATATATATATATATATATATATATATTTTTATTTTTTTTATTTTTGATTTTAGGTTGGAATTGGTAAATAAAGGTTTCCATGTCTAACTGCTTTCAGTTGATATTACCCATTTTCAAAGATGTGCCACTCCTCCTTTACCTGGCTGTATATAGGTAACAATGGGATTAAAGGGTATGGTGGAAGATGCTGCTGCTACCCTTTCTCAGTTTCTTTTATTTAGGGCTAATACTGAGATTTATTTCTGGTCATAACAGAGAGGTCACTTGCTTATTTATGCTAGTTGATCAGTTGGAGGAAGTGTTTGTGGAAATAGACTAATTTTATTTATGCTCATGACCTCTAGATTGTTTATATATGCTGTATTGCCTTGAGATATGAGTTTAATTTGTTCCAAGACTGAGCTTCTAACTCAAAAGACTTGTTTCTCAAACCAATTTTCCTCTCTGAAATTAATAGGAATATTTCCAATCCATTCCAGGTCCCTAAAAATCACCCTTATTTTCCTAAAATTCACCTCTATTTTTGTATTTGTGGGTTTCTTACAAGCAAAACTGTGTGAATAAATAAGAAATGTAGTTTACAAACAATCAAAGAAAAGAAAAAGAGATTGTTAAGAAATAAACTGTAGTAAACCATGAAGTTCTGACTAGTTATAGGCCAACTGGTGGAGGAGAGAGAAAGAGAGAGGGACAACAACAGCTAGCGTAGCAACGGCTAACTTAGCCTAACAACTGCTAACCTGGTCTAGCAATGGCTAACCTAGTCTAGCAATGGCTAACCTAGCCTAGCAACTGCTAACCTAGCCTAGCAATGGCTAACTTAGCCTAGCAACTGCTAACCTAGCCTAGCAACTGCTATTGTGGGCTTGTCCATTTACCTTATCACCCCTAGCAACAAGAACATTCCACTTTGCACGCCTACATGAATCAACTCGACCAATCAAGTCACCCGCATGTGCACAAGCAATTTTTGGCGCAATTCTTTCCGGAGCCGAGACACGTGACTACGATCATATATAAACCCAAGAACACGTGTGACAGTGAGGAGACCAGACAGCACAGCAGAGTTCGTCAAACAACAACAACAGCAGACAATTTTGACCGTGCAATCCAAGCTTCAAAATGTGACTCTCAAAGAACTCCTGTCTTGACTAATGCAGTCAGACATAAAAGAACTTTACAACATTTCATGCAAGTACAATCTCTGAACACTCACCTACTCGTCCAATAGACAGTCTTTAACATGCAACATACTCAATCTTCTAAACTGCATTTTAATAATCAACTCTTTCGTTATGAGTCTAGGTACAAATAATCACCTAATCAAAGGGACGCAACTCAGTCTCACTTTTCAGTTCGCATGCATGTAATTTCAATACTTAATAAATTCAATTATGTTTTTAACTCAATGTTCCTTTTTGTATTTCACCATTGCTAATGATTTCCACACCTTTCTTAACAAAAATAAATAATTGTAGGGGACAGCCCTTTCAACACGCAACTAACATGGTTAACCAAAACACACGCCATCTCACATAGGACCCGTTCTGCTACACTATCATAGTCTACGATACCAAAGATAGACTTTATCACTTAATTTTTACATTTTTTAAAACGTTTACATTTTAGCTGTTACTGTAACAAATTTTTTAAAATGTTATATCATTGACGTAGAAGGCTCATACAATTTTGCCAAATCCATTTCTCATACATCTTCCTCGTTTTTTTTCATAATTTCCCGCTTTCTGTTTCTGCTTTCGCCACTAATTTTTACACTTACTTTCTTCAGACCCATGGTATCACTAAAGGAATTTTGCAAAATAATGGCAAAAAAAAGACACACCAGAGATACTTCCAGAGCCAGGTGAACATGTGTATTGCAAGTAAAAATACTCTCGAAGCTTGGCACGCGCTACACCAACTAGCGGATGCTTAACTGGAACTCATGTTTCAAAATTCAGATCATATCTCAAGGCAAAAATAGGCTAAACTCCAGCTCGTTTCTCAAAGAAATTGTATGTCGGTATTCTTGTATCTCAAGGCATTACTCTCTCTCTCTCTCTATATATATATATATATATATAAATATGTATATATATAGTATTTACATTAGTCGGACTATTGTCCTCATCTTTGTTGTCATATTTGTCACAACGTTTCGACCATTGTACGCTCTGGCCTTCTTCAGGTGGTTGGAATTTCGAACCGAACCCTTTATTTCGATCACTGGAGTAGACTGTTCTAGTTCCACGAGCCATGTTTGATTGATGTCAGTTATCAGTTATCTCCTGCTAATTTTTCCTCTGAAAGTTCTCCACTGCCTATATATATATATATCTATATATATATATATAAATATATATATCTATATAAATATATATATACAGTGTGACCCGGATATAAGAGACCCGGATATAAGATAAACCCGAATATAAGAGAGATTTTATCTGGTCCCAAATTAGAGCCTGTGTTAATGTATATATAATAGACCAAACCTAGATATAAGAGACTTCTTATCCCCGGGCCTGACAACTCTCTTATATCCGGGTTACACTATATATATATATATATATATATATATACATATATATATATATATATATATATATATATATATATAGATATATATATATATACTATTATTTTGTTCATTTATTTATTTTGCTTTGTATATTTTTTCTTTCATATATTTTTCATTCTTGGTTGTTTTGATATTTGGAATAAAGATTATTAGAATTAGGTTATTGGATTTGATTTAGCCTTTGTCTTTATAATGGTGCTTGTGGGTAGCACTGAAGGAATTCGGTGTCAGGTTTGCATTTAAAATTTTCTGTTTGATTTTTTATTCCATCTGTATTATTTCATAATCACTTTTTACTTCAATGAAATCATTCATGTCATCAGTTAATCTGCGGTTGATGAAGAGAATAATTTGTTTGATTCTGCTCGGTATGTGGTTATAGGGAATGTGTATTTTGTTACGTGTTGGAAATTATAACAACGGAAAAAAAAATAATTTACCCAAAACACAGAGTTAAATCACAAACAAATATTTAATCTATACTAAAACACAACATAAAAATATACAAAATATACAATTGTGGCATACAAAACAGAAAACACAGAGATTACTGGTGAAGCGTTACAAAGGAAAAGGAAGGTGAGTCAAGTATCTTTACAATGTTAGGGTAAGTAGTAATCTAAGTGCTATTAATGGAAATCCACAAATGTGTGTAGATACAGATTAATTTTTAGTTTGGTCATTGAAAATAGTCAAAACTCTATTTACCAGATTTGTTCCATGAAATTCTCTTTATAGGTTTTTGTTGGTTGGCAACTTTTCATAGAGATTCTTTCGGCTGGATATAATAATCCTTGAATCAAAAGCTGGAGTTGATAATGGCAGAAATTCCTTTTCAACAACTGAAAACCCTTTTCCAAAAACCTATTTTATAGGGGCAAGCACCTAATTAGCATTTTCTAGATGTTTCTCGAATCATCTAGATTCTTCTCGAATATACTGGAATGATCTAGAATCTTCCAAATGTTCTATTTCTAATTCCTCTATTTTACAACTACTTCATGAAAGAAAGCCTTTTTGTACTAACAGGTAGGACTCAGTAGAATCCCTTACTAGAAATTTTAACCTTATTGAGACTTTCTTTTTATAGAAATGCATCCTCGTAACAATTTGAAGTGGGTTATCATTTGGTTTTCTGAAGTTTGATATATATATATATATATATATATATATATATATATATATATATATATATATCTTTGTGGAGATTTAAAGTTCCATCTAATAGGTTTATGCCTTTTTTGTTTTAGTGATCATTTTCAATTCAAAACATATAAGATATCAGGTGAAGATTGAAGAACGATTCAAGAGATGCAGTCCTCCTGCATCATTCCTCAGTGCCTACTGAAAGATTGTATAACATAAAACTGCCAGTTGCAGAAGTATGGTGGATATATTTTTTAAGAGTTTTTATTATCTCTATCCATAAAAGGCAGGATATGTGTGTGTGTGTGTGTGTGCGCGCGCGTGTAACGAATACACAGCCGTAATTTTCGACGGATTTGCACCAAAATTTACATGCACATGATCCAAGTTAGCAGAAAGGCTAAGACTGACTTTGCATTTCCAAACTCCCATCGATAGTGGAAATAATCAATTTTTTCATGCTTCTACGACAGTTTTCATGTAGTTTGCGGCCATTTTCTACTGGCCAGAGTGAGAGCCTATAGCTGGCTGCCACGAATAGGCAGGAAGATTCTGTTGGTCAGAATGTTAACTAGCATGCTAGCATGCAAAAAAAAATCGATAGCTGCTTTCGTGACAAGTGGGAAAAATTCAAATCTGCATGGCACTTTACTCCACTTGGCTCATTTGCTTGCTTAAAGTCAACGTTGATTCTGATTCCGCAGAACTGTGTTGGGTGTGAAAAAGTATTTGTTAACATTCTTCTTTCATTTGGTTTTTCCAGTTATGAGTCCTTTTTTAAATTGTTTTGTGTTCATTTTGTTTAGTTATTTTTTTCGTAACAGATTTAATGTTTAGTATAGACCTTAGAAAAAATTATCAGTATGAGATAGGCAAGAAATAAGGCATGTAGCAATATCAGCACGGCAAAGGGCACTCCTTTAAAGGCAAGGAAGGGCAAAAATATTTTTAGTCAAGTGATAGCGATTGCTATATGAGTCGTACGATTTTTTAATCAAGCACGGGCAACGCCAGGTCATGCTGCTAGTTGTTATTAAATTTTGCCTTTATAATATATAGTTGTTTTGCATTTTACATTGTCTATATTTTACATCATTAACAATCTTTGATGTATGTTTTATATTTAATATATATATATATATATATATATATATATATATATATATATATATATATATGCATGTGTAACAAAGTGGAAAGACTTTTATTCACAATGTGTTTCCCCTTCATATATTAGGTGTCTTCAGGTCAGAATCAATAAGAATGCCAACCTGACGCATGAAGGCAAAACACATTGTCATTAAAAAACTTTTCCATTCTGTTTCATTTCTCCATTTTTGTTTGGATTATATACCCTAATAACATGCAGGTATGTATGTAAATATATATATATATAATATATATATATATATCTGATGCAATGAGAACAAAAGTAATATATAAATTCTAAAGTTCACAGCATTTTGGTGCATTTCAATTGCACCTCGATGGGTGAGATTGGTTCTCACCTGTCTAGGTGTCAATTGAAATGCACCGAAACGAAGTTTCATCTTTGTAGTGAGTAATCTGTTTTTGTCTATATGATAAAATTATAATAAATGATATATATATATATATATATTAAATAGTGCAGTATAATTAATATTATAAAGAAGTAGTCATACAGAGAATAAATCAGTAAAGTTATGTAAATAATTGGCGAATTCACTTAGCTGATAGATTTAATAAAGCAGTAGCTTACTAACCACTTATTGAATGACGTGATCTTTGTTTTTTAAAATTATAAAATGGATTAGATGTTCAGTCCATTTCGATGAATCCTTTCATCATCTTCAGGCATGGTCATTACTTTTCAATTTCAAGTAATTTCAGGTAACTTTCAAGATGAAAATAAATGTAATACTGGTCAAAAACTGTTTTTTTAAAAAGTGTGTTATTATTAATAGTTACAAAATTTTGGAGCATGCAGTGTTGCAACACTAGAGTTTTATTTTGAATATTGTAAATGAGAAGGTTTTTGAATATAGTAATGTGACAATTCACAAATTTTATTGTTGTGTTTTTTTTCCAGTTAATATGACATGGACTAATTGGTTCAATCATTAAAGTAATGTCCAAGCAGATTTCCAGAAATTTTTTTACTGCAGATCAATCCTTATTTATTTATTTATTTATTCTTTGTATGACTACTGCTTTGTAATATATATATATACATATATATATATATAATATAAAAGGCTCAAACACTAATATTCCATGGTTATAATTTATTACATTGAAATCGTCATCATGATCCAAATCATCAGACCTACAAATTCAAAAATTTTGAATTTGTAGGTCAGATGATTTTGATTGCGATTATGATTCCAATGTTATAAATTATAACCATGGAATATTAGTGTTTGAGCCTTTTATATTATATTCTTACTCTGTCCTGGACCTTGAGTTCTACCTGGATTCTATCCTCTTGTGAATTTATATATATATATATATATATATATATATATATATATATATATATATATATATATATATTGACCACTAATATTATCAATATCTATATCTATATATATATATATATATATATATATATATGTGTTAACCATTAATATTATCAATATATATATATATATATATATATATATATATATATATATATATATATGTAAAAAATCCTATGAATGGAACTTATCAGACCTTTTTGACAAAAAGCGTAGCAGAAAAATTCTTACATTTTGTAATTCAGTTACCCACTATTAGTGTAATACATAGATTTTTATCATATATATATATATAGAGAGAGAGAGAGAAAGAAAGTGAGTGTAGATATAGGAACAAGCACTCTCTATATCTATAAATGCTCTTTCTTTGATATTGAGCATTCTTTTATAAATATACCACATTTATAGAAGATTTCTCAATTGAGATAAATACATATACATATATATATGTGTATATATATATATGGAGGTGTATATATACATGCACAAACACATGTGCACATTTGCCTATGTCTGAAGTATGTTTTTGTAAATACATCTATTTATGTATGTATGTGAACAAGCAAGAAGAGTTTATTGAAATTCTTTGAAAGAATGGACAAAGTAATAACTCCATGATAGGCATTATCCAAAATATAAGAGATATCACTTTTTTTAGACATTAGAATCAAGCATATCTCTATGGAAGAAACATAAAAATGGCAATTGATTCCTTGTTTTTACTTGTAGCCTCCTTTGAGAAAGAATACAATTTGTAGAGCCATGTTCAGTGAGTTAATGATATTTGTCAGCCATCTTGAATTGCTTTACCACCAGTGATGTATTGGTAGCACTGATAAATTCTGAAGTACACTCCCCTTCTAAAAGTCTTTGATCCTATTCTTTAAATTTCATGATTCTATTTATGTGTAAACCAATTAGACTAGACAAGTATTAATAAATACAATCTGATTTCCATATATAAATGTATCCATCAGGCACTTCACTCTGGACGAGTGATTAGCAAGTTTGTGTCAAACTAAACTAAGCTTATTTACTACATATCTTCTCACATGGCAGTATGGCTAGTGTAATAGTTATTAATGGTGAAAGTGGAATTGTCAAACTGGGTTCAAATTATCTCTTTGGTACCCTCAGTTACACATGTATTTGGGAACAAGCTTCTTCTCTTCTTACACCAGCTATGGGTTTGTGGGTAGTGTTTATTTTTTTAATCATTTCACTCCAAGCAAGGTGAGAGTACCCCTACAACATAAGGAGTTACTGAGAGGGAAAGAAAATAAGAAAACCTTAGTGAGGAGAAATGAAAATAAGAAAACAGGATTCAGGAAGATAAAAAATAGCCATTGATATTGTACTTAAATTGTTGAAAATCATAGGTCACAGGGAAGCCAGAAGATATTTCCAAGTGCACGAAAAGAGACTATTTAAATAAAACTAACAGTTGAATCTAGCTATGTCAACAGTAAAACAATGAGACCTAATTGCCAATTTAGTACTATACTTAAATTTATGCAGTACAAAAGAGGAAAGCTCATTAAAAGAATTGCTATAAAAATATTTATAAAAAAGTCAGAAAAGCTACATTACAGTAGTGAGAAAGTGACTGAAGCTGAAATGCCGGGCCAGGATCAATAACATTGCAGACTATTTTTTTTTTGAGAATCTCTAGATATATTACAGGATATCTAGACCAGATATGGCAGCAATATTCAATGTACAGATGACTAGTAGATTTATGTGCAAGCAAAATGGATTCTACCAAGAAAAACTGTCTGGCATGACACATGAACCCACCAAAGTTAGCAAATGATTCAGTAGTACTGTATGCAAATTAGATAGACAAGTATAAATAGAGAACAACTGGTGAACATAGTGGTGGCTATGCTTAGCAAACCTGGTTGCTATTCAGGACACGGAAAACTGTACTACGACTACTACTACGCAGAGAGATATGCAAAACATAGCAAATTCAATATAATCATTCAACTTTATGTCAGTGGAAAACGTGAGATTGAAAAGATGTAATGAGTTGCTTCCTTTGAGGTTAGCATCAGCCATGCTGACGGAAGACAAAAATGGTTCTCTAAGATGACTAAAAGACTGAAGGGATTTTTTTGGAGGTGTTAAAATTTAAGTCATTTTTTAACAAATGATTGAATGTCATTTCTGAGATCTGTTGCCAGTTTTACTTTATCGAACCTACCGGAATTACTATTAAGACAAATAATTGTGTTCTCAGCATAAATATCAAGTTGGAAACTGATGACATTGCAAAAGTTGTCAATGAAGATAAGGAACAAAGTAGGTCTAAGGATAAAAGCATTATTGTTAAAGGATTTAGAAGAGTAGCCATACAAGGAAGCGACTCAGATGGTGGCACACAGAGTCTTGGCAACTAACAATTGGCCTGAGAGGAATACCGTCTTTGTGAATCTTAGGGAGACTGTATATGTGAGGTAGCTTGGTGTAACGCTGTGATAACTGTCTCACCTTCCATCTCGGTTCATTCGCCTGAGCCTGATGGAAGTTCAAGACCACCTCCTCGACTCTGGCAATGATGTCCAAGTATGCCACTCACCTGATTGTTGTGGCGAAGTTGAGACCCTTATTCAATACTGACTCCTCAGAGGCACTCAGCTGATATTGGCTAGTGTTGATTACTGCTTTCACTGGTGGGTGATGGACCTTGTGTGTCCCCTTCTGATCTTTCAATCTGTTTAATTTTTGTACTTGGTGAGCCTTGACTACATCAAATTCATGTCTGAAGGATTTATCCAGATCATTTTGGAAAATTTAAAAACTTAAGGAATCAGCACATATGCTAGGCCGCAAAAATCTCCTGAGCCAACCAAGCATAGAAATGAATACAATATGGGAACCAGTAATAAGGAGTGCCAGAGAAAAGCGATAATAACAACAAAAATTGCAATATGAGCTCTGGTAAAAACATGTAATAACAGCAAAAATTGCAATACCGTAAAAATTGCACTGTAAAAATGGTTGCTGAAGACATTAAGTTTATAATACCCAGAAATTCATACACAGATGTCCTCAAGGACACATGGCACAGTGGATAAAGGCGTTGGTTAGATCCAGTGACAAAACACAAATAGTGTTAAGGCAGTGGAGGACTTGGAGAGGGGAATTAACAGGAGATAACTGATAACCGACATCCATTAAACATGGCATGTGGAACTAGAACAGTCTAGCCAAGTGAATGAAATACAGGGTTCAGTTCAACATTCCAACCACCTGTAGAAGGCTGAAGCGTACAACGTCCGAAACATTGTAATAAATATGGGGACAAAGATGAGGACAATAGTCCGAATAATGTAAATAGTGTATAATACCTCATCTCAGAAATATAGACAGATACAGAACCTCTGGCTTTCTTAATATTGTCTTACTGTATAAGTTAAACAAATCTGGTGAGAAGATGCATTCTTGTCTTTTACTCCCTTCTCTTTCTGTGTACTTGCTCAGTCCATTTTCTATCTGCAGGTTGTTCGTTTGCTTTGACTCCTCCAGACTTTTCTTACGTCTTTATCAAATAAATCAAGTTTTCCTAGCAGTTCAAATATGTTATACCTTATCAAATGCTTTTGCTTAGACCAGTGTTTCTCAATGTAGTCTAAGTGGACCAATAGTGGTCCACATAGCATTTCTAGTGGCCTACAGAGAATTCGTAGCCATAAAAAATATTTTAGCCATTTTACAAAAATACACCTATAATATTCATGCTTTGAAGAATTAAAAAATATCATATTTTGTTTAATTACACACATGTTCATTACAACTGGAAATTCTAAAATTACATAGGTATTATGCTGTGCTATATTTTATTTTTTATCATCTATATTTATTATATATATATATATATATATATATATATATATATATATATAAAATGTTATATACACTATGTATAATATAAATCTTTTATTCATATAATAAATTATTCTGATGTTAATAGATCATTACACAATATTGTTTTGATAATAAATTTGATATTTCTAATTTATAGAAATAAAGTATTTATTATTGAAATTATTATTTAAAATTGATTTTGATATCCTGTGTTTATACTTGTTTACTAAAATAAATTTTAAGATGTAAATGGACTACTTTGTCTTTTCATTGAGTATTTTAGTGTGAAAATTGAACAGCCTAAAAGTAAAAGTAGGAGTGGTCCATTTGAATTTTTTGAAGAAAAAATGGTCTATAGACTGAAAAAGATTGAGAAGCACTTGCTTAGATGATGAAACATAGGTACTGTAGATACTTGAGTATAGTGCAAGTTTTTATGGTCATGCTATAGACAAGTAATGTTTTTGAAGAGGTTTAAAATCAAGCATTTTCACTGACTGATTGAAATATACATAGGTAAATTTTTTCCAGAGAGGTTAAAATTCATGTTAAATAATTCAGAGGTTGCACTATACATGAAGTTGGCCAGCATATGGTCTCCAGCATTTTGCCTTTGTATTTCTCTCTCTCTGTTTATGGCCAAATCACATTGAAAAACCAATTTCCATATAATCACCAAAGTTAAGCAGTTTTGAGCCTGCTTAGTACAAAGATGGGTGACCACTTGGGAAAACAATGTGCTGTAGGCTTGTATGTGACGGTGGTGTAATGGATAATGACACATAATTTTTAACCAGAGAGCCAAGTTCCAATTCCACTTGGCTTCATTATATTCACTGACATAAAAATACTCTTACAAAAGGTATGAATCCACCTCTTTTCCCCATCTATAGGTTAATTAGTAAGACCTGTAACAGTAAACCATTATTATCTCCCTACTCCAAGATTCTTACAATCTAAAAAAAGATTTTGGCTTTAAATAACCTGCAAAGGGTTTATAAGCCATAGAAAGCAAATCAATCAATCAGTATATATATATATATATATATATAAAAAAGTGAACATAGAAGTCAACACTTAGAGGCGACAGTCTGTTTCAGGCTAGATGCAATTGTCAGGCCACCTTTTTATATTTACACACGCTCTATCTCTGATATTGAGCACTTTATCCCATAAATATAGCACACTTTAAGACTATATTTCTTCATATATATATATATATATATATATATATATATATATATATATATATATATATATATACATGACCTGAGGATTGCATTTAAGCATGAAACAGCCTGTTACAACCTCAGTGTAGACTTATATATGTATATAAAAGAGGGCTATCAAATTCTTTATTGTGATTACTCAGAGAATTAGTAAGGCACTTAACAACTAATGCATCTTAAGGATGATCGTATTAGATATTTCAAAGGCTTTTGTCAAGGTGGGGCATAAAGGGTTATTGCTCAAGCTCTCTAGCTATGGAATTACTGGAAGAATCTTTTCAGTGATAGTTTTCCTAATGGTCAGTTTCCTGAAGGTAGTTGTTAATGGCCAATCCTCCAAGTCCCAAGCGATCAATGCAGACATCCTCCAAGGTTTGGTTCTCAGTTCAACCCTCTTCCTACTTTACATGAATGATCTGGCTAAGTGATCATTTGTTAATATCTATACTGATGATACAACAGTATATGGATGCACCTCTTAAACCATCAATGACTAGAATGTGATAGCTGATCTCTGCTTGGATTTAGCTCTAGAAGCACAGTGGAGTAAAAAACCTGGCTTGCCACATTCAATGCCTTCAAATTCAAAAATAATTATTTATTCAGTTATATAGGATATTGTGAAAATCAAATATATGTTTGTCTTGCAAAATACATCAGTCTTAGAAACTCTAACAGACATGAAACAAAATTGATAATACAATTAATTTACATGTTAATAACCTGACACCCATTCAAACAAATTGTTGGTATTTTTAATAAAGACACATACTATGAGCTTAAATTCCATGGTATATTTATCATAAAAACATAAGTATATAAATATATAAGTATATTCTCAAAATGTTATCAAAATCATTTAGATTATTTGTACATCAGTTATTAGTACCATAACCTAATTATGAAAAAAAGAAGAATTTACTTTATACAAGAAATAATTATTTTTTTCAACATAGTCATAGGGCTACAACTTTTACACTCTGGATTGTTCCATAGGAAAATAGCACAATAGATTACAGCATTTATAACAAATTAAATACAAAGGTGCATTCATATACTGTTGTATCATCAGCATAGATATTAATCAATGCTGATGATACAGCAGTATATGGATGCACCTGTAAAACCATCAATGACTAGAATGTGATAGCTGATCTCTGCTCTGGTTTAGCTCTAGAAGCTCAGTGGAGTAAAAAATCTGATCACTGATCCTGATGAATGGATGTCCCCTCAACACCTTGAGTACCTAAAGGGCTTAAACTCAACTCAGACCTCAAGTGTAACGATCCATCACTAAAGATGATAGAAAAATTGTTGGTTCCCTGTACTGCTCCAGCAAATAGCCAATTCCTCCTGCTACTGCTATACCAGGTTGAAAATGGAGTACTGCTGTCAAAACTGTCTTCACATCCTTGTGGGTGGCAAATTATTTTCCACCCTACAACCCTTTTCTCACACATGTCATCACAAGCCTCTTGCTGCTCTATCACTATTTCCATGGAGAGTGTTCAGATGGACTACATTCCTTAGTTCCACCAGTTCTAACCTTCCCACCTAAGACCCACCATGCCACGCCCATTGTAGCAAACCATCCTCATTCTCTTCATATTCGTTTAGTGAGATGTAAGTTCCACTCGAGCAGCTTCTTCTCAAGAAGTTGCATCCCCAATCCCTACAGTCTTAACCTGTTCAAGTCTAGGATGAACTGCTATCTTCCACATATATCTGCATAAGCTTTGTCTCTTACTCTGTAACCCTCTACTTCAAGTGGCTCTTGGGCCTTGTACAGCATTCTCATCACTGTTAAAAAAAAAGAAACAGAGAAAGAATCTGAAGGTGAAATTATCTTAAGACGTTAGGAGTAAAGAATGCTACAATTTGGTGTAGATAGAACAAGAGCAAAACAAATTGTTGTATTTTGTTGTTCTACAATACATGATCAGTAGTCAACTTCCCCCTGTCACTTAATTTACTATACACTTTATTTCTCTTCTACTTAACATATGAAAATTGGTACAACCCTATTTACCAATCCACTACACCTCCCTGAACTGAAGAGTTTTAATGCCTTTGGTTGTTATCGAACTTCTTCTACAATCTCTTTCCTCCTCTCCTCCTTGAGGTTTACATCCTGTTCTTTTTAATGGAGATCTTGGTTTCATTTCACCCTCTTCCGTGTCTAAGTCACACCTGCTATCATACACAGGCTCATGTTCTGTTGCATCTGAAGAAATCATCCTTTCTTCTCTGTCAAGATCTTGAGTTCTAAGTTTCTAAAATTTGCAGTTTTGATGAAAGTCAAATTCTCCAATTGTTTGAGGCTTGCCATGACAGCAATTTTCATTATAGCTTCACAACCAGCTAAAGCTGGAAAGACGTCATTATTTCATTTTCTCCCTCACTTGTCTGGTTCACTTTCAATTTTTTTAGCCCTAGCTTGGGCTTCAAAACACCGGATCAAAGTCTCAACAAATTCTGTTACATCCTATCTGTGACAACATATTGTTGTATTTTGTTGTTCTACGACACATGATTAGTAGTCAACTTCCACCTGTCTCTTACTTTACAGTACTCTTTATTTCTCTTCTGCTTAACATATGCAAATAGGTACAATCCTATTTACCACTCTACTACACAAATGTTGAAGAAAAAGCAGATCTTAAACATTGGCTGTATTTTCACACCATGAAAAACTGAGAAACGAGTTTAGGTAGCAATAAGAAAAAAATGTTTAAATATCCCAAACATACTTCCTAGAAACCAGTCATCATATTTGCTGGCATTTCTTTGCTATAGAATATTTACAAAATTATTTTTTTTAAATTGTTTGCAAAGTCAGAAGATGAATTCTACTGAATGTATATTTACTTTGAAGTATATGTTTACGACTATTCCTTTATGTAGATATGATTATAGACCAACAATTTCATTTAGTTTATTAAGTAAAAATAAAAGGTAAGTTACTTTTTATTTTTAATATTAAATTTCCTCTTTTGTTCTTCTGCCATGTTTCAGACAATTACATATTTCTATCTTTCCCTAATATTTTGTCTTTCTGAGGAAAGAAATATTTTCACTGATTTTTACATTTTATATATAAATATATAAGTATATTCTCAAAATGTTATCAAAATCAGTTAGATTATTTGTACATCAGTTATTAGTACCATAACTTAATTATGAAAAAAAGAATTTACTTTATACAAGAAATAATTATTTTTTTCAACATAGTCATAAGGCTACAATTTTTACACTCTGGAGTGTTCCATAGGAAAATAGCGCAATAGATTACAACATTTATAACAAATTAAATACAAAGGTGCATCCATATACTGTTGTATCATCAGCATAGATATTAATCAATGCTGATGATACAACAGTATATGGATGCACCTATAAAACCATCAATGACCAGAATATGATAGCTGATTTCTGTTCTGATTTAGCTCCAGAAGCTCAGTAGAGAAGAAAAGGAAATTGAACATAGAGTAGTGTTAGAATAAACATTTGGTTACAAGAGAAAGGAATAACAAGGATTACATTTCGAACGATGTTTATTGTTTATTAAGTCATACAGACGAAAATAGGTGGAATGTCAGTTTCAGTGGCTGATCATCAGGATGGCGATCAGGTGTAAGGGAAGTGTTGGGAGTTGACTTGTTTCCTCTGCTGGTTTGACCAAGGTTACAAGATCTGATCAGGGCCTGTGTCAGTTGTTCAAGGTCACAGTAGAGTGTCAATTTAGTTGGTTGGTAAGCCGGTTCTATGGAATGGGACCACTGATCAAGGACACATTGTACGGTTGATTTTGTTGGTTGGTAGTCCCATTCTATTGAATGGGTTCACAGTGACAACTGTGAAGGAAATGCCTTGTAATGAGTTGTGTATGCTGAGGTGATTGCAATGGGTTGCCAAGGTGATGAGGGGATGTCAGATTGGCATGGACTGACATGACACTACAGAATCACATATAAAAAGTAGCAAATAAGAAACCACATCACTTGAGGACTACAAACAGTAGCAACAACTAAAATGAATAGCACATGTAACTCAAAGAGAAAATAATGACAAAATCAAGATCAAGATATTGATCAAGATGTTGATATTCCACACAACTACAAGTAAAAGTTAGGAAAGAAACTCCCATCAATACTGGAAAGTGCAATAACAGCTACTGGACTTGAGAAACCTATTTTACTGAAATTTTGTTTCAAGAGAAAGATTTTATAAATTTCAACCAAAAGTAGTGCTGACAAGTCAATGAATGCCAAATATTTCCTTATTGGGAAATAACTAATATTACCATTGGTTTGTAAATTTAGTGACATTGTAATTGTGAGTTCAATTCCTGAATCTAGTAGTGAGGACATAGATTCAATGGAAACAGGGGAAGCAATACAAGATGAGATGTCTTTTGATAAGGTGTGTAGATTCAATAAATGGTTCATTTTGAAATTTGACAAGAACCTGATGAAAGCTGTAGGACACAAGAGCTGAAACATTAGGATAATAACAACAAAGATGAGGACAATAGAGCAAGAGTAAATAATGTAAATAATGACGACTACTCAGCAGAAATTCAGGCAAAAATAATCACCTTTCTTATCTTAATCAAGTGCCTCCCCACAGATTGAATATTACACAGTGAATATTTCAGAATTAAATTCACTTATGTGAGATTTATTGATTGATTCGCATATCTAAGAAAAATGTCATCTTTTATTTTTTAGGATGTTAAAAATTAAATAACTGATTTATCTTAACATAATTAATTAGAAAAATTAATGGAAAAAATTATTTATTCAATCAAAAAATTTTAAATAACATGTCAGCAAGTTATCAGTTCTGTTACTAAAGAATACATCAGTCAAAAAACAACCTACTAAATTTATTGAAATCAATCTTCAATTTCATCCTGATTGAAATTCTTGAAATGGTCTGAATGATTAAGAAAATGGTTATCTGCATGATAAATGGGCAAATGACAATAGAGTTCCCATCTTTGAATAGTTTAATAATGAAGAAAGGAGAATTTAACACTCACAGGACATACTGAATAAAGAGGGGCAGAGGGAAACAGAGTGAAACCGAACGTGTTTGGGTGAATGGATGGCAGAAGGAAAACAGAGAGGGGTATAGTGAGGGAGAAAACATTTCCTTAGTCTTAGAAAGGATAAAGAAAGCTGAAGAAACGGGATAGGCCAACTCATGGCGCATAAAAGAAGAAATATTTTGACAAGGGATGGCATATGATCCTCCCACAAATGATAGCCGTTCTATTCACCAAAGTTTTCAAAACATGACTTTGAGAAGCTTGATAAATTTGTGGGCATTGTTTTGTTGTATGGAATGAAGCTATAATGTATTCCCATTATACTAACTGTATTAAATCATCTCCATTACACTAACTGCATTAAACAATCTGCACTATACTAACTGCATTAAACCATCTGTTTTCGTGTCCATGGTGTCCCACAGATGTTTTCAACTGCAGGACATAATTCTTCTAAAACACATTGAAAAGGGGATAAAGCAAACATAGTGTCCTATTGCTATAGTTATAATGATAGATTCAGTAACATTATTTTTCCAAGTCAAAGTCATTTAGATATGACTACTGAAACAAACGATAATATTTTTTGCTGTGTACATCAATTACACGAATGTGGACTTGAAAGTGTTGAACCATCTCCATTATGCTAACTGGATTAAACCATCCTCACTATCCAAACTGCAATAAACCATCCTCACTATCCAAACTGCAATAAACCATCCTCACTAAATCAACTGCAATAAACCATCTCCACTACATCAACTGCAATAAACCATCTCCACAACATCAACTGCAATAAACCATCCTCACTATCCCAACTGCAATAAACCATCCTCACTATAGCAACTGCAATACTCCATCTCCACTACATCAATTGCAATAAACCATCCTCACTACATCAACTGCAATAAACCATCCTCACTATCCCAACTGCAATAAACCACCCTCACTATATCAACTGCAATAAACCATCCTCACTACATCAACTGTAATAAACCATCCTCATTATACCAAGTACATTAAACCACCTCCACTCTACTAAGTGCATTCGTCTTCTTTATCTGCTATGTCCTCATTTTTGCTTAGAATATTACTGCTGCTCTGGTACTTCTGCTATATATTTAGAGATCCTTGATAAAATCCTAAAAGAAATCTGTAATGTCATTGGTCCTTACCTGGCATCTCTGTTTCAGTCACTTTCCCACTATCATAATGTAGCTTCTCTCTGCCTTTTCTATAAATACTTTTATTAACATTCCTCTATAGTACGTAGACTTTATGAATTTAAGTGGAGTATTAGATTGGCAGCAAGTTCTCATCATTTTACAGTTGAAATGGTTAGATGCAGCCATATGTTCCATGCTAACACTTTCTTTTCTTGCGCTTCTTGTTTGTGGAATTGTCTTTCAGCTTCTTGCTTGCCAGCCAACTTTGATCTTCAAAAATTTAGATGCTATATCAATCATTATCTTCTGTCTTCTTAATTCCTGTTTATTTATTGTTCCTGCTCCTCAATAATATTTTTCTTTTTCTTGTCTTCTTTCATATTCAGTAGCCCCCTCCTCCTGCATCATAGTGGCTTTATTGCCTTGCTTGGGGTGAAATGATTTATTTAGAAAGAGTAAGCATAACTGGAGAATATATTACCCCTCAATTATTTGATAATGGCCTGATACTAATGTCTGACATTTCTAACTGTATTTATCAAAAAATAAAGCAAACTGTCACAAATTCACAGACCCATAACTCCAAATAGTTACAAATCCATTCTCCTATCAATTGGTTTTCGCGTTTGCCTTTTGTTTACTGCCACTAACTTTATATATATTTGAAGGCAGGTATACTAATATGTAAGCAGCATATCTGGGTTATTTCATCAACTGCATAGGCAGCAGATCCAGGCTTTTCCATCAACCGTTTTCTCTTATAAATGATAATTTGAGTCTTTGTAGTGTTAGAGATAATCAGCTACCTCAAAAAAAGAGTTTGTGTTTTGTGTGCGATCTGCCGAAGAAAAATTACCAAAAAGTAGTTAGCAAAAATCTACTTTAAGGACCAGAATTTATGCTAATGTTCTTCCCTCCCCTGAATGGCATGACCAATCAGAAAGATCCCTCGGTGAACAAAAGCCGTTGTTTTTTTGCTTATGTGGACAGCTTTGATTTTCTGAGCTTGGTGGACGAACACACATTTTTGCTGGTGAGAAGTGAAAGTTGGATTTGTGACCCCATTTTATCGTTTCTACATTGCCTGTTGGACTGTTACGACGGACTATCGTTTGAACTGCGATTTGGCTACAAGTGTTGCAGTCGAGAGACAGAAGAAATCTATTGCAGATGTTTATTGCTACTATAAGTTGACAGTCTTTTTTTTTTTTCTTTACAACGACAGTCTTTGCTTTTTCTTTGTGTGATGGAGCCAATGGCAACAACAATTGTATGCCCTCAGCCCTTTTGAAGTTAAGTCAAAACTGCACACATGTTTAATCTATAATAAAGTATCAGGACAGAGTGGACTCTCTTGCTATAGTTGGTAATCAATCTAGGAGAAGGACAACACTGAATTCCAAACAACAAGTGGAATGTACCAGCTATAAGGAAAATAGTAAAAAACATAAAGGTTGTGGCTTGCTAAAATACAGTCTGTGCAAAACATGCAAGACTGAGTGAATTCAGGATATGATCATGTTTTATAAGTAAATCATGTTTAGCTCCCCTTGAAGGACAGAAAAGTAACCTCAAAACAAAAATTGAAACTGATATTACCTTGACTGAGATTATAGTATGTATTAGATAAACAGCTGTTATGCAAAGTTCAGCTTGAGGTTTGCAGATGTTATAATTTATAACAGATACATTGGCACATTAATTTAGAGTCGCTGTTGCATTTGATAGTCAGGCTGCAAGAAAGTCTTTTATTTTCTGGCTTGGTTAGGTAAAATAGAAGAAATAATTTGTCTTTAATCTCACAGAATATAAATCAATATTTGTAGTTACATAATTATTAAAAGACAATCATTGCAATAAGCTTCAGCTGTATCGCCTGTCTTTAATGAATTCTTTTCAAAACTTAATGTTGATGCGAGATATATCAAAGTATCTCTTTTAAAAGGTTATTCATGTCCCAAGTAGCATTATGGCACAACCTTTACACTTAACCTTACTATTTATGAGATGGTGTCACTTTCATTTCCTATGCCTAATTACAAACACAAGTATAAACATGGTCTATAGACTCAAATATAAAATGACTTTTTTACTCAAGTATAAATGTGGCCAAAAGACTCAAGTATAAATACAACAAATCAATTTAAGTATAAAAATGATCTATGGACCCAAGTATAAATACAACCTATGGATTCACGTATAATAATAATAAAAAAAACAAACAGATACCGACATTAAATGTCAACAGGTGTTTAAATATCATTAAATCCCCTAACCAACCAACTAGCTTCACTTTCAGGTGCAAGTTACAAATATATTTACTTGGCACACAGAGGATCAATTCCTACTCCTGTTGAAATATTTATAGCATTTTGTGTTTTTCTATGTGTTCTGTCCCTTCAGGATGCTGACAATCATGGCTCTCCACAATTTCCTGTACTTTGTAGTTCTTAATAAGTTTTCTCTTTCTGTTATCTCTGCTAAACCTTGTAGCACCATCCATTTATTCAAGCTCGCTAGGTGGGTTATGCATTGTTTCCTCTATCCCTCTTGGCTTCACTCTGCCCTGTGAGTATCAAATATTCCAAGCCCTCTTTCCTCATTATGTACCCGAGAAATTTTTATTATCTCTTCCTGATGCTAAGTATAAGTTTCCTTTTTGTTTCCATTTTTTTAAAAACTTTGTTGTTGCTCACATGTTTGGTCCAAGGTATTCTCAACATCTTTCTATTGCCTCAAGTCTCTTCTTCACTCTTCATTCACTGCTATATAGGAGGAGTGATATCAAGTAACAGTTCAGTACTCTTTTCTTTGTTTCTAATAAAATTTTCCTGTTTCTTAATACTTTGCTTAGCTTTTGAAAGACAACTTTTGTTATCACAATGTACCTCCTGGGTGCTTCTGTATATTTTGATAGCCGAAGATAGAGAAATATTTACTTTCTAAATTAATCTCCAAATTGGCAGATTCACCAAATACACATTTGTGACAAATAATTCTTATTTAAAAAAAATTCTGCATGCAAAATTAATATCTGTTCCTTAAAACTGTGGCTTTTTTTGCTGAAGAAGGAACAGTTTGCATAAAAGCATAAAAGTTTTTTTTTTTTCAAATATTTTGGAGATTAATAAAAGGTGGCATATTTTTAAAGCAAGCTAGATAAAGCATGGATCAAAATATGACATTATGTTATGAGTCCTGTAACCTAATTATTGGAGTGTTATGCAAAGAGAGAATATTTCCAGCCTTTTGTCATCATGGCTGATGCTAACCTCCAGGAGTGTAACTCATTATGCCTTCTTGACCTTCTGACACTACTAGGTCTGCTCAAAGGAAATTTTGGTTCACTGTGTTGTGCCATACAACTTTTCCTCTTGCACTTTTATAAATCTACAATTTATCCATATTTTGCCGATATGTCTGGTCTGGTGCTCCTGCTACTTATCTCAAGACTTTTTGACAAGATCCAAAGAACAGTCTGTAATGTTATTGAACCTGATCTGGTATCTTAACTTTGGTCACTTTCCCACTAACATGGTGTGGCTTCCTTCTGTCTTTTCTATAAATATTTTCATGTCAGTTGTTCTAATGAGCTCTCCTTCTTGGTACCTTGACCATATGAATTTAAGTATACTACTAAATTGGCAATTAGGTCTCATCATTTTACTGTTGAATTCACTAGATGTAACTGTAAGTTCTATTTTAATAGTTTCTTTTCTAGCACTTTTCACTTCTGGAACTCTCTTCTTTCTTGCCTTCCTGCTACCTACAATCTTTAAAAATTTAAATGCAACATTAATCACAATCTTCTGTCTTCCTGAATTCTGTTCTTTTACTGTCCTCTCTCCTCACTAAAGTCTTCTCATTCTCTTTCACTCCAAGTAACCCCTTGTGTCTTAGTGGCATTACCGTCTTATTTAGTGGGAAATGATTAGGATATGTGTGATATACTAATAACTTAATACCATGGATGGAACTGAAAATCTAAAAGAAAGGAACAACAAACATGCATGGTTCTCAAAGAGATTTTATATACTGCTATGTCATACAAAAAATTATATACAACTTTATTGATACTTGTCACTAATTTTGCCCATGCAAATAATTATAATATAGGAATACAAGAGGTATGAAAGGAGCAAAAAGCAAGAGGTCTTATTTGTAACATTTCCCAAAGGAAAAACTGGCAGGCCTTTGGTGTCCTTCGTGTACCTTGTGAGACCATGTGGTTTCTTCTGCTTTCATAATTGCTGTGGACAATCATGTCTTGCTTCTTTGCTGTCTACATAGCAACTAGGGTTCATCATTCTATAAATTGACATCAGTCATCAGCCATCACATGACTCTTGTGAATTCTTCTTGACCAAAGGGTGGTAATTGTCCTTTGTATCCGTACACATTTAAGGTCATAAGAACACCACATGTACATAACAGCAGTAGTGTGTCTTGGGCAAGATAACCTGATGGAGACTATCTCTCTTTGGGCTGGTTTTGATTTCAGAGTTTCCTTCTCCTAGATTTGTTACAACCCCAAGGCAGGAGAGCCCAGTATGCTCTTTTATTTAACCCATAGCTAGGAGAGTGAGCATAGATTATCAAAAATAGAATGGAATGAGAATTGAATTCTGAACACCAAATTAATTTTCAGCACCAGTAGCCATTACATTATCTATAAAATTATCTCCAAGTGAACCCTGAATTTTCACTTATCAGGATGAATGAGTGCTCTCTCAAAGAGGCCTTGTGCCTTGAGTACCTATCTGGATTTAAGCTCAAACCAGACCTCAAATGGAACTCATACATATGATTTCTCACAAAGATAATGATCGGCTCTCTGCACCGCTCCAGTAAGTACCTGACTCCTCTTGCTATCTTCTACCTTTACAAGAGACAGATCAGATCAAAAAGGGAGTACTGCTGTCAAATATGGATTGGAGCTGTCCAGTCTTCACTTCCCAGTCTCAATAGACCCCAAAAGTGTTTCTGCATCCTTGTGGAAGGGATGAAATATTTGCCACTTTCCATGGAAAGTGTTCCTTCCTGGTAAGACCTGCCATGTCACGTACATTGTAGCAAACCACCCTCATTCCCTTCATATTTCATTGGTGAGATGTAAGTTTCACTTAAGCAGTTTCTTCCCATGAACCTCTGCTTTATGGAACCAACTTTCAAGAGGATGCTGCTCTGATCACTACAATCTTAACCTGTTAAAGTCTAGGGTTAACCGTTATCTTCTTCACATATCCCCATAAACTCAGCCTCTTACTCTGTAACTCTCTACCTTGGGTCTTGTGCAGGGTGAATATCATTGTTAAAAAAGAAGAAATAGAGAAAGCAACTGAAGGGGAAATTAGGAAACTGTTAGGACAAAAGAATGCTATAATTTGGTGTAGATAGAACAAGAGCAATTGAAATGTTGAAAAAGCAGATCAAAATAAAACTGATGAGAATATTATTTTAATTAATTCATGCAAAAATAATACTTTATCACAGGATTTCAGATAATGTTTTGAAAACTTGAACTATTTAAGCTAGATTTTTCCAAACTGGAGTGATATAACAATTTTGTGTAATTAATTATTCATTCCTTTCTTAATTATTAACAATGTTTTTCATTGAATTATTTCTTTTTCTATACATTTTGAATTATATATTTGACTTGGATGACAAAACTTAAGTAATGTGTCAGAAAAGATTTATTTTTAAAAGTGTGATTTTACCAAAGTTCTGATTTAAGAAGGTAGAATCAAAGTTTGCTTTAAAAAATTATTAAATAATAATTTATTAAATTTATTTATTTTATAAAGCTTGATTTGGAAATTGTATGAAACAATAATTTCACTAACATAATGGTGAATTTTTTAATCTAGCTATCATAAGAAATATTTTATCAGGACATGATTCATGTTAATGTACCTAAGGAGTCTACATTAATTTATATTCTTTTGTTACTGAAATGAAAACTGATACTACACTTTGATTTTTTAGAATAAACCAGTTTTATTCAATCTCTGTTTACAGTTAGTTCTATGAATTTGTAAGTTTCAAGATTTGAAATATATCTTTCACTGACAAAAATATGAAGGTACATTGCATTAGAAACAAAGAAAAGAGTGCTGAATGCTGGACAATTTCCTCACAAATAAAGAGGTGACAGAGATATGGTTCTACAGAAGGAGACTGAGAATGATGGATCATGTGAACAAAAAGGAAGTTTTAAGGAAAATGGAAACAAAAAGGACACTTATAATTAAAATCTGAAAGAGGTAGTTGAAACTTTTGGGACACATAATGAGGAAAGAGCATTTGGAGAATTTGACACTCATAGGACATATTGAAGGGGCAGAGGGAAACTGTGAGTAATCTACTTAGCAAGTTTGCATAAATGGATGATAGAACAGGGAGTGTGAAGGACAGAAAGGGGAAAAATATTACTTAGAGCTATGAAAGATAGAACGTTGTGGAGAGTCATGATTACTCATATCCTAAAGGGACATGGTACATAAAATATTTTTTTTTTCCTAAAAATTGATTTTCATTTTCTGAAAGTATGGAAAATTTGGAATTAAGTAAGAGACTGAAGTTTGAGTCAAATTTTTATTGTAGCATTTTCCCCCCTCAATATTTTGAAGTAACTGTAAATAACTGGATGTAAATGTTTGATTTTTTGAACTGAACAAAGGATGACAGAATTTTAATCTGAATCACTCCAGAGAAAAAGAAGCCATGTTATGAGGGTTCTGTGGGTTGGTTGGGGGGTAAAAGAACTTAGTGACCAAGACTAAATAAAGGGATCAAACATTCTTAAATATTTTGTTAACAATGGAGATTCTCTAAGTGTGGTAGACAGCAAGTCTTATAAGGAAGCCATTGTGAAAAGAGGTCTTTTACCAAGAAAGAGGAACAATGTGAGAGAGGAAAACGAATAAAAAATTCTGGTTTGTTTTCTTTGTTGCTGTTGATTTTTGCAAATAAAATAAAATAAAATGAAAAAGAAAACAAGAAAAATTGACAAAAATTGCTTTTTATAAGAGACTGAGCAGATAGCAAGATGCATGCTGGGAAGAAGAAAAAAAAGAAAGAAAAGTGACTGCTTGAAACCTGAGAGTTATCAATAATGGTTAGAAATCATTGTTTGGGGAATATCATGAAATTTTTCATTGGCTGAATATTTGTATATTTATTCATTGTTATTTTTTTCTGTTCCTTTTTTCCAATTTTCTTTTCTTTTTTCTTCATTTCCAAATAGAGGTTCTTGCCACCCAGAAACTTACGTCTGATGTCTGACATGTGTTTTTAGAACAATTTAAGATTTTTTACTATTTTTTATGCTTTTTATTACTTTTTTATGATATGGTAACAAGTAGCCATGGTTGCTTACAGCTGTAACATTGTGATAGAAGTTGCTATGAGATCACAAAGTTAAATTTATTGGATATAAACATATTTCAAAAATTATAATTTAGTACAATAATTTCTATACTTTTGAAATCGAAAATTTTGGTTATTAAAATTTAAATAATTCAAGAGTATCCAGTCTAATGATATTGGTAATGGTGAGATTAATAATTTCCTCATAAGGAAATATTTGGTATTCAGTGCCTGAGCAGCCAGTACTACTTTTAGTTGAAATTTTATTAAATCTTTTAAAACAATTTTTCAGAAAGATAGGTTCAGCAAGTTCACTATTATTGATTTCTAGTATTGATGGAGGTTTCTTTCTTAACCTTTTGTTTGAAGTTGTGTGGAACATCAATGTCTTGATTATGATTTTATCTTCTAGTTACATGCACCATACATTTTATTTGTTGCTGCTGTTGAAAGTCCTCACATGATGTGGTCTTTGTGATTTGATAACATTGTTTATGATTCTGTAGTGCCAGTTCACACGATCTGATGAGGAATAGTTCTAATAGTTCTAACATCCACAGAATTCTTTCCCTCAAAGCCATTTTTATTCATTGATCTGAGAAAACAGTTCCAAAAGTGTTTGGAGCCATCATGACATCCATTATGAGAATCTAGATCTGACAAGGCTATTTAATGTTTTGGTTTTGTAGCATCCTGTGGTTTGGCACAAAACTATCCCTAATGCAGTGTATTCTATGTACTATTTCCTTATCTCCAATACTGAATTTGTTATAACTTATTGTAGGTCAATTAATCAAAAGTGACATTTTCTGTGGATCTTGAAGAGAGCTTCCAACCTAGTTTTCAATTTGGTCAATAGAAATAACAACTTAGGGTGATTAATATTTCCTCATTTAAGTATGACATGAGGCCACAAATGTGAGACTCTCAATGAGGATTGAACTCACTATAATAGTAATTGTCGTGACCTCTTTATTTGGCTGAGCAGGGCACAAGGTCAAATTGAGAGAAATAAGTATAGGAAGATAGTGCTTCACCTGTGTTCCAAGTCAGATGTTTATAAAGTTTATAATCTTTTGAGTATAAAATAATTACACAGGTATTCACACCTGAGAGTATCCTTATTATTGCAGGTCTTTGTTCTTCTCTTGCCATTCCTCTGTATCTTCTCATTCTCTCCATTATCCCTTTCATTCTTCAGTTCCCATCTATGTATTTTATCTTAGAAGTATTATGCTAAGAATGAATAAGGAATGCATAAATATTTTCAACTGCATCCTCTTTATTATCTTTCTTTTACCCACACAATAAAAATGTTGATGCCTTCTTTTCCCTATTTTCAATCTTTTGTTTGTGACTTGATACTGTGATGACAAGTTTGTATCACTCTATCTTTCTTTCATCTCCATCCCTTCTATCTATCTATCTATCTATCTATCTATCTACATACATATATATATATATATATATATATATATATATATATATATATATATATGTGTGTATATATATGTGTGTATATAATTAAGTAATTCATTGAGTCTGAAAGAAACCTCAACAGAATGCAGACAGCACTGGACGGCCGTTTCGTCCTATATTTGGGACTCATCAGCAGTGCGCATCCACTACCGAGAATTGAAATCCTGACAGTTAGGTTGTCAAGCAAACACCATACCAACTGTTCCAACGGGCCTCGGTGACGAAGAGATAGCAAATCAGACTCAATATAGCACCACTCACTCACATATTCCGTGGTGGAACTCTACTGAGATTCTCTGTAACCATAGGACTGTGCCCCCCGGAGCCACGACTACTATCACCAAGCCGCTTAAACTGAAGCATTAGAAGCCTGATCAAGCAATGATATACACATCATAGAAATTGTTAGGAGGATTTGATATTTATAATTAAGTAATTCATTGAGTCTGAAAGAAACCTCAACAGAATGCAGAAAGCACTGGATGGCCGTTTCGTCCTATATTCGTTATATATATATATATATATATATATATATATATGTATATAATACTTTTTTTTATAATAAACAGTATTAACAACATTTACTAGCCTGAATGTCCAAGAATTTGACTTTGCTAACCAGATGCTTCCTTTGTAGCTAAACTGGTATAGCACATCAGGCTATATTTGATGGTTCTGTGTAGGAGACAGGTTCAATTCCTGTCAGAGGATTCATATTTTCTATGAAATTTCTCGGACATACAGGCCGGTAAATGTTGTTGTTAATACAGTTTATTATGAACAGAGCA
This sequence comes from Acanthosepion esculentum, assembly GCA_964036315.1. Taxonomy (NCBI): domain Eukaryota; kingdom Metazoa; phylum Mollusca; class Cephalopoda; order Sepiida; family Sepiidae; genus Acanthosepion; species Acanthosepion esculentum. The sequence goes on from OZ038477.1 coordinate 35,274,496, forward strand.
TTTACTTAAATATTTGTGTCGATATAAATAATGGATAACAATAAAATATATTAAAATAATTTTTGGACTTTCTCTATTTCGTAGTGTGTGACGTCATTTGTTTATGTTTAGACATGCTTCGAGCAGATATGATTGTTTGAGGAAAATCATGGAGAATAGTAGTCTAAAAAATATCTATCTATCTATCTATCTATCTATCTATCTATCTATCTATCTATCTATCTATCTATCTATCTATATATATATATATATATATATAATATTTATTTGACAATTATAACATATATATGTTATAAAACCACTACAAAAATAGCCATTTTGTTTCAACACTTCTGGTGTTTTATCAAGTGATGGTGTTGAATGGGTTTTTGTAGTGATTTTATAACATATTTATGTTATAATTTTTGAGTAAATTATATTTGCTCTACTCTTTATTCAGCACTTTTTTAAGAATAGTATTTTTGGTTATTAGAATTTATTCCATATGCCCCAATCCTATACATGGGCATATATATATATATATATATATATATATATATATATATATATATATATATATATATACAGGGTGTTCATAAGGTTCATGTGCACTTCAAAGAATTTATAACTTTATTTGTATTTGCGAGAGAAAAAATCTATAAAAAATGTTATACAGTTTAATGTACCTAGTTTTAAGTATAGCTAAAATAACTAATTTCAGGCATTACTGTAAATCAGTTGGCAAATGTTTTCTGTGAACTGCAAAATCATATTACCCTTTGTATTGCTAATGATGGAGGACATGTGGAAACTTAAATAAAATTTCAATAAAACCTTAAAAAATATATAGATTTACTTCTTTGTAATACTTTTTACAAATTATTTCTATCGCAAATACTTGTAATACTTATAAAGTTATAAATTTTTTAAAGTGCAAATGAACTTTATGGACACCCTGTATATATATATATATATATATATATATATATATATATATATATATATATATATATATATATATAGCATATTCAATTATTTCTGAGGAAGGACCCAGGTGGTCTGAAATATCAAATATATAAAAACATATAAATAAATATTTTCACAAAAAAAAACACCCAATCTTTTTCTTTTAATTTGCAACTTTTCAGTTGTTTTATCCATATTATATATATATATATATATATTAGTAATGGTAGTATTAGCTGTTTACTTACATTGCTCTTTCCAGTATTGATGGGGATTTCCTTCCTAACTTTTTATTTAAAATGTGTGGTGAATTAGCATCTTGATTATATCATTATTTTCTCTTTGAGTTAGATATAATATCCATTTTAGTTGTTGCTGCTGTTGAAAGTCCTAAGGTGATGCGGCTTCTGTTATCTCGTACAGTTCTTTCTTTGTGATTGTGTAGTGCTATTCCACAATGTTCAAAGAAGAATGGTCTTTGCCAAAACCCACAAGAATAAATATACTTTTGTTACTCACTGTCCAATGCAACTAACAATTGTCAAGCACAAATTAAGAACTGACCATTGTAATATGTCAATAAATATAACCGACTGGTTACAAGAGTAGGTTTTTAGTTGATGCCTGATGATTGCTATGTGAATGAAATTCAGAATTGCATCGAATCATAAGGGACAAATATTTATTTATTCTTAGTATAAATTTTCATTTTCGTTATTACCACCAGAACTCACTGTGCACTATTTTTCATGTGTGTGTGTATGTGTACAAATGTGTTTACTAATTCTTCGTAGTGAGACAGCGTATGTATTGAAGGGGGAATATGCTGACATAAAACACACGAAAATGGAAATAGATCTAAGAACACACAGGGGTCATTAAAACATTAAAAGATAAGATACTGACGATTAATTCATCACTTCTCAAACCAACCTTAATTGTTTTATGACCCTTCGCGCAGAACTCTTCACTGCCATTACAAGAAAGACATTCGGATTACTAACACAAAAATAGAGAATGTCTCATATCGAGAATATTTAACATTGAAAAACATAAAGAAAAAATTAATTATTTTTAATAATATGTTGAAATCTCCACCCTTTACCTGAAGACGGTCGCGAGACCAGAAACACGTGTTGTAAAATTATGAAAAATAAAGGATAATATTTTTTAAAAAAATCCACATTACAATATATTTCAATATATATATATATATATATATATATATATAGTTTTAAGGTATGCTATATTTTTAGGGTAAAAGTGCTCGATATTCACGATAACGCATATGTAAATATAAGAAGTGTGGGCATTGATGCCAAGATCGAGTGGCGACAGTCTGTATCATGGTGAAATGCAGTTTTCAGTAGCCTGAAGATTAAATGTCCTGAAGATTAAATTAAGTATTAAACAGACTGTTGCCACTCGCACACACACAGATATATATATATATATATATATTACTTTCACGTGGTTTTCATTTTATTTTTCTCCAGCTTTCTCCTATTTCACACTCTCTTTTTCATCTCTATCTTTCTTTTGCTTTCCTCAGTTACTTTCTGCTTAATATTATAAGTTGTGTTTTGGTCAGAAAGTACATGCACCTGGGCTAAAGCCAAACAAATTACCTAGTCCCCACAACTACCATTGCACTAGCATTGATATTCCACTGAATCCCCCCTCCCCACCCCGTCTTTGGTACAGTGAGGGAGGTACTACTACAGGGTTGGAATCCCTGGGACCTGACATCACTCATTTATTTATTATGTTCTGTCCAAAGGCAGAAACACAATCACCAAATGGTAATGTGCATTATATATATAACAGCCTTATTCACTCAGTAATGCTTCCCTTCAATCCTGTCCACGGGAAATATTTTATTTTGCTTTGTATTTCTGTTTCCTTCAAGACCTGGGAAAACATGTCTCTCCAAAACATACTACCTTTATAACTTAGTAATGTTTCTCCCCTTACTATTCTACCAGTCCATATTCAATTTGCACAAGCTCCTTAGGTTACTTGCTGTGTCCCTTTGCTCCTCTTACCTTCAATATGCCCTGTGATTGTGGGTTAAAACACTGCCTTGAAAGATATTTGACAAGTGAACATACTTTTTTCTTTTTGTTCATTTCACTCCAGGTAAGGCAATAAAGCCACTAAGATGCAAAGGATTACTGATTATGTTCCTTGCTGCATCACTTTGCTCCTCTTACCTTCAATATGCCCTGTGATTGTGGGTTAAAACACTGCCTTGAAAGATATTTGACAAGTCAACATACTTTTTTCTTTTTGTTCATTTCACTCCAGGTAAGGCAATAAAGCCACTAAGATGCAAAGGATTACTGATTATGTTCCTTGCTGTGTCCCTTTGCTCCTCTAACTTTCAATATGCCCTGTGATTGTGGGTTAAAACACTAACTTGAAAAATATTTGACAAGTGAACATACTTTTTCTCTTCACTCATTTCATCCCAGGTAAGGCAATAAAGCCACTAAGATGCAATGATTATGTTCCTTGCTACCTCCCTTTGCTCCTCTTACCTTCAGTATGTCCTGTGAGTGTGAGTTGAAACACTGCCTTGAAAGATATTTGACAAGTGAACATGCTTTTGTTTTAATATTTTATCCCAGATAAGGCAATAAAGTCACTAAGAATCAAAGGATTACTGAGTATGAAAGAATATGAGAAAAATAAAGCATTAAAAAGTAGGTTATTTTATGCTGCCCTCTATACTTTCTTGCCTTCTGTGAATGTTAAATTGTCAATGATCTTTTTTCCTGATTATGTGTTTCTATACTAAGGGTATATGTGGGAGCATGTGAACAAACAAAAATAACAAAAGTACTGCAAGTGAGGTGGAAAGTAAAGGAGAAAAGATATGTTGAAATAAAATTCTTTTTCTTACTGATGTAAAAGATCAAGGCAGAATGTCTCTTCATGGAGGAAAGCAACCTTGAGGATGGGGAGAGTCTGTAGGACCTGGCATAGAAGTTTGTGTTGTGTTGGCTGAGCAAGGCTACTAATGGTGCTGCAACAGCCTACTGACTTTGAGTGTCACGAGCAGGGCCTTTTTAAGCAGTCAGGGTGGATATATAACTCAGTGCTTTTTGTCATGCTTTTGCTTTAGCAGCAACATTTGGCATCGATGTTTGGGTGATGTAATGCTTCGAGCCCCTGCACAGAGAGTATTATTTTTAATTTGTCTTTCATAGCATTTATATCCATGTTTAATATAATTTTCAGAAATTCAATGATTGCCACATCTTTTATTCCAATAATGAAAGGTATGATCTATATTTTTATTATTTTCTTGTCCATTCTTGTTCACAAACATAAAATCATTGACCATTAAAATGTAAAGCATGAAAGTAATTCTGAAAAACATTCCAGGAGGTTATCAGTTAAGATATAAGAAACTGGTTATATTTCCATTTTTTTTTATGCTGGGAATATTATGATCATCATTGCTAGTTTATTAGTTACATATAAGTATGCTCCTACACAATTAAGAGGCATACTTATATGTAACAACTGAATTTGGTAGAATAATGACCTACCTCCATCATCAACTGCAGTCGAGATTATAGTCATTGTGAACATATACTGTCTTCTGGTTTCAAAAGAACAAATGAAGACAACAAAGTACTGCCAGTGAGGCGGAGAGAAAAGGAGAAAAGATATGTTAAAATTAAATTATCTGTATTGGCGGTATAAAGGATCAAGGCAAAATGTCTCTTTGTGGGTGAGGGAAGTAACCTGGAGGATAGCAAGAGTTGATAGGGCCTAGCATTGAAGTTTGTTTTGGGATGGCTGAGCAAGGCTACCAGTGGTGTTGCTGACAGCTTGCCATCTACTTTGAGTGTCACGAGTGGGTCCTTTTAAGCAGTCAGTGTGGATACATGACTCAGTATTTTTATCATGCTTTTGCTTTAGTGGCAACATTCATGATTGGCTCCTTTTAAATTATATTCTATATATATATTTTTTGGGTGGGGGTGATTTATTTTGTGAGACAGATGCAATGCTTGGAGGCCCTGTAACTTTCTTATTTTTAATTTTGCTTTATTAGCATTCACATTCAGCCAACAGGTTTTGATGTGGAATGAATCAGAAAGAGATGTAATTTGAAGCAGAGTATAACAAAAGCAATGCATTTCTATATTAAAATTATCTGTATTGTTTTTCTATATTAAAACCATTTGCAAGGCATATAAACATTATGACCTTAGTCTCAGTAATATTTGTTGCTATTTCTGACTATTGACAGTCATTTTCTTGTTGGGTAATAGAACATTTCTATAGTAAAATTATTGTTAATGCATTGCATGATCAATATAATAGACTGATTTTATTACTTTTGCCTTCATTCCTGACCACTGACAATTCATTTTTTCTTGATTTTTAAAGCATAACATACAATAAAAATGTGATCCAGCAAATCTGACATTAAAAAATTTACCACACACTATTTTTAATAATCAGCATTCTTCTTTTTTACACCATAAATATTAATTTTCATGATTGTTCTTTGGGCTATAAGAAGATTTTGTTTTGCAATTCCTCATTGGATTCAAAGATGGCTCTGCAAACCAAGTCTAAACAGAGTCTGGAACAGTCAAGACACTGGAGGTTGGTGGCTGGGATTAATACCAAAGTGGCATGGTGATGTTGTTCTTTTTGAGTAGTGAGTTTTTGATGCCAGATTTATTTGAACTTTGCAGAGGCTTGGTGGACAATAGCATACCAATGCAATCAGTCAGCAGCACACTCTAGCTCTTTTGGTCTGATCATGCACCAGTGAAGCTTAATTTTAATTGCATATTTGTACCATTTCTTTGGCTGGCCTTGATGTCTTCTGACATATAGCAGCTCTCTGTACAGTAGGAGTTTGGGAATGCAAAGTCCCTTCCTGCAAATCATGTGGCCAATTCAATGAACCTGTGGCTTGATGAGCATTGATTCAATACTGGTCAAGTCCGCATGGTTCTAAATTTCAAAGTTCGTGAAGTGATTACAAGTATAGAGAAAAAGGCCCACATCTGGAACTTTTTCAATTTCTTGATGTGTTTGTGGCACAAGGTTCAATTATTAACAAATAAGATATCCCCCCAAAATAAATAAAATATTAAATAAATAAATTAACAAACTACAAATACATGCATAAACACAAGTAAATTTAATAATCAACAACAAATAATTCATGAATAAATACAGAATACCCAAAGTAATCATTTAAATCATTAATACAATACAACAGGTGCAAATAATTGCATTTTGACTCACAATTATTTGTATTCAATAGCCAACAACCATTAGTATAATACAATAAACCGGAAATAACTGGTCTTGCTACCCATAATTCCCCACTGACCAACATATATAAATAGTTGAGCCACCACACATGGTTCAAGCATGAAACAAACAGTTGCCACTTGTTGACCTCAGTGTCCACTTTTATATTAAGACATGCTCTATCCCTGATATTGAACACTTTTACCCATAAATATACCATACCAAAAAACTATATTTTTATCATATATATATATATATATATATATATATATATATATATATAAATCTGCTTCAGTTATACCCTTCATCAGTGAATTTATGTCAGTTCTATTCTTCATATTTGAATATATTTATGTCAAAATTGTCCATAGAGAAAGATTGATGTTATACAGCAGTTCAGCACTTTCTATTGTTTGTAGCAAAATTTTCCTTTTTCTTAATACTTTGTTTAGTCTTTGGAAGGCATCTTTTGCTATTCAAATGCACTTTGGAACCTGGTATTATTCTTAATAGATCAAAACCCATCAGTGAACTAAGAACAGACTTCATCAAAATCAGGGGGAAGGAACAAAAGAAGACCTCAAGCCAAGATTCCTTGCAGCCCAGAACAACACCAGAAAATATTCCGAGACAGGAAACACCATCCGACATGCCTAACACAGCAACTCCACCAGGGAATGTACCCAACAGGAAATCTCTCACCATTCTGGATATACAAACAGATCACCAAACCACACCAGCAATAAACCCAACAATGCAAAGACAAGGTCCACGACAAAGTTACACAACCAGATCAGGAATAGTGACTAAGAATACCAAGTAAATACAAGACTAATTTTTTTGTAAAAACTGGTGGCGATGGTATAAAATGATACTAACAACAACAATTAATAATAACCTATGTAAAAAGGATGAATAAAAATCACTTCCTGCTTGCAACTTACCGTATCTACACATGTTGTCCACTTTATCCTCGCATCAATAGAAATTACAACAATAACGCTTCCCAGAATAAATGTTCTCCAA
>OZ038477.1:35294258-35356758 GCA_964036315.1 Acanthosepion esculentum
ATATATATATATATATATATATATATATATATATGAAATTTTTTTATATATATATATATATATATATATATATATATATATATATGAAAAAATTATATATATGAAAAAAAAAATATATATGAAAATTTCAGATCAAAATATATATATATGATGAAATATTGTTTTAAGGTGTGCTATATGTATGGGATAAAGTGCTCAATATCAGAGATAGAGCGTATGTAAATATAAAAGTGAACATTGAAGTCTACACTCAGAGGCGACAGACTGTTTCATGCTAGACGCCATCATCAAGCCTGATGATAGTGTCTAGCATGAAACAGTTTGTCACTTCTGAGTGTTGACTTCAATGTTCACTTTTATTTATATATATATATATATATGATAAAAATATAGTTTTTTGGTATGGTATATTTATGGGTAAAAGTTCTCAATATCAGTAACAAGTGGCAACAGTTTGTATCATGCTTATATATATATATATATATATATATATATATATGTATATATGTATATAGATATATATATATATATATATATATATGTATATATGTATATATATATGTATATATATATATATATATGTATATATATATATATATATATATATATATATATATATATAATCAACATTGCATAGTAACTCTCTTTTGTATGCTCCAATATCTCAAGTTTGCACTCTGGGTGTCACTGTCCTTATCTCTCTTTCTTCCCCTCTCTCTCAGATACATATATATTTATGAAGGTCAGTGCCATTAAGCAGCATACAAGTAAACCACGATGTCACTTAAGCCACGCATGCGCGATGGACCCCCAAATCTTTTGTCATGTTCATCTTAGAATCATAATCATCAGTGGATCCCAATTTGAAACAAATTCAAACTTGATTGTTACACTTTTTAAAGTCTGATTTTTGTCTCTGTATAATCTTCTATTTTAATAAATTCATTAAATTGAGTTTTAATACCTTCAGTATATTCATATTTTCCCAGGCATTTACTATTGTTTAGGCTGTGATGTTTCGCACTCACAATTGTGTAGTGGTTTGGATTGACTCTCTGCAGACATTATACAGCTTAGAACCTTTATCCTAACTTAAAAATTTACATATTTACTCAACGGGATTTGCTTTAATAAAGTGTTATTACAAATTTATTTTTATTTTCCATTACTTACATGTAAATTTAATAAAAGTGTTGTTTTGTATTAATTTTGTAAAATTTGTATTATTTCATTACATTGCATAGAAACCTGTGCTTGTACGTAGATGTTACTACATTGTATTTTTATATTATTAATACATTACAATACAATGTATTGTAATGTTTTTATTCAAAATCTTAATAAAACCATAGAAAAATCAATTTTATTTTTTTCTTGTTAAAATGTTAAAATCTTGTGCATACAAAATTTCCGCCATCTTCTGCTGTCATCAATGATGGATCTATTGACATGGCACTTTATAATTGCAATCATTTTAGGCCATCATATTTCAAATTTATTCACACTGGTGCAGATTTTTATGTGAAATTAAAGGCTAGTTTTTATAAATGTTTTTCAAAACTGCCAACATTCAATTCTTAGTATTGAATATGCATTTTGCATGCTTAGCCACTGTGTTACTCATGTTTGCGGATAACTCCATGAACTTGACAAGCTTTGTTTTGGTGGTCTAAGCTGGCAATCCTGACATCATGACTCACTTTTGATCTAAACCATGGATAGAAGTTTTGGATCCCAACTACCGCAGTTTATCGGCACTGACCTGTATATATATATATACACCAAGTGTAACAGCATTATTTTCCATCCCACAAAATGTTTAATATCTAAAGAACCACTAAACGAATTGAGTTTCTTTCTTCTATGTTTTCAGATAAGATGTTTAGCTATCTTGACACCATTTGTTGTAAGAATCGCTGAAAAATCCTTTAAGTAATTCAGCTAGAAATAGAACAGGTTAAAATCATTTTGTGTCAGCCCCACTATATCTTCCCAACTGAGCAATGGTGAGATGAAAAAGATCATTCAGGCCTTCACTAATAGTGCAAACATTCATAATCTGGTTTTCATCATCAAAGTCCATTCAAGAACCATCAAGAGAATGGTGAATCAGTTTAAAAAAGAGGGAACAGTGAGAAGAAAAGTAGATCAGGCGGTCACAACAGGAAGGGGATCATCATATCAACTTAGAGCTAAAAAGATCAATTAGAAAAGATCCAATTCAATCTATAATACATTTGGTATGTGAGAAAGGAGTTTCAAAGAGCAGTGAGAAAGAAGACTTGAAAATGAAATCGTACATGAAACCTGTGAGGTGCCTTGTTACTCCAGGATAGAAAGTTAAAATGTTAGAGAGGATGAAGATCATCTTGAATAAGTCAGAAAATGATCCGGGAATAATATATATATATATATATATATATATATATATATATATATATATATATATATATATATATTGGTATGGTAATTTACCCATGCACACATGGACTCTCACACACACATATACATATATATATATATGTGTGTGTGTGTGTGTGTGATAAGGATAAGTAATTGTTGATATGGCCAAGAGAGAAATATGGATTGTAATGTATCTATATATAGATACCATTTAAAATATGATAAGAGAATTGAGAGAGGAATGTAAGGGTGAAGCTCTTTAAAATGTGAGAGAAGAAATGTCAGAAAAATGAGAATAATGATAAAGGGAGATAATGGTTATGTGTAACAGAGACAATAAGAGAAATAATTAAAAAAGCATCTGAAAAGAGAAAAGCAAAATGTTTGAAAACTGAGTGTAACATAAATAAATAAAAACACAAAAGGAAGAAAGAGTTAAGTTTAATGAAAAGAAAGATAAGGGAAGAGAGAAAATGAAGAACTGGTAAAGTGAGATATACATACTATGAATGAATATTATAAAAGAAAATTAAAAGGCAAATAAATGAAAAGAACTCAAAGAAAATTTGATGAGGCAAAAATAAAAATAAATGAAATTGGATGGAAAGAGAAAAAGATATAAAACAATGAAATTAGACAAAAACTTAAAGAAGCATTCTGGGAGACCAAGAAAAAAAGAGGAAATGTGAAAAAAATGTCTGACAATCAGGATAAGGAGATACAAAATGAGAAAGCTTTAAGCAAAGGGAGATAATCAAAAGAACTTAGGAAGAATGCATTAAAAGAGGTAAAGAAAATAAAAGAATGATAGTTTTGTTATAAACATGGCTGATTAACATTAGAAAAAAGATAAAAAATGTTTTGTTGGAAGAAAATGGAATTATTCTATGTTTGGCACAGTTGGGCTTAATTTTCTCTCAAGGCCATAATTTTTTTTTTTTATTTTTTCCCGACAATAGCATACTGAGTTGCAGATATCCATGAGGCAGTGCTGAAAACTTCCCACAGTCTGACCAAATGACACAAACATCAGAATTACTTGTTTTGGAGAGGCGGGAACGATTTATTTTCAGCACCCTTTATATATATATGTAAGCCAGAATTTGAAATTGGCATGCAAATCACACTTTCTGTACCAATTAACTATTATGTTACATGCACAATCCAGTCTTCTGTCTAACAAAATATAAATTATTCATATAAGATCAGGTAATCTATGGAAGCCACTAAGTTTACCTTTCCTTACACAGCTAGCTTTAAAAATATTTTAGAATGTTCTCAAATTTACAATATAGAAACTTCTGCATATAAATAGAAAATAAAATTTCCACATTTACCTTGATAAATTTCCTCAGGGGATGAAATCCATTTATAAATAAGTTTTCCTTTTGTCTTTATATATACATATATAGTCTGTTGAAAATTTTATACACACTTCAGGAAATGAAAAACTTGTTTTTCGTAGTTTTAACAAACTGCAATAACACTGTTTATTATAGGACATTGTGTATCGCAGAAAACTGACTACATTAGACAAGAAATTGAAATGCATGTGCAGCAATCCATTCGATGCTCTGGCCATTATTGCCCAAGCAATAGTTCACCATACTAATAAATGTCTGGAAGCTAAAGGCCACCATTTTTAGCATCTTTTGTGATTGTAGAGTCCAAAGTTAACTTGTATTACTCTTGGATGTCTAAATAAATTTAGTATTACAATATCTATACAGATTTTTCATTTCTGGAAGTGTGTATACATTTTTTTGGCAGACTCTGTATATATACATATATAAAGGTGGGTGCTGAAAAGGTCTTGGGTTGCCAAGTGACCAAAGGAGACATCAAATTCTTGCTTAGTAGGGTTTCTTGGTAAGTCTAAGAATTTTTCAGTACATGGCCTTGTGTGTGGTGTGTGTGTATATATATATATATATATATATATATATAAAGAGAGAGAGAGAGAGTTAAAGATTTGCTGTAAATATCAAAAGTGTGAAAAGAAGATAAAGAGAAAAGAAGAACTTTAAAAGGAACCTAAAGTAACAAAGACAATTCAATTTGTTTTTGTTAGTTTATTCTGATATGTCCTGCCCTACACAATTATTTTGTTACCTTAATTGTTAGAATACACATCAGCTTGGAACCCTTTAGATCCAAATGGCTGGACAGTTTTCTCTTTTGGTATGGACACTCTTGTCAGCTGGACAATTGGGAATATAAGGGTTTTGGATTTGCAGCTTGGAAAATAAAGGAAAAAGGAAAGGGTCTTTATTTTCTTTGCTCTATGATTGGCTTTTGGCCAAAATGTGTTTAAAAGTGAGATTGAGGAATAGAAAGAGAGTGGCTGGATCCTTGACATTAAACGGAGATGGTAACTGGCGCCAACAATGGCCAAAGAAGTTTGTTTAAAGACCCAAGAGAAATATTTGCAGATAACTTGGTGAGGGTAGATAGAAATTGAAGGAAGGTGAGAATAAACAGGGATGAGTGACTGGGAAGTGAATGAAAAGTTAGTGAATGAAATAGTGATCAGGGAAAACTAAAGATCTATATGAAATATCAGAATAAAGAGTCAAAGCGAATGAAAGATACCAAGGAAGAATGGAAGACTGAAGAAAGTTTGCAAAAGAAACACCCAAAAAAGAACAGAAGCATATATTAATATAGAAATAAGGAAAGAATGAAAGGATGAGAGAGAGAAGGAAGGAAGGAAGGAAGGAAGAGAAAGATAGAGAAAAGAAAAAAGAACGAAAATAGAAGAGAATCAAAATAAAGAGAATGTTGAAATCTATGTGCCATGTCCTTTCAGGATGTTGGCTATCATGGCTCTCCACAATTTCCTATACTTTGTTGCTCTTAATAAATTTTGTCTTTTTTGGTATTTTTACTAAATACTGTTCTGTCATATATTTTCACAAGATCGCTAGTTAGTTTATGTGTTTGTTGCCTTCAATCTGTCCTATGAGTACCGAATTTTCCAAGTCCTCTTTCCTCATTATGTGTCCTAGAAATTTTAATTATCTCTTTCTGGTGTTAAGTATATGTTGTGGTAAGAGCCAGTTACCCACTTTACTATTATGAATGGACTAAATCGTGATAAATAGTCCTGGGTTATTGTCTAGAAGAGGAAGAAGATAATACTATTGCAGTGACTTGTCTAGCTCAGAATTGAATTCTACTATCATGACTGACTCGGTCGAGTTAAGTGTTGTGTCTTGCCAGACCCCAAATCACTATAGTATAACTGTCCATTTTGTTTCTATTTTCTCTAAAACTTTGTTGTTGCTCATATGTTAGGTCCCTGGTATTCTCAGCTTCCTTCTGTAGAACAACATTCCTGTTGCCTCAAGTCTCTTGTTCAACTGAGAGGTGATTTTCCAGCATTCACTGCCATATAGGAAAGCTGATATTACATAACAGTTGAGTTTTCTTTCGTTTGTTTCTATTAAAATTTTCCTGTTTCTTAATATTTTGCTTAGCTTTTGGAAAACATCTTTCGTTATCCCAATGCACCTTTGGATTTCAATGTCGTACTTTCCATCATCTGTTAAAACACTTCGCAGATATTTAAATTGTTGTATTTGCTTGATTTTCGTATTCCATAATTCTTATCTTCTTGCAATTGATGTTTAGTCCTTTCTTCCCACTTTTCTTTATTACCTTTTCGTTTCCTTTTTATGTTTGCTATCAAACTCCTATGAGGCTGGCATCCCGTTCCCACCCCTTCACCATTGAAACTGTTAGATGTAGACGTCTCTTCTACTCCAATAGCTTCATGTCTCGCACATCTCGCCTGTGGAACTCCCTTCCTTATTCCTGTTTCCCTGACAAATACAATCTCCAACTATTTAAGTGTAACGTCAATCGACATCTCCAGTTGCCTTGATCTATCCACCTCCCTTCTCCACATCCTTTCACCTTTCATTCCTATCTGCTCTCGCTCCAAATATTCTGTAACCCCCTTGCCCTGATCGATCCACTATCTTTCTCCACATCCTCTCCTTTACCACTCCTATCTGCTCTTCCTCCAAACCTTCTGTAACCCCTTGCATGCTAGTGGCTTCCAGCCTTTCTTGGGGTGATAAGCTTAAAAAAAAAGACACTGTTTTTTTTGCATAGGTTGTTAAGATTGTCATATGCAGGCAGTTTGCTACCAGTATAGATTCTGGATAATTCTATCCTTCCCAAATATGTCAAGAAAACAAAGAGAAAGATGAAGAAATATATGAAAAGAAGAGAAAATAAGAAAGTGATGAGATGAAAATTAGTCTGCTATTCTCTGCGTATTTACACTCACTATCATTTTCCCTCTCTAGCTCATTATGTTCATATCTATCTAACAAATGGAGAATGATGTATATTCATAGATTATTCAAATACATTTGATAAAGTATGACACGAAGAACTGTTTGAACAGCTAAGTAAGCTCAATTTCTTTGAGAAAGATATTGGAATAATCCAGAAATTATAGTGGAAGCAAAATGCCAGCATATGGATATAAAATGAGTTCAGTAAATACACAGAAATAGAAAGGGGCATAAGACAAGGATATGTCTTCATATTAGACTTATACAAGCTTTACATTGAAGCAATCCTAAGAGAATCTTATCTAGTGGCTACAATCTATTATCTAGTGGCTACGAAGCAATCCTAAGAGACTCTTATCTAGTGGCTACAATCTTAACAACAGAAAATATGCTGATGACACAATATTGATAGCAGGCATAGAAAGGAAACTGAAGAAAATCCTACAGAAGGTAGTAAAGGAAAGAGAGAAGAAAGGAATAAAGATCAACTGTAAGAAGATAGAATCTATGGTTGTCAGTAAAAGGAAAAGCTCAACGTATGAACTATGAATTGGATACAACAAAATGAAGTATATAATTTAAATATCTAGGCAATATTTTAATAGGGGGTGGAAAATGTGACACCATAATCCAAAGGTGCATTGCAAAAGTGAAAGATTCCTTTCAAAAGCTAAGCAAAGTATAATGAAGCAGGAAAATTTCATTAGAAACAACGAAAAGAATACTGAGTTGTTATGTAGCATCAGTCCTCCTATATGGGCAGTGAATGCCGGTTAATCTTTTCATAGATGAAGAACAGACTTGAATAGTGAAGAGGTTTTAAGGAAAATAGAACAAAGAAAGGAGACTTACAGTCAGAAAAGAGAATTTTACACTCACAGGACATTGAAGGCAAGAAGGAAAGAAGAAACAGGGCTATAGCAGAAACAAATGTTTTAGGAGCGGGGGGGGGGTAAAAATTTAGAATTTAGCTTTATCAAAGGCTTCCAACATGGTTAGCAACAAGAACATGTAAAATTTCCAGTACCTCCTTGCTTTGATAGTTTTTTCTTTCTTGTATTTTGTTACAATAAAACACTGTAAAAATACTAAAATTGGTAAAAATTTTAGGGGAGCAAACGCCCCCCCTCCTCCCAGCTGCTATGGTCCTGAGAAAGCAGTGTATAGCCTACCTAATGAACTTGTGTAATGATTGGCAGAACAGGGTGAGATAGCAAAAAGACAAACCTTACTAAGAGCTGCAAAGAACAGGAAGTTTTGGGGAGCCATGATTACCCATGTGCTGAAGCACATAGAAGAAAATGATTCTATCTACCTCAGTCTGTTGATTATTGATGCCTCGGTGTTGGGTAATGGTTAGCAAGGCTGGTCTGGTTAACCATTATGACTGAGAATATTTGATATGCTCAGTAGATATTAAATAACCCATTATGAGTTGACATCTCATAAAATCAACCAACCAACTGTTCATTACCTATCTTCTCTACTTACATTAATGAATAACAAATGTTTCCTCATCTTTTATCATTTCTTTTCTTTTCATGTCTAGCTTGCTTGATAGAATTTCTGGTAGTATAGATAAGGCCCTCTCTCTATATTCATCTGTAATTATCTTTATGTTCGTTGACTTGAATGCCCATCATGTCAAGTGACTTCATGACTCTAATGCTACTGATCTCACTGACATCCAGACTCCTAATTCAGATGGACATGCTTCTCTACTTAATCTTTTCCTTATCTCCTCTCCAGACTCATGTCATGCACTGCAGCTCTGCCCTCTTGACAACTATCACCACATGATAGTGTCTGTAGATATTTTTTTTTTCCATTCACTTATTCAGAATAAATCCACTATTAACAGAACATCTTTCTGTTATCAATGCACTGATTGGGAATCATTTCATGATTTTCTTTGTGATGCCCCTTGGAATTACATTTTTAATGATCCTGCCGAGAATTGCGCCATTGAGGTCTCTTCCTGGGTGAAAGCAGGTATTTAAGTATGGAAATAACAAGTGAATTCATAATCTTCTCCTTGGTGCTCTCCTGCCTGTTCAGCTACTCTAGAATTAATCACTTCTTCCAGCTACAGCAATGTGAAAGGTTCAACTATAACAGACACTTCTTTGTAACCACTCATAATCTCCTGAAAGAGGCAAAGTCCCTATTTGCTAATAGAATGAGACACCATATAACCTCTCACGGGTTTGGTTCTAGACATTACTGGCAGCTCTTCAAGAGTGTGCTGAACAAGAGTAAACACTCATTTGTTTCTCCCTTCAATCAATTAGAAGTGTTGGCATCTACTGCAAATAAAGCACAATGCTTTGCTCAGAAATTCTTTTCCAACTTCCATTAAATATTGTTGCCGTATCTGGTGCTTGTACTATATATCTTAAGATTCTTGACAAAATTCAAACAAGTTCAGTCATGTAATCAATCCTGACCTGGCATCTCAACTTCAGTCACTTACTCATAGATGTCATATGTCTTCCCTTTCCCCTATTTTTTCTATAAATATTTTCATCGTAATTGTTCTGATGAGCCTTCCTCATTGGGGTTAGTTTTTAGAATTGTTATTTTATTCCCCTCCCCCGACAGACACTGAATTGTAAATATGGGGACTAGTTAGTATTTTCATAGAGACACCGAGGTATTATGGTGGTTGTAGTAAGAAAGGTACGTATGAATGTGGTGTTTTGGTGTAAGGAATATTGTTCATACGATTGGGTCAGTGTTTGCGGCTAGCTAAGTTATAGTTAAGACAGAAGAAGACCGTCCTTTCCCCAATCCCCCCTTCGGCCTTGTGCCACATTTCTGTAATTTAAACAGAATAAATATCGCCTTCCTCTTTAGTGACTTAAAAACATAAATTAAGCATGCTACTAGATTGGCATCTAGGTCTCACCATTTTACTGTTAACCTAGATAGATGCAACTGTCTGTTCTAATAGTTTCTTTTCTGACACTTCTCACCTGTGGAACTCCTCTCTGATTTCTAGCTTCCCTGCCACCTACAATCTTCAGAAACTCAAGGCAATGCCAATCACCATCTTCTGTCTTCCTGAAAACTGTTGCTTTACTTTCTTGTCGCCTCACAAAAGTTTTCTCAGTAAACCTTTATGTTCTAATGGCATTATCTCCTTGCTTGGGGTAAAATAATTAAGAAAAGAAAAGGAAACAACAAATATTACCATTATCTATCTATCTATCTATCTATCTATCTATCTATCTATCTATCTATCGAGCTCATTCTGTTCATATTCTATATAACTCCATTTGTGTCCCTGTATCACAGCTGTTTTCTTTCTTTCTTTCTTTCTTTCTTTCTTTCTTGAACTCATTCTCTTCATATTCTATCTATATACCTCCATTTGTGTCCCTGTATCACAGCCATTATCTATCTATCTATCTATCTATGCTTTTATTCTGTTTATCTATCTGTCTATCTATATCTGCTTTTATTCTGTTTATCTATCTGTCTATCTATATCTGCTTTTTTTTCTGTTTATCTATCTATGCTTTATTCTATCTGCTTATTCATGTCTGCTTTATTCTATCTATCTATCTATCTATCTCATTTCTTTTTATATCTATCTTATTTCTATTCATATCTATCTATCTATCTATCTCATTTCTATTCATATCTATTTCATTTCTATTCATATCTATCTATCTATCTATCTCATTTCTTTTTATATCTATCTTATTTCTATTCATATCTATCTATCTATCTATCTATCTATCTCATTTCTTTTTATATCTATCTTATTTCTATTCATATCTATCTTTCTATCTATCTATCTCATTTCTATTCATATCTATCTCATTTCTATCACAGTCTGTTAATTAAAGGTGCTTCAGTGTGGACTAGTCTGGTTGACTATACCTACTGAGTAGTGTGTTCGATCCTCACTGGGTGTCCCATACAAAATAACCCAGTAATGGTTAACATAAACCTGTTCATTATCTGTTTATGTATTTGTCTAACCCTGTACATTATCTATCTTGATAGTGCTTTCAGTATTTTGTAATGAATTGTACAACATCACTCCAGATATTTATGTCATTCCAAAACAATTCAGGAAAGGATCATTTCAAACAATTTTGTCCTGTGTGTTATTTGTTAAAAATATACAAAAAAAAAAAATAGTAAAAAAAAAAAGTTTTCTTTCTGTCTTCATCACAATAATCCTTTCTTGTCTTTGAGATCTGCATATTTTGAAAAAACTAAATTTCTTTGCATCTATTGAACACAACTGTGATCAGATTTTTTTTTATTCAATATAAATGCAAACCTCGTCAATTTAAAAGGAAAAGTAAAAATGTTGAATTCTTATCACTTTTAGACATTTATCCAATAAATCTATAGACCAAGTTTTCATCAGGGTTTGTCTGTCCAGTCATTTTTTAATTATTCTGCAAACTCAGAAACAGAACTAATAAAAGAAACTGTTGAGTTTTGAAAGAGAAAAAAAAGTAGCACTAAAAAGATAAATTAAAATGTAATCATTATCACTCAACAAAATGAATGAATGTATAACAGGAGAGAGAGCTATGGTAGAAAGATTTATCCCCCCATTTGTACTGACCACCACCACCCTTATGGGCATTATTATGTCCCTGATATAATAACACCATAATTCACGGACGGAATAGAACAACTGAAAGGAAAAAGAATGACAAACATGCTTTGTTCTCAGAGAGACTTTTATACTACTAAGACATAGAGAAAACTATATATATATATATATACAAGTTTAGGATTGGTATATACGGAGTGAGATCCAATAACCAACAATTAATATTCTTTAAAGAGTGCTCAATACAGAGTAGAGCAGATATAATTATTTATTTGAATATTACAACATAAATATGTTATAAAATCACGACAAAAGTAGCCATTTTGTTTCAACACTTCTAGTGTCTTATCAAGTGATAAGATACTAGAAGTGTTGAAACAAAATGGCTACTTTTGTCGTGATTTTATAACATATTTATGTTGTAATATTCAAATAAATAATTATATATATATATATATATATATATATATATATATATACACACATGTCCAACATGGAGAATAATATATGAGAAGGTGAAAATGGAAGCTGATGTACAAAACAACCTTTTGTGATGTCAGCAAACACTCATTTGACATTTTTGTAATGTCAACAAATACTCATTATCACTTTCGTAATGCTCATTGTAGTAGAGGCTTTGTAATCACAGATACAACTAGTAATGCCATTGAACAATACTGGTGTCAGAGGCCTTTGAATAATCTCGCACTAATAGTACTTGCTCGAACATTAATCCATATAATGATCCGAATAGAGAAATAGTATAGTGAATAGAGTAGAGAATAGCAGTCTGTATAGTATTAGAGGATAAACTAGAAATGGAGATCCATATAATATAGAGGATAGACTAGGATTAGCGATCAATTAGACATCATGTAACTTCCTACTTATGCGTTTCCTCTCTGGTCACAGAATCTACTTAATCCAATAATGGGATCACCTGTGTTTGCTCACTGGCGATCTATGTTCAAACTCAAGTGTTGGCAGCGACACTTTATTCCTATATAACATGACCTCAAGATCCATCTTTGCATTCCATCAGCATGGCTGATGCTAACCTCCAGGAAAGTGACTGGTTGTGCCTTTTCAGGCGAACATTCTCAGCTGACATGAAGTGGAAAGACTATATTGAATCCATTCTTAGGTCAGCTGCTAAGAAAGTCAGTTCACTGTGTCATGTAAGACAATTTTTCTCTCCAGAATCTATCTTACGTGTCTATAAGTCTACCATTCATCCATGCTTAGAATATTGCTGCCATATATAGTCTGGTGCATTTGGAGCTCCTTGATGAATCAGCAATATTATAGGTCCTGATCTGGTGGCTCAGCTTCAGTCACTTGCCCATTGCTGTAAGGTTGCCTTTTTATAAATACTTTCATGGTAATTGTTTGGATGAGCTCTTTGCTATGGTGCTTACACTCTATGAATTTATTTGCAATACTAGATTGGTGGCAAGATCTCATTAATTTACAGTTGAGCTAGCTAGATATAGCCATAACTTCTATGCTAACAGTTTCTTTTCTCACACTTCTCCCTTGTGGAATTCTCTTACAGCTCTATGCTTTTCAGCCAACTTCAATCTGCAAAAATTTAAATGCAATGTCAATTGCTATTTACTGTCTTTTTGATTACTCTTTTCTCTTTCTAATCATTACTATTGTTTCTGTTCCTAATTCGTCCACACCCTTGTGTCTTAGTGACTTTACTGCCTTGTTTGGGGTGATACTAATTAAAAAATAAAATTATGTCTACACAGCAAAGCAGAGTGTATGGAGGAACAAAAAGAAGGGTTTTACATGTAATATGAAGATACTCCTGAGTCCAGAGAAGCTATTTTTAGGATTCCAGATTCAAATAGGCTGGATTGATCTATGTCTCAAGTAAGGACATATTTCACAAACCGAAAACTGTGAGTTTTAGGTTTCCCCAAATTGAGGCTGCAAGCTGGAATTTCTGCTTATATTTGGGAAAGATATATATATATAAAGAGAAACAGTTCTATGGACTTGTAAGCTGCTGGAGAGGCAGATTTAGCCTCTGCCTGGGCCATGGGGGGAGTTAAAGAAAACTGTACAGTTTAGCTGCTGAAAACAAAACTGAATTTGACTGCTTCTATTGTCACTGTATGGAGTGATATCATTAAACAGCCATCATGTGACCCATGTGACTTATCGCCACCAAAGGGAGATAATCGTCTTTTGTATCCTTACAAATGAATCTACAATAGTAAACTTGAAACCTTAAAATAAATTATTAGGCAATAAGAGCAGAGTCTAAATTTTCCGATAGTCATATTCTCAACTGTAGCAAGAGTGTTCTTTTTTATTGTAATTTTTTATTATTATTTATGTATAGATGAACAAGAATCAGTTTCTATTGCACAGGTTGCCTTAATGTTTATTTAGATTATCCTATTTGGAGCACAAAGCCAAGTTTGATTTTTACCCTGGCTCAAGCATCAACTTCAGGCAGTGCTGGTATGTACTACCTCCAAACTCACTGACTAGGTTGGCACAAAGCCTAATTGGGTGTCTCAGACAGGGCTTTGTAACCCTCACAATCTTATAAACATTTGTTTTTTTTCTACCTACATTTATATACATTACAAATTAAACTAAGCACAATTGACTATTAAAGGATGAAAACTTTTCATGTATTTTGATGTCATTCTGGTTTCTTTTTTTTTTTTTTTCAAAATCTGTGAATGTGTTTAGCTCATGGTAAGTCTCAAAAAACACTATATAAAATTCACTATTTTTTTATTCATAAAGTTGAATGCGTTAAACTTATTCAAATTTTTAAAAAGAAAAATTTCCACAAAACATTGTTGATTTATTTAAGATAGAATGATCTATTATGACATGTCTCTAATTCGTATTTAGATACATTGTACTTATTTTCAGTTTTTCTAGTTGAATTTTACACCTATATTGCATATGATCCATTGTTGTACATAATTAAGTTACAATAAAATTTGTATTTTATATGAATACTACCTTATGAAAATTGAGATTTAGTAGAGTGGGAGGTGTATTATAGATTTTGTGGGGGTATCATAGACTTGGATGGGGGACAAGACCTTGCACCAGCCCTGAGCTCAGTCAATGGTAGCAAATATGTGACTATTTCACTGGCAACTGGAATAATTTTTAAGAAATATGTTGAAGAGGAAGTATTAATCAATTCATGAGGAGAGAGAAATTAAATTCTGGAAAAAGTTGTGCCAAACAATTTCTGTCTTAATATGGAACCATGCCAAATGAAGGCAGTATGATTATGTTACGCCTATCTTGCAAGTGGCGTTGATTTGTAATGTCTAGAAAATCAGCATTCGAAATCATTGATTATATCCAGGCTTGAAAACTGAATTTTGTTCAACTGCAAAACAGGCCACTGAAGTATTGTTTCACTGTATAGAACATCATGATTTAAAGCATCAAATGAAACAATTTTCTTAATTCCAAATAATTGGTGTTGCCTCATAAAATCCTTTGGCTGAATGGTTACATATAAAAATCTACTTCCGGCTCTCATATGAAATTTGGTATTTTTGCTGAGATAACAAAATTTTGATATGGTTTTGTGTCATAACATAAGACTGGGAAATTTGATAATGGTTTTGAATTTAATTTATTATTGAGAAATAATTTGCTTAATGTTTTCTGTTATTAACAAAGAAGAATTGTGCATCTTTACAGAAAAAAATCAACCTTGGCCATAAATCCAGGTCTGCAATGACCGAGCATCTTAGTAAAAATCAGTAATTGGATTACAATGAGGGTTTTGTTCCATGTATTGAGCTATTCACATTTAGACATTCAGCTGAAAGTTTTGGGTATCATTTTTATTAAATCTATGCAACTATTTTTCTTGTGGTTGAGGTTCAGTGTAATCAGCTTTCTAATATATATATATATATATATATATATATATATATATATTAGTACATCTATATAATAAATGTGAATGTCAGTGTGTTACACTTTTTCAACTTTACTCTTAGAGGAAGTTTCCCAACATATCATACCATTTTGGAATCAGGTTAACTCCATGAGCAAACTAAAAACATTCCAGGCCGGATCCAGACCTGCAAACATGAAATTTTGGATTCCCAAGTTTTCATTAGTGCAATTGTTTTTGGCAATTTTATTACATGATTTTTTGCAACAAATTTTTTGTACGATAACAATTTCTATAACTTGGAAATAAATTTGGGAATAATTGAAATTAGTTGTGAAATCCAGTGAAAGATGCCTATGAAATACGAGTAATTGTTTGTACAGAAAGTAAGGACCTACATACATCAAATTGTCTTTAAATTAAGTACTAGCGGAAGAATTATTGTTCAACTTTTAAAAGGTAAGCTTACATATTGATGCAATACTGAAATGCAGTGACCACTTTTGAATTCTTCTGTAGTTTATTGCTGTCTATCGCATCTACTTCTCCTGACCTATTGTGATGAAGGCTCAATCAAGAGCCCTCTGCAGGAGTTAGCTTAAATACCACCCAATAGGGTGGCTTTTATTCTAGTTATTAATATATATGCATTTCTTATCCTCATTGTGGAAATTAGTTTCCCCCATTTTTTAGTTGTGGGTCACAGCTGTTTTATTTACTCAATTAACCTCTGAATAGAAAGGAACGAGAATTGGTCAGTTTTTTTTAAATTTTCTCCATAAAAATTTTTTATATCTCTTTCTTGTTTCAGATTGCCATTCATGGTAATTGTATTTTTCCTCCTTGTCCGTGTTCTGCTCATTTTAATAAATATGCCTGTTTTTTACTTAAACTTTGTATTCCTAAGAAGATTTTTAAAAACTTTTTTAATGGCACTGGAATTGCAAAATAATTATTTTCTCTTTTTCTTTACAATTCTATTACAATAGTAATAAGATATAGTAAAAATCAATATTTACCACAAAGAGTGGTTAGTCCACTTGAATAAAACTGAACAAGAATGCAGATACTACAAAAACTTCTCCATTGCCTATGATCTAATGCAGAACATTGAAGAACACACCCGCATTCCTGATAGAACAGGACATCAGGTGAACCTCCTCAGCCACTTCCTCACATCCTGCCCTGAAAAATTCATTGCAAAAGTTTTACCCTCAGGGCACTTCAGATAATTCCCTAGTCAGTGTCAAAGGTGATGCCAAACCAAAAACATCCCTTGATGCATAGACCATTCCATAGAACAATTTGTTGCTACATGGAAGCAGACTGGGACAGCTTCAGATCTTAATTGGTTGAAGCTTCTCTCTCAGCCTTCTTCAAACACACCACCCCCAAAACTGCTACCCTCATACCAGAATGGATCCTCAATGGAATGGAGTTTTATACCCCAGAAAAAATACCAGCAGAAACTGAACAGTCAGCCCTGGTTTACCACCAAATGTGCTGCAGCAATAATTCATCATAACCATTATTACAATACTTATCACAGGGGGTGGTGCCAAGAGTGTTCTAGAACATGCAAAGTCTAGCTATGCTTGAGCAGTCCAGGCTAAGGTTGAAAGCAAATAAACTGGATCCGGGGAGTTCTGGAAGCTCTCTAACCAAATTCTGAATCGATTGCATCAGTGCCTACTATTATAAATGGCCCTCAGGTCATCTCATCCTTGTTAGACATGATGAAGCTCTTTGCTTTGAATTCAATGTTAGATGACTAAGGCCAACCCTCCCCTACTTCCCACATCTCCCTAAACACAATATCAGTAACATTTTCATTACAGCTCAGAAAGTCTCAAGATTTATCAAAACTCTTGACCCAAAGGCCAGCAGTCTAGACAAAATCCTGGGTGGTTGTCCTTGAGAATTAAGAATATTAACCTAGAATTATCCCTAATCTTAATGAAATTATTTAACCACTGCTTGAAGGAAAAATCCTTCCCAAGTCTGTGGAAGGTGTCAAGTGTATGCCCGGATTTCAAGAATGTGAGTAAGTGCTCATTCCCACTCACAGTATAGACCCATCAGTCTCCTCAGTAAACGCTTTGAATTTTGTTGATCACCTCAGTAGGAACACTTGAACGACAAGCAGTACATATTTCAAACAGCCTGATAAACTGCTGATATCCTATGATTACTCACAGAATTAGTTATGCACTTGACAATAAATACATTTCAAGGATGGTCACATTAGATAATTCAAAGGCCATTGAGAAGGGGTGGCATGGATGATTACTGCTCAAGCTCTCTAGCTATTGAGTCACTGGAAGAGTTTGCTCAGTTATAATGTCCATCCTAATGAGTAGTTGTTAATGGCTAGTCCTCCCAGTCCCAGGCAATCAACATGGACGTCCCCCAAGATTTGCTTTTTAGCCCAACTCTTTTCTTCCTCTACATAAATGATCAGCTGAAGAGTATACTTCGATCATTTGTGAATATATATGCTGATATACAATGATATATCAGTGCACCTCCAAAACCCTTGATGACCACAGATCTTGAAAGCTGATCTCTCCTCTGACCTAGCTCTAGCAGCTTAGTGAAGAAAGAACTTGCTGGTCACATTCAATGCCACAAAAACCAAACCAGTCAGGTCCATAACACTCACCAATCGTGATGAGCAGATGTTCCTTTAGCGAGTCCCCATGCCTTGAGCGTTGGTTGTGACTTAAATGTTTTTGCAGTCCAAATGCTGATTTAACTTATTTAAACTTGATTTCCTTGTCTAATA
This sequence comes from Acanthosepion esculentum, assembly GCA_964036315.1. NCBI lineage: Eukaryota > Metazoa > Mollusca > Cephalopoda > Sepiida > Sepiidae > Acanthosepion > Acanthosepion esculentum. The sequence continues at coordinate 35,312,237 of OZ038477.1, forward strand.
TGTAGATTAAGTATTTTTCCTATAATTAAAGAATGAAATATATTTTTAACATATTTTTTTTTAGTTTGTAAAATATAATTAAATAATTAAAACAAAATGTATTATGCACAATTGACTTTGAAAAAATATTGCATCAGAAACAAAAAAAGATATTTTTTACAAGGCCTAAGAGCCACTTGAGATAGAGGATTTCAAAGTAAGAGGCACAGTTTATGAGGATATGCAGGGAAGATATTGGTTGACCTTAGACTTGAACAGGTTAGGATTAACAGTGATTAGGGAAGCATCCTCTTGGGAGTCAGTTCCACAAATTAGTGATTTGTGGGAAGATGTTGTTCCAGTGAAAGTTACATCTTACCAATGGAATATGAAGGGAATGAGGGTGGTTTGCTAAAATGGCCATGGCATAGTGGGTCTTATCTGTGAAGGTTAGAACTGGTGGAACTAAGGAATGTTGTTTATCTGAGTACTTTCCATGGAAATAGTGATAGATTAGTGAGTATCTTGCAATGCTTTGTCTGTGGAAAATGGGTTATACAGTGGAAAATAATTCATCACCCACAAGGCTGTGTAGATGCTTTTGGACTCTACTGAGACAAGAAAGTGAAAACCGAGCAGCTCTTGCCTATATATGACAGCAGTACTCCATTTTCAATAGTCTCTAAAATGTAATATAATTTATTCTTCTGTATTATAACAATTAATAGCTGTGAAAAATTCAGGCATAATTCATATGAGATTATATTTGAGGTCAATAAGCTCATTGAGAATTATAGGAATGGAACTTGTGAAGAATGAGGAATTTTTAAGGAAAATGGAAACTAAAAGGCAACTTATACTTAGAATCAGAAAGAGACGGCAGATATTTCTTGGGCACATTATGAGGAAAGATTACTTGGATAATTTGACATTCACAGAGCTTAAAGCAAGACAGAGTAACAGTAAATAACCTACCAAATGATCATGTTTAAATAGATAGCAGAGCAGGGAAAAGAGGATGCTGAGAGTAACACCAAACACAAATTAGCTAAGTGACAAACTTATTTATATTTGTATTAATCCTATTCTCTCTCTCTCATATATATATATATATATATATATATATATATATATGATACACCATACATGTTTCTATATTTTTTGTCTGTTATGTCCATAACAATTTGTTACACTAGTTATTTCCCTTGAACTGACAACACTAGGCGACAGTCTTTTTCATGACAAGTGTTGTTCTCCTGGAGTCTAGCGTCACCCATGTTGATGATAGGCAGAAAAAGTTCTCTGTGAAGGTTAAATGAAAGCAGTTTTTTTGAAAATTTTCATGCTATATTCCCACTCTAAACAAGGTCTTTTTTCTGCTTCTACCTGCTTATTCTTATTCTTCTATATCTCCTGTCCTTTCAAGATGTGGGTGATCATAGCTACATACAGCTTCCTATCCTTTGTTTATCTCCTTTTCCCTGCTCTGCTATCTGATACTAGCAATTGACTGTTTATTTTCTTGATTTTCTTTTATATATGCACTTTTCATTGGTGCAAGGTTGATTTTTTTCCCCTCTTTCATAGTGTGTATGCTCATGCATGTGTGATAGTCTTCGGTTGGCAACCAGGCAAAAGAAGGAAAACTCTGAATCCAAACCAACAGGGAGAGGTTTGGCAAAGAGCCACTGGCCAGCATAGAGCTAGGAGATGGAAAGCTCTTATAAAACAAAGTTTGTGATTGTAGATTCATCCGATATGTGGCACACAGTACACCAGCACAGAACATGGTGCAATGATGGTGAGATTGTGCATCAAATTTACTGAATCCTCATCCTTTCATCTGAATCCATTCATATATATATATATATATATATATATATATATATATATATGGAAATAGATCTAAGAACACACAGGGGTCATTAAAAGATAAGAATACAGATATCTTTCCTCCCACTTTCTCAGACCAATCTTAATTGTTTTATTACCCTTCACTCAGAAGAAGTTTCTCACTGCCAGTTCAAGAAAGACTTTTGTGTCACTCCCACAGAAAAAAGAGAATGTTCAACATCGAAAAACATAAGCATAATTCATTTTAATAATATGTAGAAATATCCACTCTTTGCCTGAAGAAGGTTGCAAGACCCAAAACCCGTGTTGCAAAATTATGGAAAATAAAGCATAATATATATTTTTTAAAAAAATCTGTGTTACAACCAAAAGCGTTTGTGGTTTCTCTCTTCTTTTTAATATATACACTTTTCTCTCGTTGGAGAAGCTATAACATCTTCACTTTATATATATAATACCATGCAAAAGTCTGAGACTATTTTAAACTATTGTAAATTTATAATAATTGCCATCTTATAAGTGAATGTTTTTATTATGCAGTCTACAAATGAAACATTAGCCATATTAGAAACACTTTCATACCTAATGATTGTGTTTTTAACAAGGGTTCTGAAGAATGAGGAGAGAAAATGTGAGATGACACTGAAAAATATCTGTACAAAATTCTTTGGCCACCTAACCATTTTTGTTGTCTCTTTTCTGTTCCACCATTAAAAGGCAAAAGTTTTTTTTTGATTGAAACAGGACCAATTTTTTTCCTACATATCAGTTAAATTCTGACATCAAATTTCTACATTCTTGTATCACTTGAAATCATGTTAAAAATTTAAAAAAAAACACAGGATGAAGATAGTAAAGATGGTCAAGAATATGAACAAGTGAGCAATCTCTCAGGAAGTTGGAATATCAAGAACTGCCATTTCAGAAATTGAGAGGTAAATCGCTAAAAGTGTTTTGAATTAACCAAAACTATGCTCACCTTTAAAAGCTGCAGTATATGATAATGCAAAAACTAATCTGGTCAGAAACAAGCTCAGTGAAAGAAGATTGATAGACAAGTCATGGATGAGTGAGACTTGTTCATTTTTGTTCCAGTAGATAACACTAAGTGCAACCTTCAAGAACATGGATTGAAGAAGTTAATTTCAACAAAGAAAACATCTTTAAACAAAAAGCATTTGAAGGCATCATTAATTTGGTCAAAGTGGTATGAACTGTGGGATGCAGATACTTGGGGTAAGATTACATTCAGTAATTAAACAAAAGTGGAGCTGCATTCTAATAAGTGTGGATTTGTCAGAAAGCTAACAAAAAAGCAAAATGACCAATAGTACACTATGAAAACAGTGAAGTTTTGGGTGCAAGAGTTTGATGCTTTAAGGCTGCATAAAAAGGAACAGTTGAAGAAAATTGGTTAGAAATAATGATAGCATGAATAGTGTCAAATACATCCTCTTGCTGAAGGAACATTTGATACTAGACTTGGGAGAAGGCGAAATTTTTATAGCATTAAAGACCCCTATATCACAGATTGCATGCAACAGAGAATGATTGATTGATGAATGTGTCACCATATTCAAAGATTGGTTAGATTAATGCCCTAACTTAAATCATGGATCAAATGTTGGCAGTACTAATGAGTAGAATTCATTGGAAGAATCCTTCCAATCTTGAACTGTGGAAGCTCAACCACAGGGAGTGGTATCTGGTACCTGTGAAGGTGGTGAAGGATTTGTACGCAACCCATCCCAGGTGTTTTGAAGCAATTATTCAAGCACTGCCCGATAAGGCTTGGAGAGTTCAAGGGTAGTACATGCCGGCCCTGATTACACTACAGGCAAAAAGTTTGGGGGTCATCGAGCATTTCATTAAAAAACCAGAACATGAGATATTTTTATATATTTTTTTAAAATAAAAGATAACATTTCAGTAACTACAAAGTATTTACTTTTATTTTTCATTTTTTTCTCCAGGTTCCTCTTCCTACCAAAAAAAGTTCAAATTTGGAATCTTTTGTTCACAATACATTTTACTAAATTTGTTTTCACCATTAACCCCATCAGTAGACTTTTTGAGATTAGCAAAATGTTCAACTAAGTTAAATGTTAATACAGGTTCTAAATGTTACTTCAGCACTGACTAATGTCGTAAACAAGAAATGTAGCTGTCTTTGTTTGTAGAAAAAAGATTGTGCCATTATGACTCTATTTTTGTTGGGTTTTTTTATTTTTTAATCTTGAAGTAATTTGCACAAAATGGTAAAATTAAAGCAGTTAGGCATTGAAGTGAATGAAGGTAGAAACTGAAATTTTAGCAGAGTTAGAAACTGGCACAAATGTTGGCAGAAAAAGAACTGGTGCACCAAAAGTGACAACAACTTCTGAACATAAACACTTGATTATTGAGAGCAAAAGAAATAGAACAAAAACTTATTTTATTTTTCTTGCATTCTTCTATTTTTCTTCTTTTCTAGACATAAATTATATAGAAATTGTTTGAATGTTTTGTATGTCCAAGTGCTTTTGGCTATAATTTGACCATTATCAAGAATTTTATTTTTAACCTGCAAGATCCAAATCCTAATATTATTTATGAATTCACATGTTCTTTAAGGAAATGTGTTTCTGATCAATCCAAATTCATAAATACTTATATTGAATATAGTACAACATGCTTAACAAGAAGATAATACACACACACACACATTTATATATATATATAGGATGAACCAAAAAACCGGGAACTTTTTAACAATCCAATAAAACCAAGAGTGATGGAAGAAAAATATTTAATTCATAGTAATTGAAACCTTAAAACATGCCATTTAAGAAACAATGATGGAATTTTAATTTTTTTAAAATTACGTCCTGTAGATGGCGTCCTCCTGTACGAATGCATTCTTGAAATCTGCTGTTGAGATTCCTCATTGACTGCTGTAACATCTCAGCTGGGATACTGTGAATTTCATTCTCGTTACTAAAATGGCGAAATGTTTACTTGCTCAAGGTCACTGTCTCGCAGTGTTGCCACTTGCTCATGTCTGGCAATACGCACTTAAAAAATTCCTGTTTTTTGGGGTCATCCTGTATATATATATATATATATATATATATATATATATAGTCCGGGTAAGATGATAAATTATATCTGACAGCAAGCCTTTCATCAGAAGGTTTTGAGGAGTGTGAAACCACCTTTTAATTGCTGGTGTTCCCAGGTCCACCCTGACACAGAGTCGTACCACCTGTCAGGTTCCCAGCTATGGGCAAATAGTTATCCCCTAAAAGGGGTCAAAACACTATGAAAGTATAAAAATAGGTCTTAATACCAGCAATATACTTTTGAAGAAAAAATTATTCCCTGCAATACATTATTACCAACAATACATTTTTTTAAAATGAAAAATATTAGCGGCAATACATTTTTGGAAATAAATATTACCAGCAATAAGAAACTTGTCGGTATTAAATAACCCATTGAAGTTGATATGCCGTAACCCCCCCACCAGATATATATATATATAATACATATATATATATATATAGTAAAAATATAAAACTTGTCACTTAGCTGATTGATGTTACCTTCAGCATTCCTACTCTAGATATATGATTACTTAAACATTATTTTTAGTGGATACCCATATTTAAGTAGACATTCACTTTATTTATTAAACTATATTTATTTTTGTCTATCAGACTGAATATTTTAATTAATAAAATTTGTCAGATAAATAAATAAAAAAAATGCATGACTTATTTAGAAAATACACACACACACACACACACACACACAAATATATATATATATATATATATATATATATATGTTACTGCCAAAAGATCTTTGCTTTTCAATTGTTTTAAAGTTTTAAAAGTTTTAAAGTTGATTAATGAATGAAATTAAAACAAATATCAGTTTATGTGTAGCTCTTCTGCCTCTTTGTTTTTAAAAGCCATTGTAGTCCAGTATTTTAAAGATGTTATTTTTTTTCCATTCTAGAATGTGTCTTATAGTATATGGGAATTCATTTATTATTAGCTAATTTTTTCCCCCTTTGTTTGGATTTGGGAACTTTCCCAATATTTACATCCCATTATGTATTCTAACTAGAACCAAAAACACTGCCTCAGAATTGGAAGATTACCAATTCAAACAATGAATTGTTTTCATTTTAGCGAACTGAATATTTTTCTTCATCTATTTTCTTTATTTAGTTGACTGCTGAAATTTCTGATGTTGTAACACATATTAATCTGATCACTGATGAACTGTAATGCATAATCGCTGATCTCTGATTTTGTTAGGCGTAACAGTTTAAGCCTTTGTTTGTCATTATTCTAAAATTTTGTATCCTTTCTTCTTTGACTTTCAGTTTACTTTAGAGTTTAACATTGCAATCCAAGGAATCTAAACCCCCCGTTAATGGTGTCTCTGGAGTAGAGTGGCACTTTTAACACCAGAAAAACCAGAGTTCTACTCTTGAAAACTAGGAAAATTGCAAAGAAAAATTGAAATAAGCTGTTTGTCTAATGGAGGTGGCAAAGACAAATTTCATTTTCGCAACTAATCTAATTGAATCTCTTTCAGTGCGTTGCCTTTGTGTTAAGTTTGATCCACTAATAGTAGAATGGTGTCTCAAGTATAACAAGGGGCTTTTAACAACGGTTGTCTAACCGCTTTGATTTTTAAGTTGGAAGCAAAATCAGTTGTTAACTAAAGAAATAAATGGATAAACAATTTAACGATTAATAGATGTTTATGATAAAAATCACTTTCCTGATCATCACCCTGGGTTAAACCTGGCAGGATGAATGGGTTCAATTTTATCAGGACAACTTTAAGTATTTTGAAAATTAAACTGAGAATAATAGACTGATGCATTTGTATGTGTGTGTGTGTGTGTGTCTGTCTGTGTGTGTATACAAAATATCTGTTTTACATATTAAAATTTTAGGAATTTATGTCAAAAATTTTTTGATGACGAATTATCATTACTATATGTTTTCTAATGACTAGCATTTTCATCTTGTTTGTTATACTCACAAATTTTCAATATTATTGAATTGATAATTTAAATTAGAACTACTCAGATGATGAATTATCATTATTATATTATGTCTTATATAGATCAGCATTTTCAACTTGATTGTTATTCCCACAATTGTTTTAGCCATTGTAACCTTCATTCTTCCGTGGGTGTAGATTGTTCTCATTTCACTATCATGCCTTTGTGACACTTTTCAATTTTTTCCACTTAAATAGTGTTTATGACCTTTCAGCACTAACAGACCCAAGGATTGAAATCTCAGTTACCGAGGAACCATGTATGTTTTAACCAATGCCTTAATCCATTAGGATATGTGTCTCTTGGACATATGGCTTCGTAATGGCGAAAACATTTTGAGTATAATAACCAAAATGAGCATATTGACCAAAATAACAAAGCATATATTCAGAGAGGCACCTGAAGAAGGCAGGAGGGTGCAATGGTTGAAACTTTGTGAGCATAATAACCAAGCATACTTGTCTGAATAATAAGGCATACTGAACTTTAGGGTTTTATGAATTTTTTACCAGCATTATTTTTTTCTTTTTCTTAATTTATTTACTAACTTTAAAGCATATACCCATAAATAACAATTAATAAGCATTTTTTTCTTTCCTTCTTACATCATTTTTTTTATATTACTCTTTTTTTGTTAAACTATTGTTCACCCAATACAATGCCCAAGAGCCACTCAAGGTAGAGGGTGACTGAATTAGGTTGTTTTAAGGACATAATAGGAGAAATTAAGATATATATATATATGGAGATATATAGGATAGATAATGGTTGACCCTAGACTTGAATAGTAATTGAGGAAGCATCATCCTCCCAGGAATATTTTACTCAAAATAATAGTTCTGGGAAAGAAGCTGTCCAAATAGAACTTCCTCCCTACCAATGGAATACAAAGGGAATGAGGATGGGTCAACCCCGTGTATGTGGCATGGTAGGCCCTAGATGTGATGGTCTGAACTGGTGGAACTAAGAAATGTACCTCATGGATGGAGGAACAGGTAAATATTACTAAGAAGAACAAAATACAGGGAAATGCGGAGAATCATGATCAGAAAGATAGATAAACAGAGAAATGTGTGTGTGTGAAACCTGGATTCATTTGCAATTATAAGTTAAATCATCTTTGTCCATCTCATGACCAGGTGTGGTTGTAAGGTTATTGCACAACTGAGCACTTGACTTGTTCCCTCCACATACCTGGGTTTAAAGTCAGAGAGGTATTCATTCATTTGTAGTGTGACTTGGCAAAGCTCATACATCTCCAGGTCAAACTACAGCCAATGTCCTCCAGCTCAAAGGCTCACAAACACATGGCAATTTATTCCATTGGGGGTACCCTCCACCCTTTCTGTTGACTTTGCTCTAGGAAGCCCTCTGCCCAGCAATGCACTGTTATCAATGCATTGGCTGCAGACATAGTGATACAGCTGTTTAGCTCACCATACTATATGACTGTTGACCCTATAAGAAGGTTCATCTGCCCTTTGACAAGTCTTGTTTGTAATACTGCTAGGTGTCAGGTGACTGTAATTACCAGAAAAGCCTGGTGGAGGAACTTGTTTAGTTGCCAATAACTTGACTATATGGAAGGCAGTACTGACTTGTAGAGTAACATGATGTAAATCACTTAAACAAAAACATCATTATCATGCAGACAAAGATTTAGCCACTTTTATATATTAGTCATTATAATATACTAAATACCTTTTTTTCTATCCCATACAAATACGCATAGACATATCTTTAAAAGAAACCAAAAATGTAACCTGTAATGCCACAAGTAGAAAATCATTAAACAAATCTGTCAAATTATATATTTCTTCTAATTATATATTGTTCACAATACAGCAAATACTGTTGGGGGAGAAAAGCTAAAATATTAACCAGTTTTATTTTAATGCTGACTTAATTTATATTTAGAAATCCTTCATGAAATTCAAAGAAGAATCTGCAATGATATTGGTCCTAACCTCTCATCTCAGCTTTGGTTACAATCCCATAACTGTGATGTAGCTTCCCTGTATGTTTTCTGTAAATATTTTCATTGTAATTGTTCAGATGAACTTTCCTCTATGGTACCTAGACTATACGAATTTAAGTGCAGTACTAGATTGGCAGGCAGATCTAATTTTTTTATAACTGAAATGGCTTAATGCAACTACTGTTCTATGCTAACAGTTTCTTTTCGCACATGTCTCCTTTGTGGAAATCCCTTCCAACATATTGCTTTCTAGTCGATATTGATTTTCAAAAATTTAAATTCAATGTCAGTTGTTATCTTGTGTCTTAATTTCTGTTCTTTTTTTTTTCTCCCACAATCAGTAATGATCTGCACGTTAGTGGCTTTGTCACCTTGCCTGGGGTGAAATGATTAAAAAAAATATGTAGGCAAAGAATGACATTTCTCATCTAAATTTACTGTCACTCTTCAGATATTTTCTTCACTAACCCAACTGAAGCATCAGCATTCTGGATAATTAACACTCCAATAGCATTATCCATAGTTATTGAAATATATCAGATGTGCAGGTGGTTTAATTGTTAGCAGCTTGGTATGAGAAATCAGTGAGCAGATCTTTATTACATTTCATTTACCTTCGTGCAAATACTCTTGGGAAATATATGAACCCATCTCTTCTTCACACAGCTATGGGTGAAATAGTAGGGTAGACTGGAGTTTTTAGCTGGTTGGTAACCAGTCTAGTAAAAGATAATTCTGAATTCAAAATTCAGTGACCAGCAGCTGTACAAAGATGGTTAGACATGGGTTGCAGATACTATTTCTGTAAAAAAAAAAAGCATGAGACATTTCAGAAACTCTGTATCATCACTAACAAATTAATAAAATATCTATTATGTTAAAGAATTTCTCATTTAAAATTTGTTTTATCAAATTTCTACAATCAACATTTTGCCTTAAAATCAAGAAAAAAGTGATTTGCTGTTGTCAGAACTTTATGCAATTGACTCCTCTTTTAAAACAGTATTTCCCCTTGGGTCATCGGCAATTATGTCTCTCTGTAAATTCTTTTTCTTCATTATTTTTTAATTGTCATGATTTCTTGGAGTGCTTTCACCATAGTTTGGCTTTTAGAATTTTCCCTTTCTTTTATTGGCTTCTACCCAAGGCTAGAGTGCCTCGTCCATCCTTTTATTTAACTCAGAAATGGTGAGAAAAAGAAATGGATTCATAACTTTTCCAAGGATATTAGTACAGAAGTGATCAGAGTAGACTAGACTTTGAAGTTGAAATTGGTTTGCTGGTCCCACTTTCTCCACCAATAACTATTATGCTACACATATATCCCATGCAAAAATAACTGACAGAAAGGTTATATATATAGAATGCGATGGGCAAATTGTTGCCATTTTATATTTTAATTTTGTGCATGCATGTTGTTTCTTTATGATTTTGTTGACTGCACAATACAATAGGGTCAGTTGGGCACTGTCTACAAGAAAAAGAGCACCATGATGCAATTAACTACACCAGAAATTTGTAAATGTCATTCAGTACTGCTTGGCCGGAAGCTCCAATACAAACATTTGAGAGTGTTTGAGTGTCAACCTGAGGACAGTGCAGAGGATTTGGAAAGAATTGCATGAGTCTAATGGTCATTATGAAAGTACAGCAGCTTAGAAAAACTCAATCTGATGGTTCTGATGAGAAAAGAACTCTTGAATTTGTTGGTGAGACACAGGCCATCATTGAAGACAGTTCCTACAAGTCAATCAAGTCAAGTAGTGCTGACCTTGGTCAAGAGGGTGGCAGCTAGAGGACCCTATGTCTGGCAACAGGATTCTGCACTATGCCATACAAGCAGGAAAACCCAGTCATGACTGTCAGACAATTTCTGCAACCATATCACCCCTTACATTTGACCACCTAATTCCTCAGACTGCAACCCACTTGCTTATTATGTGTAGGGTGCAGTTTAGTGAGAGACCAACAAATCTCCTTGTAGCATCAAAGATGAACTGAAGGCAAGGATTATGGCAGCAGTCACCAACTTAAACTGTCCAGAAGAGTCGCAGGAGATTCTGAAGTTGTCTGAAGGCCGTGGTTGAAGTCAGTGGGGATTTTTATGGAATAATTTTACTCTTTAGTATTTCAAGATATATAATAATAATAAAGTTAATGGTCAGAATTGAATTAAACCAAGAAACAGTAGTATTAAAAAGTGCTCAATACACATATAAAAAGATAAAATTTTAACATTTAGAGCTTTTAAGTATAGAAAATGAGGAAATCAGCTGATTCCGCTACCTTGGTTTCAACTTTTCAGTATCTTTTGAACAAAATCGCCTGAAGATAATGAAAGGTTGAAACCAATGTAAGAAAATCAGCTGATTTCCTAATTTTATATAAATATATGGTGAGGAATAATATGTATATTAATATATATTTAATAGCTCTGTTCTATTACATAAAGCACTATTTTATTAACACTAGCACTCAATGTGCAATATCTTATGTATATATATATATATATATATATATATATATATATATATATATATATATAAAGGTTAATAATCAGAGTTGAATCAGACCAGGAAACTAGTATTAAAAAGTACTCAATTCACATGAGAAAAAATATAAGTAAAAATAAAAATAACATGTTGAGCTTTTAACTTTAAAAATCAGGAGGTCATTTAAAATATGTGCCCTTGGTTTTGACCTGACTGTCTGTGATGGAATAAAAAGAAAAACGGCCACCAGCGAGTAAATTCGAGCTCTCCCAACTGGTAATCCAACCTCTAGTCGTTCCGTCTCAAAATCGCACAAACAGACTTTTCCAGCCGCCAACCGGGAACGTCACTCCAAGCTTGTCTCGAACTGGGAAAAACTAGGTGCTTTTATATTTGTCCATATACCCATAATCCCTTGCATCTTCATGCGATCCCATAGTTCATTCCGTCTGTCCCATAATGCATTGCATATTCATTGCATAAAAAGGCGATGCAAGTCTCCCCTTATTCTTTTACGTTATCTGGCCGAGGATGGATTACGGCAGAGCGGTAAGTGCTTTCTTTTTTTCTCCTTCATTTCAACTGCAGTAGCCCTACATGATAAGCAAATACGGGCTCTTTTTTGGCGGGGAAAAGGCAAGTCGGAACCAGTTGTGCTCGTCCCAGGTTCTGCCTCATCATGTCTGCCACACTGTCTCTTTGGGCAATACTTTTAAAATGATCACTTTAACACTTTATTTAAAAAAAACTCAAAGAATGCTACATAATTTTTCTTTAAAAAAAATAACAGGTGCATTATGATTGAAAGACAGGTTATTGAGTGTAATGGAAAGAAAGGGGAAAAGAAGGTAAAAGAAAAGAATGGAAAGGAACAGGGAATGCAAGTGTATTTTAAATGTATACAGTAAAGAAGGAAAGCAAATCTGTAACTAATTGTTATGGAGGATGGGGAGGCCAGTGTGTCTAAAGAGCAACAATGGGGTTTTAAATTAGATTTTTTTTAACTGGCTTCATATTCACTTAATAAAAAAATTTTTTATTTGAGGGCAAGGTGTTTTGGTTTAAAAGATTTTTGGGATCCAGGAATGCTAATTTCTCATATTGGCATTTCTTTTCTTCACCCTTCTTTTAAGGTTTTTATAAATGTTTTATTTTCTATTAGTATTAGTATCTTCCCCCTCCTTTTTTCTGGAGAGTTAGTCAACATACTTGACTTTGTAGCATTTATGTTTCGGATCCACTTTCTTTTTCTTGAACTTGTTCTTGTAGGTTCTACAACTTGTTGTGGGGCTGGTACATCAAAAACATCATATAGCATTTTTATTGGTTCTTCCAATGTTTCATGTCTTTCATTGATGAACCTTTTTTTCGGGGGGGGGGGGATAATTATGGTGCCTTTTATGTTCAAATCTTTTCCCTTTTACCATGTAAATCAACTTCCTGATTCTTGCTGATCTTATGCCATCTTCTTGTGTTTCTTTGCCATATTATATGCTATAAATGACACTTTATTGCTGACCTTGAAACTTTTGGTGTCATCTTTGTTATCTGTTTGTGTTTTTCAACTTGGTAATAACTAGTTGAACACTGATTTTACTTTTTTAGCAAACATTAATTCTGACAGTGACATGCCTGATGGTGTATTGGGGTTAGGTGTTACATGGTAAACTCTCGGAAAATTTTGAAGTGTGTCCTCATTTACTTTCTCAAGACTTGCTTTCTTTAACAGTCTTTTAAACATTCCCAAAAACTGTTCCACTTGTCTGTTCGACCCTGGATGATGTGGTGGGGTCATAATATGTTCAGTGGTGAGCATCTTATGAAAGTCTTCAAATTCTTTACCTGTGAATTGTGTTCTGTTATCAGAGACTATGGCATCTGGCAATGCCATATCTCACAATTAGTTCATGCAAGAAATTCACTGTCACTGAAGATGTTGGATTTTTGTACTTATAAATTCCCGGCCATTTAGTGAAACTATCAAAGGACCTGTAAAATCTATATGCAGTCTTGACCACAGCATGTCTGTATTTGGCCAAGGTTCTATCTTTGTGATAGGTAGTTTTGCTAACAGAGCACAACCTCTGGAAGCTTTCACTATTTTCTCAATATCTTGGTCCATTCTGGTCTAATATAATGAAACTTCTCATCAGAGATTTCATTCTTGAAATACTATGACGTCCACTATAATTTTGGTTTGGTAGGTTTTGTTTTACAGCCCATCAACCTCAATGAGTTATTTAATGTGGACAAAATTTTTTATTGCTGGTAACATTTTCTTTAAAAAATATATTGATGGTAATAATTTTTTTTTACAAAGAATTTCTAGTATTAAAACCTATATTTATACTTTCATAGTGTTTTGACCCCAGTTTCAGGTTTAACTATTTGCCCATTGCTGGGACCCTAACAGGTGCTACCACCTCAGGTCAGGGTGGATCTGGGAACATCAGCAATTAAGAGGTGGTTCCACACTCCTCAAAACCTCTCGATCAGAGGCCTTGCTGCGGGATGTAGTTTATCATCTTACCCAGGACGCAGATGTAGTTTATCGTCATACCCAGGACAAGTCCGCTATGAAAATCTTTCAATATTCACTTCTCTAACACACAAGGTATTACAACCCTTTGCCTGAACATTACTACACCATTGCATAGCAAGTAAGCATTTAAGTTTGGATTTCCTTCTTTGTTATTTTCTTTCAATTGTTTTTCTTTTATTATTGCAATAAAGACATCATTTTTCACTTCTTCTTTTAATTTTTCTAGCGTAAATCTCATGCTACATTACACAAAATGTTTTTATTTCCATTTTAATTTTTAGTGCTGCAATGACTTGATCCTCAAATGGTCCTGCGTTTTTAGGTATTAATCTTGATAATCCATTGGCATATCCTAATTTCTTTGGTACTCCATCGTAAAATCATAGTTTAATAAGACGTTACCCCAATGTTGTAGTCTATTAGCTGTATGCTTAAGTATTCCTTTCTTTGAAACATATATTGTTAATAGATGTTTCTGATCTGTATATAACCTAAAATTTCTTCCATGAATAAATTTATAAAATTTTATTGCAGCAAATATAATTGCTAGAACCTTTTTTTTCTATCTGGCTTTAATTTTTCTCTGCTGGTAGAAGAGAGTGTGATGCATGAGTGAAGGATTTCATTTTATCGCCATCATATGTGTTTAAAATTACTGCTCCAATACCGTACTCACTAGCATCTGACACCACTACAATTTCTGCTTTTGGGTCATAGTGTGCTAATGATAAATCTGACACAAGTCTTTTTTTTTTATTTTGTCAAACACCTTTTGACAATTATCATTCCAGTTCCATTTTACTCAAGATCATTCAGTGGAGCTTCCAACTTATGCATATTATATACATATATTTGATAGTAATTAGCCAGTCCTAGAAAAGCTTCAAATGTAGTTATGTTTGTATGGAAGCATATTTTTAATTTTACCCTCAACAGATCTGGTTGATGACCATTTTTATCAATAATTTGGTCAAGGCATTTAATTTTTGGCAAAAACAGTTTGCATTTTTCTTCACTGAGCTTGAATCCATACTCTCTTAGTTTTTCCAAAATTGTTTTCCCATTTCTTTAGATACATTTTTGATTAAAATGTCGTCCAGATACACCACTATGAAAATGCAATGCGCAAGCATGGTATTCATAGCTTGTTGAAAAATAGCTGGTGCCACATTTATAACAAAAAGAAATTGGTTAAACTTTTATAATTCTCTGTGTGTATTTATAGTCATTAATTCTGAACATTTATTTTCAATCTGAATTTGTAAATATGCTTCAGCGAGATCCAGCTTTGAAAATATTCTTCTCCTGTTTAACTTTGAGAAAAATTTCCTCTGGTAATGAGTAGTTATGTATTTCTAAACAACTGTTTAATTCTGTCAAGAGATTTGCATAAACACGAAATTTATTATTTTTTTTTTGCATACACCACTGGTGCAGCCCATTTTGAATGGTTAATTTTTTCTATTACACCAATTCTTTCGAGTTTGTTCAACTCTTCATTGACTTGTTCTGATGCTGCAAATGGTACACTACGTTTCAGCTTAAATACTGAGATCAAAACTTTTTTTTTCCTTGAAGGAAAATTAACCCTTTGAACATATCTGGAGTCATTTCCTTTATTGTGAAGTTTTCACTCTTCATCAGCTTTTTTGGTTAGATTCATGCACCTCTAACAAACATTAAACAGAGAGCTTTTGTTACTAAAGATTTTTGTCAGAATGTGTATCGTGTCTTCAAACCCGATTTCACCTGTTTTTTTTTTTTGTAATATGTAGTTGCATTCTTTTTCATAATCTATCAAACCTATTTTCCTCAACAACAATCTCGTTTTTCTCACATCTTCTCAGCCATTGCATTCCTGACTGAATATTTTTTTCACACCCACAAAAATATGCAGAAAAATCAGTTCCTCGTCAGGATTTTATACAAATTCTGATATTGTGTTTTGGAGATGTTTGAAAAATAATTTGTTTTCTTCAGAATTATATCCAACAAATCCTATTGGTGTTTTTTTTCGTTCTAGCAAACTGTTAATTTTGTTGTTGTTTCTGTTATTTTTGTTGATTTTCAACTATCAAAGCCAAAAATTTGCTTAATATTCACAACAATATGTTGTTATTTTTCCTACCCCCAAGAGAAAAAATTTTTTTCTTTTATACAGCAAGAAAAATGTTTTTTAAACCAAAATAGTTAAATTTCTTGTCACCCATATCCTTGTTTGCAAATTTTTTTGAGGTACTTGTTCATTCAGTATGAGTTTCCAAAATGCTTGTAACTCTAGTTACAACTAGTATAAGTTCCTGAATGCTCGTTACAGTTATATCAGAAGAGTTCTGAATCCTCATCACAATCAGCTGAGTTTTGAATCCCTTGTTGCCACTGTTATAATGCTCTTTGTAGCACTTATAAGTAATGCTTTGGCAACTTGACATGGTGCCTGTATTACTTAGTCTGAAGACTGACTCCAAACGGCTTCTTTTTATTACCTTTGAACTGGTGCTATTTATTTATAGTTATGGACTAGTTCATATAGTTGCCAGAGGTGTAGTATTTACTCCACAACAGTCATATATATATATATATATATATATATATATATATATATATATATAATCAAAAGTGAATAAATCATTATTGATACAAATAAATGGTAGCCAGTATAGAAGTGAAATATGTTGTAAATAGGAAGAATTTTGAGCGTTTACTGGATGAGAGCAAGTGGATGCCTTGGTTTCCATCCAATGGATACATTAAGTTAGCATCTCCCAGGGGACACAACCATTCCCAGTGGCCTGTCATCTTGTCCTGATTTATATGTAGCCATTAAAGAGAGGATCAAAAAATGGGTGCTTGCCCAGGAAGCAAGCATACATAAGTTAGGGGAAAGAGTTGAAATAAGTGAGGAAGGTGTTGGCAGTCATTGATTTCCAGTCAGTCTATGAGTTGCTGTTGATTCTGGCTTGTAAATAAAGGCTAAGTGGACAATTGCAGGGTTGAATGTGTGAATTTAGATTGGTTCAAATGTTAATCTGAAGTACTCTTTCAATTTGACCTGGCTTCATTTCACTTGATCACAACAACCTCAACAACCATTACTCTTATAATGGCTTTGATTCCAAAGGAATTCATTTCTACTAAGACATCATGGGTGAAAGAATAACTTCAATGTTGGCTTCAAGAAAGTCAGTACATGATAAGTTTGTTAATTTTTTACTCATATTTTTCATCAACTTATGGTCATATCATGTTAAAATAGTACTTCTTGTATGATAACCAAAGTTAAGAGATATTAAATCTGGTCAGTACCTAGATGGGTGACTGCTTGGGAATACTAGGTACTGTAAGCTTGGATGAGCAGGTGGTGCGATGGATAACTGTTCAGAATTGGAGATTGGAGTGCCAAGTTCCAATTCCAGTCACAAAAACCCTTGGGAGATATATGAATCTACATCTTCTTCTCCCAGTTATGGGTTAATTAGTAAAACTTGTATTAGTAAATATCAAAAGAATTCTTACGATCTAAAATATTTCCTGGCTTTAAATAACCTGCAATAAGCCATAAAAAACAGATCTACCAATCAATCATGCTTTTCTTGATCTTATAGTTGCTTTTTAATACAATGTTCTAGATATTGTCTTAACATTAATAAGTGTAAAATTAGAGGAGAGAATCAGCCTTCCAGAAGACTTTAACTCCTTTACTTGACCAACAGTTTAATCAATTCACCCAAGAAAACCTATTTTTCATTGTTCCATCTTGGGTCATCCCAGACTCAATTTTACACCAGATTATCAAGAAAACCTGGTGCAGGGTTAACCTGAGATGACACCTAGCTGGGGGTAGAAATCCATGATTTGATCATTGTCAGTGGTAATTCTAGTGATGAACACTAGCAAGCCAGATTGCACCTAATGTCTGCATGTGTGAGAAAAACCATTGGATATATATATATATATATATATATATATATATATATATATATATATATATATATATATATATATATATAACTGCTACAAAGTGGAGTGGGCAGTCTCTAATGCAACACACATGAGAATGTAAGGACCTCATTTTGGATGAGGGTGCAGAGCTGTTTGCACCAAAAACTGGCCAAGAATAACTGGCAAAGTATTAGAGTGAAATAAAATGTAAAGTTAAATATATGAATTTCAAGTCTCATGATAATCGTTAGTCCAGATGTTTTATCATGAACTGGAATCTCCAACTTTATTACACATTGTTGTGACCAAGTAAATGGTTAAAGAAATAACAAGTGTTGCAGATATATAATATATTAAACATTAAGTACAACAGAAGTGTATTAACAACTAATGAGTTTGTGTCGGTTGACCTAACGTTCAATCTATTCGACTGTTATATTTAACATCCCCCCCAACGAGGGACATATGTGGCACAAGGCCAAGTTTACTGTGGGTTTTCCAAGCCCATAGGCTTGGCCAAAAATATTCCCTTAGAACCCACATAAACAGGTTCAGGGCCATCTACCTCCCCAGATGAGACTTTTCCCTTCGGCAAAGCCTCGTCCGGGTTCCTCTCTGCTCGAAGCAGAGAGTTCGACAGATGAACAATCTATATGACTGTTCCTCCAAGGCCTACTCTCCTACTAATCTTATAGTAGGCAGAAGAGTCCAACATAGACTCTTTAGAGGGAGGACACCACAACATACCTATAGCCAGACAAATCTAAAATCCTCTTGCTACTCATCTCTTCTAATTATCTATGTTCTGTTGTTTGTTTGGCCAACATTGACTGTCAAAAGAATAGTTTTCTCATGACACTGCTATTATTTTAACTACCTTCATTTTAGCAATATTTATTGTTTTAAAAAACAATGATTAAACATATGAAAGTGAATTTATACATTTTCTTTGTTCTTGAGAATTGACACCAAGAATAATAAACACTTTATTTGTTAGATTGTTTATTTACACTAAACATTGGATAAATGACAATTGATTCAAACTTTATAAAATGGTAAGTAACAAATTGGATGTGCAAATGAGGTGCAGGAAGTGTGATGTGGTGTAATGGATATCAATTCAGAATGAAAACTCAGAGAGCCACTTTCGAATCTCAATCGAGTTCATTATATTCACTTAGCCACAAAGGTATGAATCCATCTCTTCTCCCTGAGATATGGGTTGAATAGCAAGATAGACTGGGTTCTTTAGCCTTGGTTGGCAACCAGTCTACCAAAGGAAGATTTGGCAACCTACTGTGGGAAAAATCTTCTGCCTCGTCAGTCGTATCAAAAGCTACATGATCACCCAAGTGCGTATCATGTGTCGCACGCGGCTGATTGACTGAAATAATAAAGGTTTCATTACAATTGGTTCCCATATTTCAATAATTTAGTAAATGTTTATAAATTTATGAATAAAAATCTTTTTCATATTTATTTCCTTATAAATTGGTGAATGATAAATATTGCATTGTATTTGTCTAAATACAATTGTATTTGTTTTTATCATGTTATCAAATTATTCTTAATTTATTGAGTAAATAGTGTTTATTATTTTGTTTTAAATTCTCAAAGACCAAATAAAATCTATAAATTCACTTTCATCATATGTTTAGGTTTTATTATAATTTTAGTCATCATTTTTTAAAAGAATCAACATTGCTGAGGCATAGTTATTTTTTTTTTTTTTAAGCTTATCACCCCAAGCAAGGCTGGAAGCCACTAGCACGCAAGGGGTTACAGAAGGTTTGGAGGAAGAGCAGATAGGAGTGGTAAAGGAGAGAATGTGGAGAAAGATAGTGGATCGATCAAGGCAAGGGGGTTACAGAAGATTTGGAGCAAGAGCAGATAGGAATGAAAGGTGAAAGGATGTGGAGAAGGGAAGTGGATAGATCAAGGCAACTGGAGATGTAGTTGGAGCTTGTATTTGTCAGGGAAACAGGAATAAGGAAGGGAGTTCCACAGGCGAGATGTGCGAGACATGAAGCTATTGGAGTAGAAGAGACGTCTACATCTAACAGTTTCAACGGTGAAGGGGTGGGAACGGGATGCCAGCCTCGTAGGACGTTTAAATTCATGAGGCCTAGGAACCAGCGAAAGCAGCTCCTCGGAGCAATTACCGTGAAAGTACTTGTAAAAAAGGCAGAGCGAGGCAACATCACGTCTGTGAGAGAGTGACTGCAGATGAGATGACAGATCAGGGCCAATTACCTTGCATATCCGTCTCTGGATCTTATCAAGAACCCTGAGGCAAACAGCAGGGGCTCCAGACCATATATGGCATCAATACTCCATGCAAGGGCGAATGGTCGATTTATAGATTTAGAGGATCGATTCCGGGGAGAAAAATTTCCTGGCTCGGCACAGGGAGCCAACTTTCCTTGCGGTGGATGATGCAATTGACTCGATGTATTTGTTCCATCTCAGATCAGCGGACAGCGTGAGACCGAGCAGCCACAGAGAGGAGCTCTTGAGAAGTTGGTCTTCAGACATTCTAATGGGATGCAGGGATGGATCCCTGTGGTGGTTAATAGAGAGCAGTTTTGATTTAGAGGCATTAAAGTTAACCATCCATTTCTTGCCCTAGTTCACAACCGATTGGAGGACCTTTTCTAATCGAACTGCCAGGTTAACTTAGTCAGCATCACTAGATTTGTGTTTGAGGCAGGAGTAAATTGTGGTGTCGTCCGCATAGATGCCAACTTGGGAATCTATGGCGTCAGGAAGGGCGTTTATGAATATGAGGAACAGAGTAGGGTCTAGGATGGAGCCTTGAGGAATACCTGTGTTAGTGGGATAGGAGCTGGAGATGAATCCATTGAGAACGACCTTCAATTCCTGGTTTGACAGGAATGATTGTATTTGGTCAAACAATCGACCTGTAATACCATAACCCTGGAGCTTGTGAAGAAGGCTAGCATGCCAAACTCTATCAAACGCTTTGGAGATGTCTAGGGCCACGGCACGAAAAAACAACCTTTTGACTCTTAATTTTTTGTGGCCACAACAGTCCATGAATTCATAGTTGGGTTAAAGGATTTGAGTAGTTGGTAGACAGAAAAAAGCTGCAGTTGAGAAAAGACTTTCATTATCTGCAAAGATTCACTGACCATCACTGCAGGTGTTGCTGAAAATGATTGATTTGAAGTCACCGACACATGTTTCTTTCAGCATGCACTTTGAAGAAAAAGCTATGTAGCCATGGCTTCTCTTGTGTTGGAAAGGCTTTGGAGACTGCTGCATCTCAGTTCCTGAAAGATTAAATCTGTTGGTCTCTTTAAGAATTTTTTCCAGAAAGTAGGCTCTCGAAAAATAGTGTTTTAGTTTTCTCTGATTTGTCAAACATTTCACATGGTGATGCTAATTTCTAAACAACAGACACTTTGATTTAAATGGTGTGTTTTGTATTGTGGAATCTTTTTGGCATGTTTGTAATTATTGTCTGTTATTGGGTAGAAAATAAAGTTGGGCATGTTTTAATCTGCTATTATGTGAACATGTAATTATGTTGTAAATAGGGTTTTTTTCCTATAGTTTCACATTATAATCTTAAGTGGATTTAACAATGAACAAAACAAGAATTAACATTTCTAGGAATCATGATTCCTTTCAAAATTCCAACAGAATTCTTTTATAATCATCCTTCATTTTTACACTTACTATCAGATTTTATAAATTACTGTGTCACTTCACACACACACACACACACACACACACACACACACACACACACACACACACACACTCTCTTCTACTCCAATAGCTTCATGTCTCGCACATCTTGCCTGTGGAACTCCCTTCCCTATTACTGTTTCCCTGACAAATACAATCTCCAACGGTTTAAGTGTAGCGTCAATCGACATCTCCAGTTGCCTTGATCTATCCACTTCCCTTCTCCACATACTTTCACCTTTCATTCCTATCTGCTCTTGCTCCAAATCTTCTGTAACCCCCTTGCCTTGATCGACCCACTGTCTTTCTCTTTCTCCACATCCTCTCCTTTACCACTCCTATCTGCTCTTCCTCCAACCCTTCTATAACCCCTTGCGTGATAGTGGCCTCCAGCCTTGCTTGGGGTGATACGCTTAAAAAAAAAAAAAAAAATATATATATATATATATATATATATATATATATATATATATATATATATATATATACATATATACTATAGTGGCAGTTTAATATAAATAGGTGAATAGTGGAGATTATAAATTGTCTCCCCTATTCAGTAGGTTATTAAATTTGTGCTTACTTGACTATCACCCACGATGACAAACAACTTTACAACATTGAACATTTTTATTAGTTTGAAAATGTTTTCTTTTTTTGTGAGCTATATATATATATATATATATATATATATATAATGTATTATATATATATATATACACACACACAGTGTGCGATGGATAAATTGCCATCTAAATTATTCAGAAATTAAAATAACACAAATATCTCATTTTAACAGATATATTTACCAAAATTACACAAATATATCTTGAAATACTCAGGAATACATTTATCCAATAAAATAGCGATTGGCTTCAATCACAGCCTTCAAACAACAAATTTGGAATCTCTTGATCCAGCACAGTAGTACCTCCTCAAGGCACTTGATGTAGACCTGCGTGTTGAGTCAGACCCTCACCAATAAATTTAAGAGTTCTTTTCTAATCAGAACAATCTGCGTGCGTTTTCCTAGCTGCTGTCCCTTCATAATCACCATTAGACTCATCCAACTCACTGTGAATCCTTTGCACTGTCCTCAGATTGGGACCTAGACACTCTTAAATGTTCGTATTGAAGCTTCCGGTGTGAATGCCAAGCAGTGCAGCATGCTGATTTCCAAATTTTCAAGGAAGAGACAGTTGTGGTGCATAATGAGGAAAGAGGGCTTGAGAAATCTGATACACATAGGTTAGATTGAAGGCAAAAGGGACAGAACATAACATATTTACTGTGCTTCAGTAAATGGATGGCTTAATAGTGTTTAGGAGAAATGACAAAAAGAAACATTTATTAAGAGCTATGTAGGACAGGAAATTGTGGAGAGCTATGATCGCCTATGTCGTGAAGGGAAATGGTACAGAAGAATTTATATATATGTTGATATATTAGCATATATCTTATTATTCCAGTGGATACAGGTTTTTGAGTAGAATCTCTGATTGTAAACAGTGTGAATTGTATCTATTGGCCTGCACATTTGTGAAAATTAACAAAGAAAATTTTCTCTCAAAGAGATTACTTTAGTCAGCCTATCAGATGTGTAGGCTGGTATATGTAATTCACACAAAAAAAACAGGATGTCTACTCAAACATGTGTATCCCCTATAATAACATTTGTTGTAATAAGAAATAATAAAATCTATTAATTCCTTAGAAATTATCTTACCAAATATATATGTGTCTCGCTCTCTCTGTTTGTTCAACAGTATATGGGTGCACCTCCAAAACTCTAGATAACCACAGATTGGCATCTGATCTCTCCACTGACCTAGCTCTAACAGCTCAGTCGGGGAAAACCTGGCTGGTCTCATTCAGTGTCTTGAAAACCAAAGTAGTGATATTCCATCATTGCCAATCGGACCCAGAACTATCACCAATCATAATGAACAGACGTTCCCTCAAGGAAGCCTGTCTTGAGTCATCATTGGGACTTAAACTCAACCCAGACTTCGAGTGGAACACATATATAGCATCCATCATGAAAGATGCTGAAAAAAATGGTCAGTTCCCTGTACCACTCCAGTAAGTACCTGACTCCTCCTGCTATCCTCTACTTTTACAAGGGCCAAATCAAGCTGAAAATGGAGTACTGCTGCCATACATGGGCAGGAGCTGCTTAGTCTTCACTTTCCAGTCTCAGTAGAGTTCAAAATCATTTCTGCATCCTTGTGGGGGATAAATTATTTTCCAGCCTGCAATTCTCACAGACAAAATGTCACAAGCCTCTTGCTACTCTCTTGCTATTTCCATGGAAAGTGTTTAGATAAGCTACAAGACCTGCCATGCCACACCCATTGTGGGGAACCACCCTCATTACCTTCATATTCCATTGATGCTTTGTGGAACCAACTCTCAAGAGGGTGTTTCCCCAATCACTACAATCTTAACCTTTTCGAGTTCAGATTTAACCATTATCTTCCCTATATATCCATATAAACTGTGCCTCTAACTTTCTAACACTTTACCTCGAGTGGCTCTCGGGCCTTGTACAGGGTGAACATCATTGTAAAAAAATAATGTTTCTGTGTATTTATAAAGAAATAATGTGTGTATTTAGATAGAAATGATTTTTTATTTTATTTTTAATCCAACATTAATTGTTATTACTTAAAAATTATACATACATATATATATATATATATATATATATATATATATATGGTGGACTCTTCCGTTATATTCAATGTATGAAGATCAAGCAGCTCAGTTTCTAGGGACTGACCGCCAGACACCAGCATGTATGATTTTATTATAGTGGTAAAAGCTTTGTGCAAAACCAACCACACATTTTGAAGGGCTGAATACAGAGACCTGGTGCACTACATGCCACAAGGTCCCCAAACGACCCCCTGCAGGTTTTGAATTGTCCTTCTCCTAGACCAGTTGGCATCCAAGGCTATAGAACCCAGTTTGTCCTGCTATTTACCCATAGCTGGAGGGAGAAGAAGAGGATTAATACCTTTCCCAATTGTATTAGGATGTAAGTGAATGTAATGGATTCAACTGAAATTTGAACTTGACTCTCTGATTCCTCAATCTGAGCCGCTATCCACTACTCCACTATATATATATATATATATCTTATTATTTAAATGTTATATTTTAGTGCATGACATGTTTGAATAGATAACTTGTTTTTTTAAACAGTGTGTATTAGATCTTACCAGCTTGGGTATTTAAGTATCAGAGATTACTCTTTTGCATAAAATTTTCAAATGCAAAGGTTGGTAGATGTAATTTGCATTGTTTAAAAAATGGGGTGTCTAGTCAAACATGTGCATAGACTAAAATATAACATTTAAATAATAAGAAATGTATATATACAAAAATATAATGTTTAAGTAATAAGAAATAATTTTTTATTAAAAATCTTCAAAAAATTTATATATATATATATATATATATATATATATATATATATATATATATATATATACACACACAAAACATGGGATATTTTTGTCATTTCTTTCTTTTTTGTGTCTCAGTTTAACTAAAATTTTGTTATAGATGCAGAAAATAAGTTTGAATCGAACAATTGCAGTAAGCTCTAATCCGAACAAACTTAAATTTTTATAATTTCAGTAAGATTTCATTTTGTAAACAACAGTGATAAGCTCTTAAAAATACTGTCAGTCCACAGCCAATCAGAAAGTATATATACAATATACTGTTTTTTGTATACATACATATATATGTAACCCTGTAGTGCAGAGAAGATCATCCTTCTTCAAATCTTCTAGACTGTTGCTACAGAATTATAAAGACCTCTGTCAAATAGCAGAAACTGCATCACTTGAGGACTTTCAACAGCTGCAACAACTAAAGTGGATAGCACATAGTAGCATATCTGACAACTGTAAGTAAAAACTAGCAACTGCCTTCGAAAAGAACCTCCAGTCAGTGGTTAACTGAGGCAAGGAATAGGTTGTAGATCTTTATGTCTCCAAAACAAACTGCTTTCATTCAATCAGTGCAGAGAACCTTTTATGCTTATCATGAGCATGGCTGATGCTAAATCCCAGGAGAGAAACATTTTTTGTCTTCTTGGGCTTGTGTTTCCTGCTGAAATGAAGTGGAGTGACTATATTGAATCAATTGATAGGTCTACTGATAGGAAAGTTGGTTCACTGTGTTGTGCTAGACAATTATTCTCATCAAAATGCATTTTTCACATTCATAAATCTACCATTCATCTGTGCATTGAATATTTCTGCTGTATCTGGTCTGCTATATAGCTTGAGACACTTGACAAAATCCAAAGTGTCTGCAATATCATTGATCCTGACCTGTCATCTTGACTGTAGTCACTTTCTCATCAATGTGATATGGATTCCCCTTATTTTTTCTACAAAAATTTTCATGCCAATTGTTCTGGTGAGCTTTTCTTCTTAGTGTCTTGACTGCATGAATTTCAACATGCTACTAGATTGGCAATTAGGTCTCATTGTTTTACTGTTGAACTAGTTCAATGCAACTATCTGTTCTATTCTAATTATTTCTTTTCTTGCACTTCTTGCCTTTGGAACTAACTTCCAATTTCTTAATTCTCTACTATTTACGATAATCAAAAATTTAAATGCAACATCAATCAGCATCTTCCATCTTTTCTGCTTGTCCTTTTCCCCACATCTCCTCACTAAAGTCTACTCATTCTCTTGCACTCCCTGTAACCCCCTAAATCCTAGTGGGATTATCACCTTGATTGGAGTGAAATGATTTAAAAAAAAACTTGAAGAGAATATAATGACATAATCAAGATACTGGCATCCCACACTACTTCAAAGGGAGAGTTAGGAAGGACCCCCACCCCATCATTAATGCTGGAAAGAGCAATAACAATTTCCTAAAAAATTGTTTTACTAGAAAGATTTTACAAATTTTAACCAATAGTAGCACCTTCTGTTTGGTCACTGAATGCAGAGTATTTCTATATAATTGTAATAACAATATTAACTGTTTCCTTATGAGGAAACATTTGGCATTCATTGATTGTAATAGAGAAAACAACTAATATTAATAAATATGCAAAGAGAAAGATTTTATATATGTATATAGATATAGTTTTAGTGTATTGGTATCATTATTTAAATTTATATTGTTTATATATAATATATATACATACATATAAATGTACAAATTTATATATATATCTATCAGTGTGCATATATTTATATATATATATATATATATATATATATATATATATACATTCAGATATGTGTGTGTATATGTATATAGACAGGGAAATAGTTTATATGAAAACTTTTGACAATATAAGTTTTATACATAATGTATATTTTGAAAATATACATAAAAAGTTACATATCAGAAGATTCACATGAAAGGCATCATATGAAAGACAAAGAATTTAAAACAAGAAATTAATTCTTTATGAATTTCATTACAACTCATTATACAGAAAGTCAAAGAGAGACAAATCTGTATATAATAATAATAATAATCATAATAATAATAAACATGAGATAAATGGAATTTTGGCAGACTAAAAATGTTTTTGCCTTTAAGTATAAAACTACTTGGAAGTCATGGGTATGTGTTGGAGAGTGTTGATTGGGAAGATAAGAGTTACCTACCCTTTGGAACTCTTTGGGGATCCAATAAATGAATTTGACTACTGTATCAGTATTTTAAGATTGGTTGCTAGTTGGGTCAGAGGTTTTATTCTACCAACTAAAGTTTTCTAGAACATTTATAAATATGTATCAAGCCAAAATGTAACAATTAAATCACACACACACACACACACACACACATATGAGATTAATTTTAAACAATTACTTCTTTCCTTCTCCCTTCTCTTTCAATTTATGCAGCTACAAAACGTAAACTGGTCATTTAATATACAAGTGAATTTACTTTGATGTTGTCACATATAAGTCTTGAGTTTGATAGAGATAAAAAAAGGCATTTGCATATAGATTATATTTTCCACCCAAAAACAAATTTGGATTGAATTATTCAGCACTTTCTGACTAATCAGAAGTGCGTACATATTCACAAAGATAGATCATTTTTATTTTCATTGCCAGAGTTGAATTTCACATCATTTATTCTTTGGCCATTTCATTTTTGTTATGGCTGATTATTCTAGGATTTAAAATATTTACATTGTGTACATTTAAATTTAGTATATTTAGGCAGCATTTCTTTCTTTAAGCATTTATTACTAAATGTCTTATGTCTACTAATTTTAATTATTCTTTTTTTTTTTCCAGTGTAGAAATATCCATTCACAAATGCAGGGCTGGTGCAAGGGTTTTGTGCCCCCACCCAATCTATGATATCTCAGTTTTCATAAGGTAATATTCATATAAAGTACAAATTTTATTGTAACCTAATTATTAAAAATAATGAATTGTATGTTATATAGGTGAACAATTCAACTAGAAAGATTGAAAATAAACACAATGTATCTAAATACAAATTAGAGATATGTTATAATAGATCATTCCATCTTAAATAATTAGCGACATGTCATAATAGATCATTCCATCTTAAATAATTAGCGACATGTCATAATAGATCATTCCATCTTAAATAATTAGCGACATGTCATAATAGATCATTCCATCTTAAATAATTAGCGACATGTCATAATAGATCATTCCATCTTAAATAATTAGCGACATGTCATAATAGATCATTCCATCTTAAATAATTAGCGACATGTCATAATAGATCATTCCATCTTAAATAATTAGCGACATGTCATAATAGATCATTCCATCTTAAACAAATCAAGAATATTTAATGGCATTTTTTAACATCAACTTGAAATTTTTCTTGTTAAAATGTTGAAGAAATTTAACACATTATTTTGGATAAAAATAGTGAATTTTATATAATGTTTTTTGAAACTTAGCATGAGCAAAAAAAATTCATTGATTTGGACAAAAAAAGAGCCACTCAAGGTAGATTTAAAATGGCAATGATAAATGATGGGTGTAATATGAATGGAAGAGGAGGCGTTAGGAAGTGTAGATTATGAGGATGAGGAAGATAGATAATGATTGACATTTGACTTGAAGAGGTTACTATTATAGTGTTCAGGGAAATCCTTGTGCAGGAGTTTGTTCTACAAAGTGGCAGTTTTTCAGGAAAATAACTATTTGAATGGAACCTTTTTCTTCAATTTGGAAAAGAGAGGTAAATATGTCAAAGATCACACATTTTTTGAATCATTAACTAACCCTAGAATGCTTGTTAAACAAAAATTGCAAATAAGACACAATAATCTTTTCATTTTAATTTTATTTATTTATCATTCTGATCTTGACAAAGAAATTTTATTAACAAACCTTAAGTATTACCAAGTAATTATGCCCCCAGCCACCTGATTGAGAAGAGATAGATTCATGCATTTCCCAAAGGTATTTGTACATAACTAAATAATGTAATAAACTTGACTGGAATTTGAACTCAGCTCAACATTTTCTTGTCTTGAGCCATTCACCATTACACTACCTGCACTGAAGTAAATTTAAATTCACCTGAAAAACCAAAAATTTTATAATTCTTTTTTGCATCTTATATAAGTAAAATTTCTACCATCTTATTCTTTACAATATTTTTACTTATTGGTTGCAGTAAATTTCTTTGATTAATAGATTTTTTTTTAAGCTTTTCACCCCAGGCAAGGCTGAAAGCCACTAGCACGCAAGGGGTTACAGAGGATTTGGAGCAAGAGCAGATAGGAGTGATAGAGGAAAGGATGTGGAGAAGGATGGTAGATAGATCAATGCAACTGGAGATGTTGATTGACGTTACATTTGAATAGTTGGAGATTATAGTTGTCAGGGAAACAGGAATAGGGAAGGGAGTTCCACAGGCGTGAGGTGCGAGATATGAAGCTATTGGAGTAAAAGAGATGTCTACATTTAACAGTTTCAACAGTGAAAGGGTGGGAACGGGATGCTAGCCTCGTATGACGCTTGAATTCATGGAGACTGGGAACCAGCAATAGCAGCTCATCGGAACAATTACCATGGAAGTATTTGTAAAGGAGACAAAGAGAGGTGACGGCGCATCTGTGAGAGAGAGACTGCAGACGAGAAGCCAGATCAGGGCCAATTACATTGCATACCCGTCTCTGGATCTTATCAAGAACCTCGAGGCAAAGAGAAGGGGCTCCAGACCATATATGACAGCAATACTCCATGCAAGGGCGGATGGTTGATTTG
Organism: Acanthosepion esculentum; assembly: GCA_964036315.1. NCBI lineage: Eukaryota > Metazoa > Mollusca > Cephalopoda > Sepiida > Sepiidae > Acanthosepion > Acanthosepion esculentum. The sequence continues at coordinate 35,342,070 of OZ038477.1, forward strand.
TAAATTTGGAGGATCAATTCCGGGGAGAAAAATCTTCTGGCCCGGCACAGGGAGCCAACTTTCCTTGCGGTGGATGAAGCAATTGACTCAATGTATTTGTTCCATCTCAGGTCAGCAGACAGCGTGAGACCGAGCAGCCACAGGGAGGAGCTCTCGAGAAGTTGAGCTTCAGATTTTACTTTACTCTTTGTTAATTCCTGTGCTGAAAAGCTACATCTTAATTATAAGTTAATACCTAAACTTTCTATCAGACACTGATCACCAACTATGCCTTCCATTTTTTATTTGGACCAACCATTTAAAAATTCTTTTATCTTTGGTACACTTTTCTGAAAAGTTGGCAAAAAAAAAAAGGGTTAATTTCAAATTCTTGCTAATTTTCCTATGAAAGGCTAAATATTGTATTTCAGAAAAGGACCATAAAAAAGTAACATTAACTAAGTTTATGAACAGATCCTTTTGCAAAAAAAACATTTTCAGTTTCTTTGAGAACAAGTCAATTTTGAATGATAAAAATCGTTCCTTTATCATTGAAACAATTGATACATTATTTACATTATTTGGACTATTGTCCTCATCTTTCTCACCTTATTTATTACAACATTTTGGACTTCTTCAAGTGGTTGAAATGTCGAACTGAACCCTTTATTTTGCTCACTGGTTTAGACTGTTCTAGTTCCATGTGCCATGTTTAATGGATGTCAGTTATCAGTTATCTCCTGTTAATTTCCTTCTGAAAGTTCTCCACTGCCTTAACCGGACTTGAAATCACACTCTTTGGGTCCTGTCACTGGATCTAACTAACACCTTTATCCACTGTGCCATGTGTCCTTGAGGACATCTGTTTATGAATTTCTGGGTATTATAAACCTAATGTCTTCAGCAACATTTTTACCAGTGCTCATATTGCGATTTTTGCTGTTATCATTACATGTTTTTACTAGAGCTCCTATTGCAATTTTTGTTATTATTATCGCTTTTCTCTGGCACTCCTTATTACTGGTTCCCATATTGTATTCATTTCTATGATTGGTTGGCTCAGGAGATTTTTGTGGCCTAGCATATGTGCGGATTCCTTAAGTTTACAAATTTTCCAATGATGTTCTTTGTCTATGATCTCAACCTGATCCCACAGAGGGCAGTGATCTCCCTTCTGAGCGAAATAAAGGGTTAAGTTCAACATTCCAACAACTTGAAGAAGGCCAATGTAATAAATATGGAAACAAAGATGAGGATAATAGTCCAAATAAAGTAAATAATGTACATATAATGTACATGTATAATGTAATACCTCATTTCAGAAATATAGATAGATACTGAAACAATTGATATTTGTGTTTATCTATGGCTTTAAATCAGAAAACATTGTAAAAGTTAATGGGACTTATATGAAAATATCAACAAATTAAGTCATATTCTTTGAATTTCAATCAAGTACAAATTATTTGAAAATATGTTTTTCTGGAGCCACTGCTATCATTTATATTTTGAAACTGTTTGATGGAAAACTATAATTTCTTGGATTTTAATCAAGTACAAATTATTTGAAAATATGTTTTTTGGAGCCACTGCCATCATTTATATTTTAAAAGTATTTGATGGAAAACTATAATGTCTTTGATTTTAATCAAGTACAAATTATTTGAAAATATGTTTTTCTGGAGCCATTGGTATCATTTATATTTTTAAATTGTTTGATGCAAAATCCAAGTAAATTTTCTGTAGCTTTATTTAACAACATTATTACACACAAGTGCATTTGCTTTGAAAGGAACATGAAGAAGAAAAGGCAGTGCTTATAAGAAATGTTAGCAAATATGTTAAAAGTTTTCTAAAAATGCTATTAATTTTAAGATAATAGGCAAAAAAATCTCAAAGTTGCCAATGTTCTGCTTAATTGTGCATCACTTGATTAAAAACAACAAAGGGAAATGAAAACAACTTTTTTTAGTGTTTGATTCTTGTATTCTTGTATTTCACCTTTCTTTTGGTACAAATTAAGTATAAAAAATCTATTTATTGGGTCAGCTGTGACCATCTCCTTTGTATGATTAACCTTTCCGCACCTGTTGCACTGAATGAGTTAATAAAACATATGATAAATAATGCATAAGACTAGCGAGGAAGAAAGTAAATGAAGAAGAAGAAAACATTAAAAAATAAAGAGGAAAGCTATCAGAAAGAGAGAAAAAGTGAATGAAGAGTTAAAAAAAGAAAAACAAGATAACTGAATGTCAGAAAGAGGGAAAGGTGGAAAAGAAATGATTAAAAGGAAAAGAAAGAAAGCTGAATATCAGAAAGAGAGAGAAAAAAGAAATGAAAAGAGGATAATTGAATATTTGAAACAGAGAAAGAGATAGAGAAGAAAATAAAAGCTGAGTTAAAAAAGAAAAATATCAGAATATCAGAATCTGAGAGAGGGAGAGAAAATAAGAGAAAAAGAAAAAGAGGAAAGGTGAATATCAGAATCAGAGAGAGGGAGAGAAAATAAGAGAAAAAGAAAAAGAGGAAAGCTGAATATCAGAATTGGCGAGAGGGAGAGAAAATAAGAGAAAAAGAAAAAGAGGAAAGCTGAATATCAGAATCGGAGAGAGGGAGAGAAAATAAGAGAAAAAGAAAAAGAGGAAAGCTGAATATCAGAATCGGCGAGAGAGGGAGAGAAAATAAGAAAAAAAGAAAAAGAGGAAAGCTGAATATCAGAATCGGCGAGAGGGAGAGAAAATAAGAGAAAAAGAGGAAAGCTGAATATCAGAATCGGCGAGAGGGGGAGAAAATAAAAGAAAAAGAGGAAAGCTTAATATCAGAATTGGCGAGAGGGAGAGAAAATAAGAGAAAAAGAAAAAGAGGAAAGCTGAATATCAGAATCAGCGAGAGGGAGAGAAAATAAGAGAAAAAGAAAAAGAGGAAAGCTGAATATCAGAATCAGTGAGAGGGAGAGAAAATAAGAGAAAAAAAAAGGGGAAAGCTGAATATCAGAATCGGTGAGAGGGAGAGAAAATAAGAGAAAAAGAAAAAGAGGAAAGCTGAATATCAGAATCGGAGAGAGGGAGAGAAAATAAGAGAAAAAGAAAAAGAGGAAAGCTGAATATCAGAATCAGAGAGAGGGAGAGAAAATAAGAGAAAAAGAAAAAGAGGAAAGCTGAATATCAGAATCAGAGAGATGGAGAGAAAATAAGAGAAAAAGAAAAAGAGGAAAGCTGAATATCAGAATCGGCGAGAGGGAGAGAAAATGAGAGAAAAAGAGGAAAGCTGAATATCAGAATCGGCGAGAGGGAGAGAAAATGAGAGAAAAAGAAAAAGAGGAAAGCTGAATATCAGAATCAGAGAGATGGAGAGAAAATAAGAGAAAAAGAAAAAGAGGAAAGCTGAATATCAGAATCGGCGAGAGGGAGAGAAAATGAGAGAAAAAGAAAAAGAGGAAAGCTGAATATCAGAATCAGAGAGAAGGAGAGAAAATGAGAGAAAAAGAAAAAGAGGAAAGCTGAATATCAGAATCGGAGAGAGGGAGAGAAAATAAGAGAAAAAGAAAAAGAGGAAAGCTGAATATCAGAATCGGAGAGAGGGAGAGAAAATAAGAGAAAAAGAAAAAGAGGAAAGCTGAATATCAGAATCGGAGAGAGGGAGAGAAAATAAGAGAAAAAGAAAAAGGGAAAGCTGATTATCAGAATCGGCGAGAGGGAGAGAAAATGAGAGAAAAAGAAAAAGAGGAAAGCTGAATATCAGAATCAGAGAGAGGGAGAGAAAATAAGAGAAAAAGAAAAAGAGGAAAGCTGATTATCAGAATCGGCGAGAGGGAGAGAAAATAAGAGAAAAAGAAAAAGAGGAAAGCTGAATATCAGAATCGGAGAGAGGGAGAGAAAATGAGAGAAAAAGAAAAAGAGGAAAGCTGAATATCAGAATCGGCGAGAGGGAGAGAAAATGAGAGAAAAAGAAAAAGAGGAAAGCTGAATATCAGAATCAGAGAGAGGGAGAGAAAATGAGAGAAAAAGAAAAAGAGGAAAGCTGAATATCAGAATCGGAGAGAGGGAGAGAAAATAAGAGAAAAAGAAAAAGAGGAAAGCTGAATATCAGAATCGGCGAGAGGGAGAGAAAATAAGAGAAAAAGAAAAAGAGGAAAGCTGAATATCAGAATCAGAGAGATGGAGAGAAAATAAGAGAAAAAGAAAAAGAGGAAAGCTGAATATCAGAATCGGCGAGAGGGAGAGAAAATGAGAGAAAAAGAAAAAGAGGAAAGCTGAATATCAGAATCGGCGAGAGGGAGAGAAAATGAGAGAAAAAGAAAAAGAGGAAAGCTGAATATCAGAATCAGAGAGATGGAGAGAAAATAAGAGAAAAAGAAAAAGAGGAAAGCTGAATATCAGAATCGGCGAGAGGGAGAGAAAATGAGAGAAAAAGAAAAAGAGGAAAGCTGAATATCAGAATCGGCGAGAGGGAGAGAAAATGAGAGAAAAAGAAAAAGAGGAAAGCTGAATATCAGAATCAGAGAGAGGGAGAGAAAATAAGAGAAAAAGAAAAAGAGGAAAGCTGAATATCAGAATCGGAGAGAGGGAGAGAAAATAAGAGAAAAAGAAAAAGAGGAAAGCTGAATATCAGAATCGGCGAGAGGGAGAGAAAATGAGAGAAAAAGAAAAAGAGGAAAGCTGAATATCAGAATCAGAGAGAGGAAGAGAAAAGGACAGACAATTTGGACCAGTGAAGAAAAATAATAATAGTTATAAAAGAAACCAAAAAAAGAAAGTGAATGAAAGAAAAATGAGAGGAAAGCAAAAAAGAAAGAACGATATTGTAATTAAGGAATAAAAAGAAATGAAGGAGAAAGATGGTTAAAATAAAAATGGAATATAAAACATGAAAATAAAACTGTAATTTGAGAAATGAAGAAAAAGTGAAATGTGAGAGGAAGAGAAATAAAGAAACTGGTTAAAAGAAAGAAAGATTAATAAAAAAGAATCAACAGTTAAAAATATAAGATATATAGATAAATATCTTATTTCCCTCTCTTCACAATCACCTTTGTGTCACCTATACACCCATCTATCTATCTATCTATCTATCTCTTCATATCTGCTTTAATATGTTTGTATCTATTTATCTGTCTATCTATGTATCTATCTATAAATGTATTCATATCTGCTTTATGTTTGTATCTATCTATTTATCTAACAATGTCTGAATGTGTCCATACTGCTTTATTATATTTGTATCTATGTATCTATTCATATCTGCTTTATTATGTTCATATCTATCTATCTATCTATCTATCTAGATAGATAGATAGATAGTGAAGAACACTTTTGGATACTAATGCACTGGAAAGAAATACTGATATGACTGATTTGGGATGCATGACAAGAGTCTTTTGGATCCTTATATACATTTTTATTACTTCAAAAGTTATTTTAGTGGATATCCATACTTAAATAGATTCTTCATTTTTAAACAGTGTTTATTTCATCCACCAGTCTATGTACCCGAGAAAACTTAATATGGAAAATGTGCTCTCTTGCAGGATTCAAACCTGCTTCCACCTTTGCTGGAGGAAGCACCCTCAGATCTGGCATGCATTGACCATACAGCTTTGGAGACCTTCACAGTCAGGCAAGGATCTATTTGCATTAATACACAATCACTAATTAAGATCTTCTTGAAAGATATATATGCTCAGTTTCATTTCAAAATGTAAACAATGCAATTTCTAAAGAATTCATGGCTTTTGCTTTTTAATCTGACATATTTCTATAACTTCAAACATTATTTTTAGTGGATACCCGCATTTGAGTAGATGCTCCATTTTTTTAAACAGTATTATTTTGTCTAACAGTCTGCACCATATATATATATATATATATATATATAGTAGTAGTCTGAAGATCCATTAGCTGAAAGCTTGGTAGGTAGGTTCTGGCTCACTAGGTTTTATATATATATATATATATATATATATATATATATATTTTTTTTTTTTTTTTTTTTTAGAGCAATATTATTTATTTTAGGATATTGCCGAAATCATGTCAAAATGGCTACAAAATCTTTTTTTTTTTTTTTTTTTGAAGGAAGAAACTAGGTTTATTGGATAACACTGAAGTACATTATAGTATAAAAAGAAATGGTAAGTTCAATCTAAGGGAAACAATAATTGAAACAAAGCAAGTTCAGTTGACCAATGATGACAATTCCAGAACAACGTAACTATAAACAAATTTTTTTTTCTATCCTCTGCAAGCCGCTATGATGGAGAAAGCATTACCTCGAACCGTCGCCAGTGAGACACGCTGCAAGAGCCACTCCGTTTCGCGAGGCTCGTTCCTTAATTGAGACGCAATCACGCCAATCCTCCGGAGGAACGCCATCAAATGAGGGCCAATAACCATATTATTTTCTATTTTAAAAATATGGTTCCATTGCTACACAGGAATTACCATGTTTCAAAATAGAAACTAAAATTTCAAATTTAACTTTCAAATCCATAGTTCTATTCCTTCTCAAGCAATTTTTACAATAACCTATAAAGAAATTTACTTCATTTATAAGCATGGACAATTTTAATATTTTAAATTGTTAAGTTAACAGAAAATTCAATCATTTTGATTAGGGGTGGTTGGGTTTTAATTTCCCTAGACAACTTATGTATCGAATATAAGTTAGTTTTAAAATCAGCTTAAGTTAAGGTGGTATAGGGGTGCCTACTCAGAAACAATTTATATATATATATATATATATATATATATATATATATATATATATATATATATATATATACAGTTGAGATCCAAATGACTTGCCATTCCTTCCATATCTGTTTTATCACTATTTTCCTCTCCACAGTATAGTTTCCACCTTTCCTTCACTATCTATCGACAGAGAAGGAGAGAGAGTGAGTGTGTGTCAAATACTGAAGATGATTTGAGAGAAAAGATGGCACAAGAAAACAATTAAAGAGAGTTATATCAAAAAAGAGAAAGTCTGTGAGAAATGTGAAACAAAAAGAAAAATAGGAAAAGAGAAAGAGAAATTTATGAATTATTGACAGTTACATGGAATTTGAATGGTTAGTCAGAACCAAGAGAAAAAGAGAGAGAGAGAGGATAGAAAAGAGAGAAAAAAGGAAAGGTACAGTAAAGTAAAAGAATTAGAGAAAAAGGAAAAAGGGAGAGGAAAAGAGAGGCTGAAATTTCAGTTTACTAGGCAGTTAGCTAGGTCAAATTTGCTTTCAGTTATGAAGGAACAATTTTTCTGGGTGCTGGTATTTACTAAGCTCAGCTTATGGCACAAGGCCACAAGTATGGGTCATCTAGTGACTATCTAGTCAATCAGACCAGCTCACTAACCATTACCTCATACTGAGACAGTCATCCTATCAGTTATGTGGGTGCTGATGGAAAAGAGACTAGCAAAAAGTGAGAGAATATGACTCAACTGAAAGAGTGACAGACAGACAGACAGACAGAGCGAGAGGAGTAGCAGCAAAGGTGTAAGTTGTGTGTCCAGAGGGGGTGGATGTACACTGAAGATGAATTAGAAATACCATTTGTGTCCGCTGGTTTTGTTGATTTTCAATTTAGTTCCCGTAGTTGAGCTCCAAAAGACTTGTCATCCCCACTCCTCCCAGTCAATCTTATCAGTCCCTTTCCCCTCACAGTGTCCACCCTTTTCTTCCCTATCTCTGTAGCTTGTGTCAAGCATCAGTGACAGCAGTGGGGTCGGGGGTGCAAAGAGGTGGGGGGGGGATGAAATCCAAGTAGTAGTCTACATTTCAGGGGACACCAAAAACAAATGAAAGAGAAAAAAGTCCTATTCAATGGTGCTTAGCCCCACCCAAGACTCATCCTCTTTTCTCTGTCCATACCTAGGCTTGTCCCTCTCCCTCTTCACACCCACTCTCTTTGCTTCTATTCTTCACCAATGAGAGTTTTATTCTTTAATTGCTTTTTCACTTCTTTTTCTTTAAAAAATTATTCTTTTTTTCTTCACTTTTTCCTTATTTTTATTTTATTAATTTCTTTCCCTCTCATTTCTTCATTTCATTATCTATTTTTTTTGCTTCTTCATATTATTTTTTCTTTCTCCTTGTTGTCTTACTCACTCATTTCTCTTTCAAATTTTCTTTCCTTTCTTTCTTTATTATTTCTTCTTTCAGATCTTTGATTCATAATTTCTTCAAAGTGTTTCTTATTTTTACATTTTTAATATAGTTTTGTTTCTTTTTATTTTATACACTCATTCATTGCACCATTTCTTTTTTCTATTCTTCATTTTCACTTTTTCTATTCTTTTTTCCCTTCTTCTCTTTCTTATTTACTCTTTCATTTTTTCATTATCATGTCTTTGTCAATTTATTCTTCTTCTATCAGATAATATTTCTTCACGTTTCTTTATTCCTTGTGCACTTTAATGTGTCACATTCTCTTTTGGTTTTTCTGTCATCTTCTCTGCTTTAATCTCATCTCTTTCAGGCTGTTTCTTTTTTCTTTGTTTTCAGTTCTTTCAGGCCAACTTATTCTTAAGTGGATTTCTCTTCATTACCCTTTCTATTAACATAATCCTATTCTATCAAATCTTCACATTTTATTTTTCTTCCAAATTTTCTTTTTCATGTTCTGTCCGTCTACAATTATTCCACTACTTCTTTTACTCTGCCAACTTTCTTCTTCATCCACTTGTAACTTCTTCATACTCATAACTTAATTATTTTCCCCATTCCCTTTTCATTCGTTATTCATTTCTAACTTCTATTTCATTCATTTCTCCTTGTGAACATTCTTAATCTTCTTTCTTTCTCTTGTCATCTTCAATTCGTTTGACTATGTCTTTTCTTCTCATTTCTTTCTCTTTTTCTTTGTAATTTTTACTCTCCTCTTCCTCTCCTACTTCTCTCTCTACATTCATTAATGTTTAATTAATTCTGCCACTAGTTTTATTTTCACTCTTTTGTTTTTTTCTTTTACTTATTATTTTTATTCTTTCTATTCCAATACACAATTTAATTCATTCAATCATATCTTTTACTTTCACTTTCACTTTCTTATTTATTTTTTTAATTTCCTCTTTTTCTTATCGTGAAGCACCTCTTTTCTTCTCTTTTGACCTCATACTTGCCCATCAAGATGGCAAAGAGATGCAACAGATAAATACATGGCAGCAATGAGATGCAATAAGAGGAGAAATGGGTGGGTGTATAGGTGACACCGAGGTGGAGGTGAGGAGAGGAAAAGAAAGTATTTTAGTTGTCCAATGAAAACAGGAAATGCAAAGGAAAAGCACAAAAGAAGAAAATGTCTTTAGATGGCTCTTGTGATGGGAATATGTGGCTTGAATGATACCACAAAAGGTCAGGAGATATTAATGAAAGAATGAAAGAAATAGTGCTATGTAAACAAAGAGAGAGTGGTGGAAAGAGAAGAATAAGCAAGAACACTAGGAAAGAATGGGAGGCAGGGTAATTTGAAAAAGAAGGAAAAGTATACCAATGAAAATGAGGAAGAGAGAATACAGGAAAGAGATGATGGGGAATGAGAGAGAGAGAGAGAGAGAAACAAGGAATGAGAAATGGTTTCAAAAGAAAGAGAAAAAGAGGTAATAAGAAAAAACTGAAAAATAAAGATAGTAAGAAAGAAATTGTAGAAAAAAAAAAGATGATAATGAAGCAGGGAAAAAGAGAAGAAAGAGAGAAACAGTAGTAAAAAGAAGGAAAAGGGTACCAATGGGTAAGATGAAATGAGGAAGAGAGAGTACAGGAAAGAGATGATGGGGAATGAGATAGATAGATAGAAAGAATGAGGAATGGTTTCAAAAAAAGAAAGAGAAAAAACAAAAACATAATGAGAAAGAAACTGAAACAGAGAAAAAGAGAAGAGAGAAAAGGTAGTAAAAAGAAGAGAAAAAAAGTAAAAGAAAGAGAAAAGGATGAGAATAAGAGAAACCAAAGCAAATATGAAATATCAAAAAGAGAGAGAAAAAAAATTGAAAAATATAAAAATAAGAAAAAATATTACAATGACGTAAAAATGTGTGTGTGTGAAGAAGAGTGATCCAGAAATGTATAGAGAAAAAGGTGAAAGAAATGGGAGAAAAATAGGTGAAGAATAAAGAGTGAAAGGTAAAAAAAAGGTTTTAAAAAAGTAAAAATTTAAAAAAGTTAAATAAAATAAAAAAAATGAAAAATAAGAGATAAAATCAAACTAAAATAGAGAATAAGAAAAATAAGCTATTCTGCTGAAAACGATTTTGAAGGATTTTAAAGATGAGATTTGCTGTAATGAACCTAGTTTATAAAAGACACATGAGAATATGAAATGAATGTTTCCAGGATGCAAAGAAAACTGGTAAAATTGCTTGCAAATTTATAATGCAATTCCATTCTAAAAGACTTCTTTTAAAGATAGTCACCTTGAAAAAAGTTTTATATAACACAATAAAACAATAAAAGTCTTTTTCATAGAAAAAGTATTTTTTGGACTAAATATCAACCTAGACTTGACAAACATTTAAAAGAGTGTTACAATTTAATTTTATTGGGATTTTCCCAATTATATTTGGTAACAAAAATATTGTGATGCTGGCAAGAAGAAAGGAACACAAACACAGATGAAAATGTTTGAAAATACTTGTATTTGTAGGAAAAGAGAGGAAAGTTTCTTGCAAACAGTCGGGTTTGCGGAACTTATCTGAAAGATGCATCCTTTTAACAGTTTTACATTTCTTGTTTCATTTTGGCTGAGTTGAAGAAATAGAGCCTTGACTTCTGTGCTTCAGTTGCTGTCTAAATCCTCACACGTCATGGTGTTTAGATGACGGAGAGTGCAGACGCGGAACGTGTTGTCTCTGAAGGTCCCAGCAAAAGAGGAAGAGAGTTCGTAAAAACCGCTGTCATGGGGGTTTGGTGAAAATCTAAAAAGGTAGCCTGTGATTGGTTGTTTTTCATCCAATCACAGGGCACCCAGTTAGCGACTCCATAATAATTTCAATAATTTTTTTAATCATTTCACCCCAAACAAGTCAATAAAGGCACTAAAATTCAAAGTGTTACTGAGTGTTAGAGCATATGAGAAAAAAATACTATTAATAATATAAATACAGAAGAGATAATAATTGACATTGCATTTAAATGTTTGAAGATCAACATTGACTAGGAAGCAAGAAGCTGGAAAAGAGTTCCATGAGCAAGAGATGTAATAGAAGAAACTATTAACTTAGAGTTACATTTAGCCATTTCAAATGTAAAATGATGAAACCTTTAGTACCAATTTAGTACTATGTAGGTACTAGTTACCATAGAGGAAAGTTCATCAGAACAATTACCATGAAAGTATTTATAAAAAAAATCATAGAGAAGCTACATTATGGTGGTAGAAAAGTGACTGAAGCCGAGATGCCAGGTCAGGATCAATAACATTGCAGATACTTCTTTGGATTTTTATCAAGAACCTCTAAATATATAGCAGGAGCACCAGACCAGATGCAGCAGTAATATTCAAAGCAAGGATGAATGGTAGATTTATAAATATGTAAAATAAATTCTGGAGATAAAAATTGTCAAGCATGATACATTGAACCAACTTTCCTAGCAGCAGACCTAGCAATTGATTCAATCTTTCCACATCATCAGCAGAAAGTGTTAGCCTGAGAATACTCAATGAGGTTAGAATCAGGTGGTAATGATAAATGAGGAGTATGATATAAATGGAAAAAGAAGGTGGTAGGAAGTGAAGATGATGAGGATAGATAATACTTCATCATTGATTTAATGGTTGGGAGTAAAGTGTTCAAGGAAGCACCCATGCAGGAGTTTGTTTCACGAAGTGGCAATTCTTGCAAAAAAGCTGAACAGGACTTTTTTCTTACGGTTGTAACATGGAGGAAATGTGGGTGATTCAACTCTATGGACGTAGCATGGCATATGCTCAGACTAAAGGTCGGAACTGATGAAACTAAACATAGCATTGGTCCTCTTATACAATACTGAGATTATTACCCATCATATAATAGCATTTAAATGTTGGGTGCATTCTTTTACCATTGTGGGTAATGTCAACTTCTACCTTTTTGTTATCCATATTTCAGCTACCCCATGTGATATGCATACATTTAACAGGTTTTCATAGCTGAGTAAAGAAAGCTGAAACAAGTCTCATTTGTACTTTGAACTGAATTGACATTTAACAAACCTCCACATTGTTTTCTGCTATTGGGTTGGTGCATAATTATCAGGCGTTTTTTTAAACAATATTTATTATGAAAAAAGAAACATAACAATTCAACAATAACATTTTTAAATGATTATTCCGGAATGTATAATTATTGGCATGCATTTCTACAAGCTGAAAATAAAATAATTATTTTTATTAAAAAAATTAAACAAAACAGCAATTTTTATTAACTAATAACTCGCCTACAAAAATGCCTGATAATTATGCACCGACCCACTGCATTAACTTATATGCACACTCACGTGCATATATATATGCAGAAATTAATACAGTAAAACCTTGAGATATGATCATACTGACATACAAGTTTGTTGAGATATGAGCTGGAGTTCAGCCAATTTTTTTCCTTGAGATATGAGCTGAATTTTGAGATGCAAGCGAGTTTCAGTTAAGCATCTGTTAGTTGGTGCAGCGAATGCCAAGCTTCGAGAGTATTTCCACACACAGTACACATGTTCACCTTTGCCCTGGAAGGATCTCTCTTGTGTTGTGTCTTTTTTTACCGTTATTTTACAAAATTCTTTTCGTGACAACATGGGTCTGAAAAAGACCAATGCTGAAAAGCCAAAACGTATGATTTCACTCGCGGTAAAGAAGGAAATTATGAAAAAAAAACAAAAGAGATGTATGAGGAATGGATTTGGTGAGATAATATGAGTGCTCTAAATCAACAATAAATAAAAATTGTAAAATTTAAAAAAATAAAAAAAATTAGTTACAGTAATGGCTAAAATATAAATGTTTTAAAAAATTTTTAAATTAAGTGTTAATGCTAATCTTTGGTATCGGAGGCTGGACTAGCCGGTGCTAGGATAGGTTAGTGGTTGCTAGGCTAGCTGTTGTTGTCCCTCTATCTCTCTCTCCTCCATCAGTTGGCCGAAGATTCATCTGAACTTCATGGTTTAATACAGTTTATTTCTTTACAATTTGTTTTTTCTCTTTTATTTTATTGTTTGTGAACTATATTTCTTGCTTATTCACACGTTTTTACTTGTAAGAATCCCACAAATACAAAAGTAGGACAGAGTTTTAGGAAAATCAGGGTGATTTTTAAGTGACCTAGAATGGATTAGAAACATTTCCATTAATTTCAATGTTGAAAATTGATATGAGATTTTTAGTTACAAGCTTGGTCTTGGAACGAATTAAACTTGTATCTCAAGGCATTACTGTATATATAACTGGATATATCTGCAGAGACAATATAAATAAAAGCAATAATAAAACAAGTTTTCCTTTTTTTTTTTTTTTTTTTTTTTTTTTTAAGCGTATCACCCCGAGCAAGGCCGGTGGCCACTATCACGCAAGGGGTTACAGAAGGGTTGGAGGAAGAGCAGATAGGAGTGGTAAAGGAAGGGATGTGGAGAAAGAGAAGGACGGAGGGCCGATCGAGGTAGGGAGGTTACGGGAGATATAGAGCGAGAGCAGATAGGAATGGAAGATGTCAGGAAGTGGATAGATCAAGGCAGCTGGAGATGACGATTGACGCTACACTTAAACCGTTGGAGATTGTATTTGTCAGGGAAACAGTAACAGGGAAGGGAGTTCCATAGGCGAGATGTGCGAGACATGAAGCTATTGGAGTAGAAAAGACGTCTACACCTAACAGTTTCTACGGTGAAGGGGTGGGAACGGGATGCCAGCCTCGTAGGACGCTTGAATTCACGAGGCTTAGGGACAAGTGAGAGCAACTCCTCAGAGCAATTACCGTGGAAGTACTTGTTTTTTATCATTCCTTTTATTAATAAATGTTTCATATATATTGGCAGTAATTGTTCTTTTAGATGTGTATTGTTAAAACCAATAGACATTTTGTGTCTATTATATGTAATGATCTATTTTTAAATATATGGATATCTCTCTATATTTCTGAGATGAGGTATTGTTACTATTTACGTTATTTGCAAAAAAGGCATAGCACATAGAATGAGAACGATCTACCTCCGTGGACTAAATAAATGGTTTGGTTTAAAATTCCAGTGTATATTACCTGAAGAAGATCTGCACGTACAACGGCTGAAACATCGTGAATATGGAAATAATGATGAAGACAATAGTCCAAATTATGTAACGAGTGTAAATATCAATATACTTTTGAAAATGTTTTTGTTTTGTGGATAAATTGGCCAAAATTCATATTGTGTAGCTGATATTTTCATCTAAGATCAGCAGCAGGTGAAAAGAAAATGAATTGTGTTTTAAGAAGGAGATTGTATCATTATCTTTTGAAAACCTAAATTGAATGCACATTAGCATAGCATGTCATGTGACACCAAATATCCTATTATAATTGTGCTTGAAGCTCCCTTCATTAGTTCTCATGACCGTTACACCTTTCCAATAACTCATAAATAATGGACTATTCAGTTTTGATCGCATGGAAAGAGAGGAAAGAGACTACTTGATGGATGAAAGAAAGAAAGAAAGAAAGAAAAGGAAAGGAAGATAGAAGTGTTTAGTGGCTGTTTCAGGGAAATAGA
>OZ038477.1:35359258-35399258 GCA_964036315.1 Acanthosepion esculentum
TATATATATATATATATATATATATATAATTTAAATAAAAAACAGACCATTTTAAGGCTCCATTTGTAATAATTTATTTCACCAGAGAATTTTATTATTCTCTGGATCTTCAGACTTCACTTTCAAAAGGTGAAACGAAAAATGAATTTAAAATTTACACTTTTGACAGGCAGTATTAAGCTTATATAAGTTGACATAGAAGGTGGTGAGGAATAGTGTGAGAGACATGGTCGGGTTTAGAGAATGAAAGAAGAGTTTTAAAATTTATTTTTATAGTAATGATACAAAATGGTAATCCGTATGGAATTTCCAGGGAGAGCTCTATGTCAATGGACAGAGCAAAATTATTATTAATTAAAGAATATCAAACACTTAAAATCCCATAGATAATAATACCATATTATATATATAAATATGAGTATATTAATTAGTATATATGAGGTCACATGACTATTGGCTGAAATTAGTATAAGAAAAAATATAAAAATTCATGGTTTATTATCAGTAAAAGTTTTTGTGTTTGGAAGAAAAGCATATAGGTAGAGTAGTTTACATTTTATGTATTTTAAGAACTATCCCATCACGGTACTTCTATAAATTTCAGAATTGGCAGGAATCAGATGAAGTAAGATCTGGAGAATAAAGAGAGTCAGGATTTTTTATTTCCGGTTGAGATCTTCAATCTTTTCAGATGAGTTGTTTTATGGTGTCATGCATTATCATTGATGGAACACTTTACCTTTTGTGATCAGTCAAAGTGTGGCTTTTTAAAAAATATTTTAATTGCTGGCAATAAATACCTAAACTACTCTAATCTTTAAATTGACTGATAGAAACTCAAAGTTACTATTTCAGAAGACTCAGCAAAATCTTCTTTGGATAGATCCATTTGCCTCAATGTAGGCATTGTCTTTATTACATACTTGTAAAATAAATGTTTTTCATTCTGTCCAAAAGTGGCAAGATGCATTTCCAAGAGTGTAGATAAATGCATTTATTAACCCTTACTTTAAGTTAAAGTCACCTTTTGAACGACCTTTGCCAATCTCTTTCATTTAAAGTATTTATCCAGTGAGTATTATTGCTCTTCTAAATTTCATTTTCAATTTTAATTTACACTATTGTCCTCATATTGTTGTTGTTATTACAACATTTTGGGCATTGTGCCTTTTGGCCCTCCCCAGGTATACATTGATCCGAGTAAGCTACAAGGAATTCTGAACTGAGCCCTTTATTTAATCTTCTGGGTAAACTGTTCTTATTCCACTGCCCATATCTAGGGATATGTTCTTATTTTTAGTACAACTCAGTTATTTCTAGCCCTGTTTCCAGAAAATCCAATTATACACTGCCTGTTCCAGGGATTGATCAATAAAACCATATTAATGAACCAATACTTTAGGCTATGTTGAGAACTTGGAGCCTTAAACCTATCCTGACTGCTGATGCGTGCTGCTAACTCTTTTTGTTATGCTTGACTGCATTCACTGAAGCTTTTCTTTTTTGTTACAGCTGCTGCGGCTTTTGAAGACCTGTCATTCTTTTTTATTAGTGGCTCTCATATCATATTTATTTTTATGCTAGGCCCACTAAGGGTGTCCTCATAACCTTTTCATGTATATTCTCAGACAAAAATTGATAATCAGTTTTAATTTGGAAGTCATATACTACTATAGATATACTGACAATATTTGTTTATATGGATGCATGATGAGTATATCCTATATGCAGGGCCAGATTTAGGCCTTAAGAGGCCCTAGGCTAATAGAATTTGGGTCCCCTTCATTATGTATGTCTCCCCCATGTTTATAAAAAAGTATATATTTTTTGATTCTGCTCTTTTGGTGTAAAACATGAAACATTTCAGCTAAATTTTTTAATGATTTTGAAACTCATCCAATTTATCATTAGCAACTTCATGAAATTTTTTATCCAAACTTTACACCCTAAAAGCACTCCCATCAAATTTAAAAGACCTTCTTCAACTAGAGGGGCCCAAATATTTTCAAATTAGTTCAAAGGAGACCCATTAAATCTGAAAACAAGCAAATCTTAATCAGAGGCCCAAGATTAGTAGGCCCTTGAGAGCCCCTCTAGTTATAGAGCCTCTGGGCTGCAGCCCATCCTAGCTTATATGCAAATCCAGCAATGCCTATATGACTTTACTAGAAGGCATGGCAGAGAAATGGTTAGCAGCTCGGATTGAGGAATCAGAGAGCCGAGTTTGAATTCAAGTTGAATCCATTACATTCACTTACATGCTAATACCCTTGGGAAAGGTATGCAACCTCTTGTTCTCCCTCCAGCTATGGGTAAATAGTCGGACAAACTGGGTTCTATAGCCTTTGATGGCAACTGATCTAGAAGAAGGACAACTCTGAATTTAAAACCTGCATGGGGTCGTTTGGGAGCCTTGTGCCATGTAGTGCACCAGGTTTCTGTATTCGACCCTTCAAAAAGTGTGGATGGTTCTGCACAAAGCCTTCACCACTATAATCAAATCATATGTGCTGGTGTCTGGCTGTCAGTTCCTAGGAACTGAGCTGCTTGACCCTCATACATTGAATACGATGGGAGCGCTAAATATACATATATATATATATATATATATATATATATAAGCAATTACTCTAAGAGCATTAAATTTACACTAGAATATTCTTATACAAATATTTCTTTTTAGACATATTAGTATTCATCACCAACAATAAGATATCCACATCACTTTTCCCCAAACCTGCAGACAGTCACTGTTATTTCAATTTTGATAGCTACCACCCAACCAATCTAAAGAAATCCATAATCTATAGCCAATGCTTACACATTAAATGAATTTGTTCAAATATTAAGGACTGCAATTACATATAGGTTCACTTAGTACCACTTTTGCAATACAAATTTCCCCCTAAAAATAATCAAATAATCTATAAACAAAGCTAGTGTAGTCTTTTAGTCTACAAAATAAAAAAAATAAAAACATGAATACCCAGGGTATTTGATTTAATTAATGTAAATAAATTGTCTCATTTCCTCAAAAGATACTTCTGAAATCTTAAACTACTTCTTCTATGTGCCATGTCCATTCAGGACATTGGCAATCATGATCCTCCACAATTTCCTGTCTTTTATAGCTTTTAATAAATTTTGTCTTTTTGTTATCTTTTCTAAACCCTGTTCTGCCATTTTGTTTACTCATGCTCACTAGGTAAGTTATGTAATATCTCCTTTGTCTAACCTACCTTCAACCCATCCAGTGATTATCAAATTTTCCAAGCCCTCCTTCTTCATTATATGCCTTCGAAACTTCAACTATCTCTTTCTGATGTCAAGTATGAGTCACTTCTGTCCCCATTCTCTCCAAAATCTAATCATTGCTCACATGTTCAGTCCATGGTACTTTCAGCATGTCTCTGCAGAACACCACCTCTATTGCCTTGTCTCCTCCCCACTTATAACTTTTATATCTTAAAATCAGATATGCTAAAAACAAGCTATTATCAATATTTTTATAATAAGGATAGATATCATATGCTGAAACACACAGGATAAATTGGTCATATAAATATATCCCCAAAAATTTACCAACAATGCTTTATAAGAATTTTCTTGTAAAATTTTGACTTGAATAGTAAAATGTAAAATATATATATAAACAGTGGACATTGAGGTCAACACCAAGCAGCAGCAGTCATGCTTGCACACAATCTGCAGGACATCTGAAGATTGTATTCAAGCATGAAACAGAAAATCATTGCTTGGTGTTGACCTCAGTGTCCACTTTCATATTTACATAGCTCTATCAATGATATTGAGCACTTTTACCCATAAATATAAGATATATTAAAACTATATTTTTATTACATATATATATATATATATATATATATATTTATATATATATATATATATATATATATATTTATATATATATATATATATATATATATATATTTATATATTTATATATATATATATTTATATATATATTTATATATATATATATATATATATATATATATATATATATATATATATATGAAAAATTTCTCAGTTAATCTGTAGAAAAAGACAAATGTATAAAAGTAAAGGACAGTAGGAAAACTGTATTATTAGCCAACACGTTTTATCCAATGTGGACTTTTTCAAGTTTTCCTATTGTCTTTTACTTATATATATATATATATATTTGTGTATTTAGGCAAAAATTCTCTTTCAGACATGTCTGACTGAATGAATTACAAAAATTTTGTCTGCTTATTTTTATGATAATCCTTTCATATTCACAAATATTTTAATCGTAATATACAGAAAAATATTTGTGAATATGAAAGGATTATGATAAAAATAAGCAGACATAATGTTTGTAATTTATTCAATCAAACACATACATACACACACATATATATACATATATATATGTATTACTTCAAAAGTTATTATAGTTGTTACTTGTATTTGAAATAGATAGCACATTTTAATTTTTATTGTGAAAGAATATGAGAAAAAGACAGGACAATAAAAGAATAAGAATTTAGAAGACAGAAGATAACAATTGACATTGCATTTATATCATTAGATCAAACTTAACTGTGAATCAATAAGCCAGAAGAGATTTCCACAAGCAAGAAGTACAAGAGAAGAAACTGTTAGCATAGAACCTACAGTTACTTCTAGCCATTTCAACTGTAAAATGATGAGGCCTTATCAGCAATCTAATACTATGTTTAAATTCATAAAGTCTAGATACCAAAGAGGAAAGTTTATCAGAACAGTTATGATAAATATATATAGAAAAGGCAAAGGGGAGCTACATTACAGTAGTTGGAAAATGACTCAAACTGAAATGCCAAAATCATTGCAGATTCTTTGTTGTATTTAATGAAGAATCTCTAAATATATAACAGAAGCACCAGGCGAGATGTGGCAGCAATATTTAATGATATATACTAAAATGGTGGTGCAATCAATGGATTACCTGCCGAAAGACCTAAAACCTTAGACAAGAAAAAATCCCAAATTAAGAAATAAAAAAGAAAAACAAATGACCAAATGCCTACAGCAGCAGTAAATTAAAGTGCTGAATGCCTAGGCTATCCAGACAGAGCCAAAAACACTTCAAAACATCACCACTCAATAAATCACAGCTCTAGTCACTACTTAAGTTTCATGCCATTGTGATCTTCTAGTAACTAATATATACACACTCACACACACACACACAAATACACACATATATATATATATATGCCAATCAATTTTATATGTGAAACCAATTAAAAAAACATTGCTAGCTACAAAAGATAGGAAGTTGTGGAAATTCATGATCGTCCATGTCCTGAAGGGACAAGGAACTTAAAATAGAAGATAAACTTGCAATAACTCTACAATAAAAATATCTGTAGAGTTTTTCAGAAACATAACCCAACAAAAATCAACTATAAAAATATAATATTATATATGAACAATATAAATATATATAAGTATTATGCAGGGTGCGATGGATAAATTGTCATCTAAATTATACACAAATGAAAATAACACTGACATCTCATTTTAACAGATGTATCTACCAGAGTTAAAGAAAATATCTTGAAATACTAAAGAGTAAATTTATCCAATAAAGTCACCATTGGCTTCAACCACGTCCTCCAGATGACTTCAGAATGTCCTGCAACTCTTTTGGAAGGTCCTTTTGTTTAAGTTGGTGAATGCTGCCATAATTCTTGCCTTCAGTTCATCTTTGGTGTTACAAGGAGTTTTTTTTTGTCCTCTTGCTCAACTGTGGCCTAGACGTAATAATCAAGGGGATTGCAGTCCAGAGAGTTAGGTTACCACATGGAAGGGGTGATGTGATCGCAGAAATTGTTGAACAGTCATGACTGGGTTCTCCTGCTTCTGTGGCATGCTGCAGAGTCTTGTGGCCATAGGGTCTTTCAGCAGCCCCCCTCTTGATCCAGAACAGCACTACCTCCTCAAGGCACTTGATGTAGTCCTCTGTGTTGAGTTTGAGGCCCTGTGGGAAAATGAATGGAGGCATAACATTGGCATCACTAATGATCACTCCAAACACGTTCGTAATCATCATTAGACTTACCCAGCTCTTTCCAAATCCCCTGCACTGTCTTCAGATTGAAACCTAAACACACTGAAATTTTCTCACAGATGGTGCCCAACTGACCCTACTATACTGTGCAGTTGAGAAAATCAAAAACAAACAATGCGCATGCATGAAATTAAAAATATAAAATGGCAGCAATTTTCCCATTGCACCCTGTATATGAACAGTATAAATATAATATCTGTATATAGTCAATATGAATATTATAGTGATTTTCCAGTTATAGCTCAGATGTGGCACAAGGCCGAAAGTATGGGGCACCCAGTGAGGATCAAACTCACTACTCAGTCATAATTATCCTAGCGAGACAAGCTTGCTAACCATTACACCACCCCGAGGTGCCCTAATATAGTGATTTTTCTAGCATAGCTTAAATATGGTACAAGGCCGAAAGTATGGAGCACCCAGTGAGGATTGAACTCACTACCTACCCAGTCACAATTGTTCTAGGGAGACAAGCTTGCTAACCATTACACCATCTTGAGGTGCCCAATATATGTATATTATATATGTACAGTATAAATATAATATGTGTATATTATTTATGAGCAATATAAATAATTGTATATTATATATTAACAGTACAGATATATGTATATTATATATGAACAATACATAATATATATATATATTATGAAAAATATAATTGTATATATATATTATGTATGAACATTATTAATATAGTATGATATGTATATTATATATGAACATAATTAATAAAATATGTGTATTATATTTGAACATTATTAATATATATGTGTATTACATGTGAACAATCTAAATATAAGCTTGAAAATACAAAAAAATCTAAATCAGATGAGAATTGAAACCAAACTGAAATGACAGCGCCTATTTTCTTTGGATTTTTGGACTTTGTCTCTCTTCATTTTTTTCTTTTAGTTTTTTCTTCAAAAAAAGGAAGTCTGAGTTTTTTCTATTTCAAAGAAAATTTTTAAAAACTTTCTGAAAAAAAAAAGAACAGAGAATTAAATTTTTTTTTCTTTGCTAACTGCAGTCTTCTGAAAAACTAGATCTCCTTGAGAGAAATGTCACTCAA
Organism: Acanthosepion esculentum; assembly: GCA_964036315.1. Classification (NCBI taxonomy): domain Eukaryota; kingdom Metazoa; phylum Mollusca; class Cephalopoda; order Sepiida; family Sepiidae; genus Acanthosepion; species Acanthosepion esculentum. Next base: position 35,366,434 of record OZ038477.1, read on the forward strand.
TAAAGCTTCTTGACTGCTTAACTCGAAAACCATAACAAAAGTTATAATACTTTCTTTGCAAAGCAGGGGACCCATTTTGTCTTTCTTCTTCCTCCTCTTGGAGTGTCTGCCACAAGCTGTACTCCCAGCAGCTGCCTTTTCGCTATAAGATACACAAGGATTAGCATCTCTAAACATTTATTCTTTGCTCACAAATGTTATTGTTGTTCTGGTTGTCGTTGTTTTTATAAGAATCATTCAGATAGAGGGTGGATGGGACGGAAAGAGATGTGGTTATTTGCCATTTTTGTTCTATCTATCTATTTCTGTTCATATCTATCTATCTATCTATCTGTCTCAGTCTGTTCATTATCTATCTATCTATCTCAGTCTGTTCATTATCTATCTATCTGTCTATCTCAGTCTGTTCATTATCTATCTATCCATCTCAGTCTGTTCATTATCTATATATCTATCTCAGTCTGTTCATTATCTATATATCTATCTATCTATGTCAGTCTGTTCATTATCTATCTATCTGTCTATCTATCTATCTCAGTCTGTTCATTATCTATCTATCTATCTATCTATCTATCTATCTATCTATCTATCAATCTATCTATCTCAGTCTGTTCATTATCTATCTATCTATCTCAGTCTGTTCATTATCTATCTATCTATCTCAGTCTGTTCATTATCCATATATCTATCTCAGTCTGTTCATTATCTATGTATCTATCTATCTATCTATCTATCTATCTATCTATCTATCATTGTCTGTTCATTATCTATCTATCTATCTATCTATCTATCTATCATTGTCTGTTCATTATCTATCATTGTCTGTTCATTATCTATCTATCTATCTATCTATCTATCTATCTATCTATCTATCTATCTATCTATCTATCTCAGTCTGTTCATTATCTATCTATCTATCTATCTATCTATCTATCTATCTATCTATCTGTTTGCCTGCATCAGTGCCTGTTTAGTTTGTCTGGCTGTTATTTCGATTTTTATAGCGTTTTGTCTGCATCTTTGTCAGTGCTTCAAGAGTATTTCACTTCTGTTGCAAACAGATGTTTTGTCTGCTGTCATCTCTTTCTTATTATGTGTCATCTTCACATTTACATCTGTTTTCACTTTGCATAGAAAACACATTTAGCCGGTCTCTATTCTATCATTCACACTATGTAACATCACTTAGGTTTGTATTATCGGATCCGATTGAAACTGTTTGACTGCCTTTGCTGGCTTGAAAACATCATAGGTTGTTCATCATGAGATTATTTGCACACACTTGTATTATATAATTTTGTATAATAACATAGTTTTTAAGTTCTGCTAAATATATGCTTAATACCAGGAGCATAAGCAGTGTGGATATAAGTATCAACACTGATTAGTGACAGTCTGTTTTATGCTTGAACATAATTACCCATGTGGGTGAAGGATTAACTCGTCTATTTATATATGTTTGTCTCTGAGGGATTATAGGTAGGAAGGCCAGTTATGTCAGGTTTATTGTTCTATTCTATTAAATCAGATGACTTATAGGCTAATAGGAAAATGTTCACTTTTTTGTCAGTTGTATTTTATGATGGCTTTTGTATAGGATTGTTTGTTATTAATTATCTAGGTCATTAATGGATGGATCATAAGTTTAAGGTTTAGTTTTAAGTCATTTGGTGAAAAAAAAAAAATATATATATGGTGTTGGACTCTCCTGTCAAGCAGCTCAGTTCCGAGGAACCGACAGCCAGACACCAGCACATATGATTTGATTATAGCGGTGAAGGCTTTGTGCAGAATGAACCACACTCTTTGAAGGACCAAATATAGAGACCTGATGCACTACATGCCACAAGGTCCCCAAATGACCCTCCGCAGGTTTTGAATTCAGAGTTGTCCTTCTCCTAGATCAGTTGCCATCCAAGGCTATAGAACCCAGTCTGTCCTGCTATTTACCCAAAGCTGGAGGATTCATACCTTTCCCAAGGGTATTAGCACATAAGGGAATGTAATGGATTTGACTGGAATTCAAACTCAACTCACCAATTCCTCAATCCAAGCTACTATCCACTACTCCACCACCTCTCATATATATATATATATATATATATATATATATATATATAGGGAAGAGGGTATAGTTGTTCCAACAAGAGAAAGTGTATATTTTTAAAAGAAGATAAATCACAAATATTTTTGGTTGAAATGTGGATTTTTTATTTTAAAATATATATTATACTCTATTTTCCATAATTCTGCTACACAAGTTTCTGGTTTTGTGACTTTCTTCAATCAAAAAGTAGATATTTACACATATTATAAAAATAAATTTCTTGCATGGTAGTGATTCAAATATCTTTCTTGGACAGGTGATAAAAGTTTTTATATATATATATATATATATATATATATATATATATATATATATATATATATATATATATATATATTGCATATAGTTCTCTTGTTAATATTTTGTTCTTTCATGTGGTATGACATCATAGAACTTTATTATGAATTTACAATTTGCATGTGATAGTTTGCATCTGTTATCATCACAAAGCAATCTTCTATGTCAGCATAACAGAATCGACTACTGTATTTGATCATTATGTGTGTATGATACTTAAAGATATATATATATACATATGTGTATACATATATATATATATATATATATATATATATATATATATATATATATATACATTTGCTCATATATATATATATATATATACACTTTATATATATATGTAAATAGATATTTTCTTACTTTTATTAGTTCTACCTATGTACATCTTTAAATGTATTTTATCAAATTAATAATGTTATACATTGTTCTCTAATAAGTTAACTTTTTAGTGCTTGACAAATAATTATGGTACAGCAGAATGTTACAGACAAAAATATACAAATGCATTTGCCCGATAAGATTTCTTACCAGTTATCTTTTATTTTCATGTAGATCCTCATGATTAAACTTTGATTCTTGCTCTTTAGTAATGTTTCTATTTTCTAATTATTTCATGCCCATAACCCCTTACCTTGTGTCTTAGTGGTTTTATTGCCTTGCTTGAAGTGAACTAAATTAAAAAAAATTAAGTTCAAACAAGTAGTGTTTTTGTATATATATATATATATATATATATATATATATAATATAAAAGGCTCAAACACTAATATTACAGAGTTATATTTTATTTCATTAAGTTCATAATAACAACCCAACTCCTTAGACCTACAAATTCAGAAAGCTTTTTGAAGTGTAGGTCTAAATTGAATTTATAGTGTTTGAACCTTTCATATTATATTCTTGCTCTGTCTCTGACATACAGCTCTACCTGGATTATATCCTCTTGGAAACATATATATATATATATATATTGACCACTAATATTATCAATATCTATCTATCTATCTATATCTATCTATCTATATATATATATATATATATATATATATATATATATATATATATATATAAATGTAATGAGAACAAAAATAATATAAATTCTAATGTTCACAGCATTAATTCCAATGTGAGCTCAATACCAAGAGTAGAGCAATAGTTATTTATTATAGATTTTTACATGCTACATTTGTTGTGAGTAATTGTTTTTGTCTGCATGTAAAAATCTATAATAAATATATATATATATATATTCTTTAAAAATCAGGAGGTCAATTATAATATGCAATCATAGTTTCAACCTGACAGTCTCTTTAGGCAATATATCACCTGAAGAGACAGTCAGGTTGAAACCATGGTTGCTTATTTTAATTGACCTCCTGATTTTTAAAGTTATAAGCTCTACATGTTTTTTTTCACACGGGTATTGAGCACTTTTTAATACTACTGTTTCTTGGTCTGCTTCAACTCCGACCATTAACATTATATATATATATATATATATATATATATATATATATATATATATATATATCAGTGGCAACTCTAGGTCATTAATGTTTGTCAGGCTCATTACAATTTTTACTAAAATATACTATTGGTATAACTTAGATGCTTACATGATTTCTTTTTACTCTAACAAAAATATATAATTTTTATAAATCTGTGTGTGCAATTAAAGAAAAAACATATTTTGGTATTTTAATATTAATTGTAATAATTCAACAAAAATAAACATTTATCTTAAAACAAATTTCCAGACACATAAGAAAAAGAATGAAGATAAAGCCAGATATGTTTCTTTTTTAAAAAATAACATGTATATATATTGAGTGCGTGTTTGTATATATATTTATGTATCCCTCTTCCTGTGAATTTTTACTTTAATTTATTGTACAAGTTTATCATCAGTACTGCTGACTGATATCATATTTCCTCAGCACTACCTCAGTCACTCCTCACCCCAACCCTCCAATCAAAGAGTTAAGGCTGCCACTTTATTTGATTTTTACTGAATTTAAGATTGGGATTAATTTAATTTGCCCTTTCTCAAAAGAGACATTCCGTTAAAAAACCTTATTCTGTATGGAATAAATTACTTAAAATAGACATTTGGAAACAATAATTTGAAATAAAACATTTGCATACAAGTCATTAGAGATTTTTAAAAGATTATTTATAAAATCAATCAAGAAATACATTGCCTATTAAGTCTATTTTGTTTCTTTTCCTCCTCATTCGTCTAAACCATTTTTCTCTTTTCTTTCTCATTTCATTCTCTTCTTTCATCTTCCTCTTTCTTCTATTTACTTTTCTTTTTCTCTTTTCTTTCATATTTATCTAAATCATTTTTGTCTTTTCTTTCTCGCTTCACTCTCTTCTTTCTTTTTACCTTTCTTTTCTCTTTTCCTTCCCATTTTTCTCTTTTCTTTCACTTTTCACTTTCTTCTTTCCTCTTTACTTTTCCTCCTCATTTATCTAAACTATTTTTTATCTTTTTTTCCTCATTTCATTCTCTTCTTTCCATTTTCCTTTCTTTTCTCTTTTCCTTCTCATTTCTCTAAACCATTTTTATCGTTTCTCCTTCATTTCACTTTCTTCTTTCCTCTTTACTTTACCTCCTTTTTTATCTAAACTATTTTTTATCTTTTCTTTCTCATTTCACTCGCTTTTTTCATTTTTTCTCTTTTGTCTTTTTCTCCTCATTTTTATCTCTTCTTCCTCTCTTCACTCTATTCTTTTATTTCTTTTCTTCATCTTTCTCAACTGTTTTTACTTTCTTTCTCTTTTCCTCTTTGTTTTCTGTGCCATTTTTATTCTTTCTACCTCTTTTCTTTCATCTTTTCTTTTCTTCATCTTTCTCAAATTACTTCACCATTCTTTTGTCACTTCCTCTTTATTTCTAACACTTTTCTTTCTCTACCTCTTTTCTCTTTTCTTTTCTCTTTCTTTTCCCAATCTCATTTTATCTACTCTATTACCAACCTTGTTCTTATGTACACACAATTCAAAATCACCTCAACCCGTTTCTTGTTTTTCCTTTTTAACTGTCCTTTTATACCCCCAAAATTTTACCTATTTTGCAACATCCCCTTCCCCACTCAAATGCTGTTACCTTTTTACCACTTCATTCACTTTCATTCTTCCAGGAAACTTAATCTTTTTTTTTATTCATTCTTATATCATTTTTTTTTTTTTTACTTTCATTTTCATTATTTTTATTATCTTTGTGTATTTCATTTCCATCGTATCATTTTTCTTCATCATTTTTTTTATTCATCTTCATCTCATTTTTTTTCACAAATCCTATTCTTTACAAGCATGCTTTATTGAGTTTTTCTCTCTGTTTCAGTCTCTCATTTTTAGCCTCATTTCACCTGATGATGTTGTGACCAAATTTGCTTAAATGAATTTCAATATGTAGCAAATGTTTTCCTACCAGAAAGATTTCTTCTTCCTTTTTATTTTTATTCATATTTTTGTCAACCCAAAGCTTAAGAGTCTTCCACTCCTGACAATAAATCTATGAAAGAATTGTACAAATCTGAGTGTCATGACTCTTTCAGGATGTTCTTTAGTTAACTTGCTTAAATTTGAAAAATTAGATTATATCCAAGTCTTGCACACTGTAAGTACATTGTACTTATGTTGGGGTTCAGTTCAGTTAATGCTCACTGACCAAAGAGAAGGAAAACGTTGTTAAGGAACTGAATTAGATTTACCATTAATTTAATCAAGAAGATGGAACTTGTTCTGTTGATTAAGACACCACACACAGTTGACATAATAGCTTCTGTGTGACATTCCACAAGGTGTTAGCTAACAGACCAATGAAGAAATAAGCTTAAGTCTATGACAAAATGGCTAGTTGTTGGCATAATTAAATATTTAAGTCATTATCTTGTACATTTTTCTAATTGAGTAGATGTAAGAGAAGACAGAAATCCTCACAAATCTTTTATTAATTTCTGTTATTCTAAAGATATAGTAGTTTGAGAAAAACAAAAGATAAATAACTTAGTAAGGTCTGTCTGAAGCCACAACTTAAGGCCATATGATCTGCATAAACCACAAGTTATGTGATCACTTTTTGTTCAAAAGAGTCACCTACTAAAGTACTTCTCAGTGATTGGACAAGAATTAAAATCAAAATTAAACAGAACAGATCAAAAAGCCAAACAAAATCCTCCCTGGGAAAAAAAAGAAACAAAACAAAATCCCTAGTAACATGACAACTGAGAATACCCCTCCATACCTAGAAGAGATAGATATATAAAAAGGAAAAAAAAAAAAAAATGCTCCTGCGGAAGCAGACTCACAGTGGAGCACTTCATGTTGAAGTGTGGTACCATCTCCAAAATAAGATGAAAATATTATAACCAGAAGAGCCTCAGAAGAGACAGACACCAACAAGATATACAGTTTCCTTTCAGAAATCGGTATCCATAAAAAAAATTTAAAAAAAAAGAATTTTTTCCTTTTTATAACTTAACCCAATGTCACCATTAAGCTCTGCTAAAGTACTTGCAAGAGCCTCTAAGGCCGGAATATCAGAATATCTATCTATATGTCGAAGTGTGATTATCAAGCTATCTGTCTGTTTGTAAAGGTGTAAATATCAACATATATATCTTAATATTGAAGTATGAATGACAAGATATCTATCTATTTATCAAGATCCAGATATCTATTATTGGCATTAAATAACCCAACAAGGTTGATATGCCGTAAAATACAAACAAAATCATTAAAAACTGCTTCAATTCTGAGAATGAGTTATTGCTGTATTTATGAACACAGTAAAAAATACATTTAGAATGTTTCCATTGTACCACGTTTGCTGTGTTAGGTTTGGGGGTTTTGTTTGACGTTGAGGAGTTGTATGTTGACAAGCAAAATCTACAAATGTTGAAATGGCTCAGAAAATAGACAAAATGAATCAAATGAGATAGATATTTTTTATTCTATCGGGAACTTTTAGTATTGAGAATGTTCAAGTATAGATCCTGAGAGAAAGTGTTAATTCAAGGAATGGTCTTATGATTAGTCCCTGTAAAAATTAAGAAATGTTTGAACTTACTCTGTTGGCCACTTAAAGAGTGAGTGTATAAGGTATCTTGTCTAAGCTATGTGCATCTGTTCTCAGAGTGCTAAGTTTAGCATCCTATCTGGTATCATATGAAAGAGGGATTTGCACTGTGCATACTCCTAGTTTTTTTACACATGCCATTCTGTTTCATCTGTGATAACAGTCTCATACTATCTTCAATAAATCACCAATTCTTGATGTGACATTAGACCTTGTATCAGACACACAAGATATGTCCAACTGCTAAACATGCTTCTTTTACACAACTAAGGCATTAAAGACACTAAGACACAAAGGGTTACTGAGTGTGAGCTAATACAAAGAAAGAAAACATTATTAAGGAAAGAGAACAACAAAAGAACAGGAATTAAGAAAAAAGATACCAATTGACTCTGCATTTAAGTTTTAACTGGGAAGCAAGAAGCTGGAACAGAGTTTTGCAAGTGAGAAGTGCAAAAGAATAAACTGTTACCATAGAACTTACAGTTATATTTAGCAATTTCAACTGTAAAATAATGAGGCCTTGCCACCAATCTAGTATTATGTTTAAATTCATAAAGTCTTGGTACCAAAGAGGAAAACTCATTAGAAGAATTACGAAGAAAATATTTATAGTAAAGGAACAAAGAAGCTATGTTATGGTGATGGGAAAGTGAATGATGCTGAGATGCCATGGTGATGGGAAAGTGAATGATGCTGAGATGCCATGTCAGGACCAATAACATTGCAAATTCTTGTTTTTTTATCAAGAATCTCTAAATACATAGCATAAGCACCAGACCAGATGTGATAGCAGTATTCAATGTGTGGATGAATGGTAGACTTATAAATGTGCAAGATAGATCCTGGCAAGAAAATGATCTACTATGGCACAGTGAACTAGCAGTAGACCTAGATTCAATATACTTTTTCCATTTCATACCAGCAGAAAACAGCCTAAGAAGGTACAAGGAGTCATTATTCTGGAGTGTAACATCAGTCATGGTGATGAAATGCAAAAAAAAGTTTCCAAAATGAATAAAAGTGACCAGGTTTATTTTGGAGGCATTATATTTAACAACCTTGTCTCATTTAGCAAGAAATTGTAGTTCATTTTTGAGATCAGCTGCCAATTTGACCGTATCAAACCAATAGTAAATACTTCTGTCATTAGAAGATATACCTCCCTATTAGGTATGCCTGAAAAACAGAATCCTGAGCAGAAATTCTAACAGAAACAGTTTCTTTTCACTTTACTAAGTCTCTTTGGAAAAATATAAATCTATCTTTTCTATCCTCAACTATGAGTTAAATAGTAGAGTAGACTAGGTTCTCTAGCCTTGTTTGACAACTGGTCTAAGAGAAGGACAACTCTGAATTTAAAATTAGCTATGGGAAATATAAAAAAGTGGGTTGGTGCTTGCAATCTTACCTTGTAAAAATCTACTGGCTAAAGATGATTGGTGTACAACAATCAGTTGAATTATTCACAATGTTTTGGACGTTGTACACTCCGGCATTCTTCAGATGATTGGAATTTCGAACTGAACTCCTTATTTTTCCACCAGGGTAGATTGATCTAGTTCCATGTACCATCCCTCCTAGATGTCTCCATTATTTCCCTTTAACTCTTTGGTTCATCACAGCTGTGGCCTGGTATTGAACTCACAACTCTTTGGGTCTAGTCACTGGATTTATCCACTGGGCCATGTGTCCTTGAGGAAATAAAGGGTTTGGTTTGAAATTCCAATCACCTGAAGAAGGCCAGAGTTTACAATGGCTGAAATGTTGTGAATATGGCAATGAAGATGAGGATAACAGTCTGAATAATGAAAATAATGCAAGTAATCATAATACCTCATCTCAAAGATATAGACAGGATCAGCTGTATTCTAGATTATGGATATATTCTTATTAATGACCTGTCAAATATCTATGATTTATGTTCACACATTGGGGTCATTTATGTCAGCTTCAATATCTGTCTTAACCCTTTAAAGCCAAAAACACCCAAATGTGCAAACAAGTTTCCCATGCACTTGAATATGCCTGCAATTGGGTAGTTCTGTATTTCAATAAACAAGATTGACACCTTGAGATGTTGAAAGTCTACAACTTCTTCAATGTCTAGAATTTTTACAATGTTGTAGAATTTCTAAAACCATATAAGATAACCAAGGGATTAATGGAATTAAAAATGCTCTTTATATCTTGGCTTTCTGTGTAAATGGTGGTCTAAATTTACCATTACAATAAAACGAAACCAAGAATTCACAATGCATCTCACATTTATACCTCAGTTATCCACTTGCTTGATAATCAAATCAGTTGTCAAGCTGTGAGTTCAGTCCTCTTTGGGTACCTCACTACTGTAGCCTTGATCATAGCTTTGTAAATGACTACCATATCTAGTCCATTTAAACATCTGGTTGCTATATCACCATTAATGACCCTGTCATAGATGTATGTTTTAGTCTTGAACCTGATGGTGTAATATTGACTTTGTTCAAAATAGCTGAGAGTTAGGAAGGCCGTAATTAGAGTATTGAAGGAATAGAAGACTAAGTAGAGAAAACAAAGAAGGAAATGTTTATTAAATACTCACACATAGAACATGAGAACTTGAGTAAATCAACTACTACTCAAATCCTATTCTAATGTGGCTACTTGCCATATTTATAAGTAGGAGCAGTCCATTGTCAAATTAGAAGGGAAGAGCAGGAAGTAGGCTGAGTCGATCGGTGAGTGTAACTATTTTAGAGTGTGTGACAGACGGGTTAATGGAAGTCACGGAATTTTATCACTAGACTCATACAGAGAAAGGAAAAACTTGAGTAAGTCAAATACTACTCAAATCCTACTCTAATGTGGCTACTTACCATATTTATAAGTAGGAGCAGTCCATTGTCACAGTAGTAGGGAATAGAAAGTGCTTACTTTTTCTCTTACTTTTTAATATCATATCTTAAATGTCCTGGTAATTTACATGTGTTGCATTTAGATCAGAAGTTGTAAAGCACCTGATAATTAACCATAAGTGTGTTACACAGCACTAGGAGAATACGTTCTCTGTTTTGTGCAGATCGCACACCCAACTTCAGCTTGAATTACTTGAAACAATTTTTGTTAAGTTTAAACAGTGTAAAAAGAAGGAATGGCTGCTTGGTCTTAATGTCATCTGTATTTAAATATATTATTGTCAGTATATTACTAATGGGTGTATTTTTTTTTCTTTTTAATTGATACGTATACTTATTTTATTAGTCTCGATCAAGGTTTTGATAGGAGAGAATCGAAAACGATTTACTCATTTTTTTTCTTTTTTATGTGTCTTGTAATGTTGTCTTTTTTCAAAATAGCCGAGAATGAGGAAGGCAGTAGTTAGAGAGACTATTGAAGGTACAGAAGACTAAGTAGAGAAAAGAAAGAAAAAGAGGTTTATTAAATACTCATACATAGAACGGAAAAAACTTGAGTAAATCAAATACTACTTAAATCCTACTCTAATGTGGCTACTTGCCATATTTATAAGTAGGAGCAGTCCATTGTCAAATTAGAAGGGAAGAGCAGGAAGTAGGCTGAGTCGATCGGTGAGTGTGACTATTTTAGAGTGTGTGACGGACGGGTTAACAGAAGTTATGGAATTTTATCAATAGACTCATACAGAGAAAGGAAAAAACTTGAGTAAGTCAAATACTACTTAAATCCTACTCTAATGTGGCTACTTACCATATTTTAAGTAGAAGCAGTCTATTGTCACAGTAATAGAGAAGAGAAGGAACTATGCTGAGTCCTACTCTACAACAATGAATGTAATTTTAAGGCTTTAATATTTGCTTTAAGGAATCTGTCTATATTTGTGAGATGAGGTATTATGTACACTATTTACATTATTTGGACTATTGTCCTCATCTTTGTCGCCATATTTATTACAACATTTCGGCCATTGTACGCTTCAGCCTTCTTCAGGTGGTTGGAATAAAGTAAGACCTTAGTCTAAAGAAGAGACAGAGTAAAAAACAAAAATAGGCTGATAATCTCACTGGTTGGACTGGAAGATGCTTCACAGAGACTCATGCAACTGAGACATATAGAGGAAGCTGGTCAGGGTCCCAGCAGCCCAAGTGACCCTATGACCACACATAGTCATGAGACTGATGATAATTTCTGTGTAACATGTTCTAAATATACCATTGAAATCATAATAAACCTTCAGGGGTTCAGATTATATGCCACTTACTTATGCCTCTGTCAGTTACCCGCTATTTCGAGATGGTCTGTGTTGAATAATTGGCATATGTGGAAAATACCAAGCCACTTCAAAGATGGGTAGAGAACTTTTTGCTTCTTTCAGTTTGTTGAGATGAAATTTAAGTAAATGAATGTTTGGGATGAACAAGAAAAGAAGTGCACATAGAAAAAAAATAAATAAATAGAAAATGGAAAAAAATAAAAACAAACTTGAAATTAGTTACATCCTGCCTTCTCAAAAGTAATGTATTGATTCTAGACTTACTTAATGGCTGAAGATTCTTTCCTGTATATTTCTCCGTCTCTCCCTTTCTTAGTTTTACTTTCTCATTTTGTCTCTTTTAACCACTTTCATTCGAGATTCTCTTCCTCTTTCTAAATCTCTCTCTCTCTCTTTCACTTTCTCAGTTCCTCTTTCTCTTCACCACCCTTGCTCTCCTACTGATATTTGCTTTCTTCTTTCTCAACTTCTTTTTCTCAATTGCCCTTCCATTTTCTCAGTTTCTCTTTCTTTCTCCCAGTTTCTCTTTCTCACTCTCTCTCTTTATGTTTCTCATTTTATTCTCATTGTCTCTATCTCTTTCACAGTTACTCTTTCCTAATCACTCTCTTTCTTATTCATTTTTTCTCAGTTCCTCTTTCTTAACTTTTCTTTCTTCATAGAAACTTTTCACTCTTGCACATTATCCTTCTCAATCATATACTTTATAACTCCCCCTTTTTATTTTTATCATTTCTCTCTCTCTCATTCTCTCATGTTTTTCTTTCTTTTTATTTCTCATTTTTGCTTCTTTTTTAAAATTCTCAATTTTCTTCTATTTTCTTTATGATTCCTTTCATTTCATTCTTGTAAGTTTTTGCACTTTTACTTTAATTTTAAATTAGCATTTTTCTCTTTAGTTGCTTTTTTATTTCAACTTCCTTTACTTTCACTTTCACATCTTGTAAGTCAAACAAACAACTTTTATTTATCTTATTTTACTTTACTTTGCTTCACCTTGTTTTTACTTTAAAGCACTTTTTGTGCTCATTTTTCCCCTTGTGCCACCCTGGCATAATTGGTACTGCCATGACTGGCAACTGGCCAGCATAACTCACTCTAACTTGCATAGCTTCATCACTTGTTGTCATGGCAACGTGTGTATTTAGATTTGTTTCTTGTCTTTCACTTGCAGCCTTTTCCCTAATTACTTAAGCAGAGGTTGACTTGTGTATGCACAAAAGATTCTTTTTAAAAGATTCTTTGAGACACTTAACTCTTACACACTCATTACCCTAGCCCACCTTAACACAAATATTCTTTATTTTGGAATTTCAAACCAAAGGGACAGGTATGGACCAAATTAAGAAAAAGTTTGCAATTTTTTTGTTTTTTGTTCTCAGAATTCAATAGGATTAAAATTAAGTTTCCAGGTTTTTGCTCTTTTCTTGAATCAAGTGTCTTTGGTTGCATTTTGCACTTGTTAATCTGGCTTCATGGACAGCATAGTGAATTTGAATCCTTTATTCCAAAATATCAAATCATTTGAGCAGAAAGAAAATGCCTGTTTTTCTCCTTCATGTACCGTCAGGATGAAGGTGATCATAGTTCTCCACAATTTCCTGTCTTTTGTAGCACTTAATAAATTTTCTCCCCTAAACCCTGTTCCACCATCCATTTACTTAAGCTCACCAAGTATGTTATCTGCTGTTTTCCTCTGTCCCTCTTGCCTTCAATTTGTCCTGTGAGTATCAAATTTTCCAAGCCCTCCTTCCTCATTAATTACCCCTAGAAATTTTAACTCTCTCTTCCTGATGTTAAGTATAAATTTCCTTTTTGTTTTCATTTTCTCTAAGACCTCATTGTTGCTCACATGTTCGGCCTGTAGTATCCTCAGCATCCTTCTGTAGGATCCCATTTCTGTTGCCTCAAGTCTCTTCTTCATCTTTGAGGATATTGTCCAGTATTCATCGCCATATAGAAGAACATATATTACATAACAGGTCAGCACTCTTTTATTTGCTTCTAACAAAGTTTTCTGTCTCTTAATTTTCTGCTTCACTTTTGGAAGGCATCTTTAGCTATCCCAATATTTCTTTGGATTTCAGTGTTGCACTTTCCATCTTCTGTTATAGAATAATTCCCAGATAAATTTTTGTACTTGTTTTACTGAAATATATTTACTCAATGCACATAAAGCAAATTTTGTGAAAGTATTTTTTATACTAAGACACTTTAAATATTCTTCTTCTTCTTCTATGCACCATGACCCTTCAGGACATTGGCGATCATGGCTCTTCACAATTTCCTATCCTTTGTAGTTCTTAATAAATTTGGTATTTTTGTTATCTCTCCTAAATCTGGCTCCACTCTCTATTAATCTAGTTTATATGTTGTTTTCCTCTGTCTCTCTTGCCTTCAGTCTGTCCTGTGAGTATCAGATTTTCCAAGCCTTCTTTGCTCATTATGTGACTTAAAAATCTCAACTCTCTCTTCCTGATAATAAGTATGAATTTGCTTTTTGTTTCCATTTTCTTTAAAATTTTGTCATTGCTGACATGTTTGGTCCATGGTATCCTCAGCTGCCACAAAATGTTAAATGCACATTTATACTTCCAGCAGCTGCAATGTGTCTATAATAGTTTGGTTGAAAAGTGACCTGCATGTGTCATTAGGAAAAATGTTCTCCTTCATGACAATGAAGGGCCACAAGCAGAAAGAATAACACAGGAAAAAAATTTGGATAACAGTTTGTCAGTTCTATTTCACTCGCAATATTCACCCAAATCTTGCACCAACCGATTATTTCTGTTTTTCATGGTTGCAAAGCGCATTGATGGGGAAAACTTTCTCTAATAAAAACCAGATTCAAGTGTTTGTTAAAAACTTTTTTTACATCAAAACCTGTGTAATTTTAGTCAAAAGTAATCAATCAGCTACCTGATAAGTAGCAAGAAGTAATCTCTATCTATAAAAGGCAGGATGTGTGTGTGTATGTCTAATGAATGCATTGCTGCAATTTTCGACAGATTTGCACCAAAATTTACATGCACATGCTCCAAGTTAGCAAGAAGGCCAAGACCAACTTTGCATTTCCCAACTCCCATCAATAGTGGAAATAATCAATTTGTTCATGCTTCTACGGCAGTTTTCATGTAGTTTGCGGCCATTTTCTACTGGCCAGAATGAGAGACTATAGCTGGATGCCACGAATAGGCAGGAAGATTCTATTGGCCAGCGTGAGAGCCAACAGCTAACTGACATGAATGTTAACTAGCATGCTAGCATGCAAAAGAAATCGATAGCTGCGTTCGTCACAAGGGGGAAACATTTAAATCTGCATGGCACTTTACTCCAATTGGCTCATTCGCTTGCTTAAACTCAATGTTGATTCTGATTCCGCAGAACTGGGTTGGGTGTCAAAAAGTATTTATTGTTAATATATCGTAACAGATTTAATGTTTAGTATAGAGCTTAGAAAAAATTTGCAGTGTGAGATAGGCAAGAAGTAAGGCATGTAGCAACATCAGCATGGCAAAGGGCACTTCTTTAAAGGCAAAAATATTTTAAGTCAAGTGATAGCGATTGCTGTATGAGTTGTACGATTTTTGAATCAAGCACGGGCAATGCCAGGCCATGCTGCTAGTTGCAAATGAAGACGAATATATCTACTTCTTCTATGTCCATGTCACTTCAGGATGTGGGTGATCATGGCTCTCCATGCCTTTTCATTTCTTGTAGCTCTTAGTAAGGTTGGTCTTAAACGTATAATATATATTTAGACTTTATTTTTTGAAAGAAGAAAGTTGATAAACCAAAACTAAAATTATTTATGACTCAACATAGATCAAAATTCAGACAATAACTATATGTCAGGCTATGGACATATTGATTACTGCTTACATAAAATCCACACACTTTCTTTATTCACTAAGGTAGTATTTTTATTTTTCCTGTTCTATTTTTGTACAATTTTGTAATCAAAGATAAACTGTGTAAGTCATTTTTATTTCTTTTTCATCTCACCAAGGGCTCTAATCTGGCTAAAGGCATATCAGGTCAGCAATATTTTCAATTTATTTTGTTTTCATTCACACTTGACTGGCTCGTCTACTTGGCCTTTTTCCAGATTCATATTTCCCCCAATTTTCTAACAAAAACAATGATATGAAGGTCGTATATATGGAAAAGATTAGAATACTTTTAGTAGCCCTTAACAATAACAGCAAATCTTCCTGAGAAAATCATTCTCCTTATATATATATATATATATATATTTGTATTATTTTTTCACTTAAAATGTGTAAAATTTAGATGGCCTCGTTTGTTTTGAGACCGCCCAAAAACTGTGAAGGTTAACTTCAGTTTGTTATCATTGATGTTAAAAAAATGTATTTTAATAAAATGTTATTTCTGAGATTAGCTAAATGGTAGATTGTTTGTACCAGCTTAAAAAATAAAAGGAAACAGAGCCTAATTAAATTGCTATGTAATTTCATTGAAAATTGATCACTCTATACAACCTAAAACAAATATTCTCATGCAAAAAGATTTCATAAAATATAAAGAAAATTAATTTTTTTTCAACATTGTAATCTAAAGATTTTTTTTAATATACCATGATTGATTAAACACTTTAGATGACAAATTTCAAAGATTTTTAAAAAATTATTTTGTATTTTAAGAAATTACATCATATGAGTATATTTGTTTTGGCTTCCATAGGGGCATCAAGGATCTGGTAGAAGAAGTCTGCTCTTTCTAGAAGCCTGAAACCACCACCTTCCAGTCACACCACATGGGTGTTTAAGGTATACATCTCATCTTCGATATGCTAGTGGAATCTGAGAATTTGGATTGCCAATGAAGAAAAAGATATGAGGTAACCAGAAATTTTGTTTTTTCTTTACAATGTCCACCCTGTACAAGATACACTTGAGGTAGAGGGTTACAGAGTAAATAGCACAGTAAATGTGAATATGTGGAAAGATAACGATTAACCCTAGACTTGAACAGGTTAAGATTGTAGTGATCGAGGAAAGCATCCTCTTGGGAGTCGGTTCCACAAAGCAGCAGTTCATGGGAAGAAGATGCTTGAGGGGAACTCACCAATAGAATAAGGGGAGAATGAGGGTGGTTCATGACAATATAAGTGGCATGGCAGGCCCGAGCGATGAAGGTTAGAACTGCTGGAAGTAAGGAATATAGTTCATCTGAGCACTTTTTATGGAAATATCGTGTTGAGAAAATAATGGACTGAAAATAATGGGGGATGAATAATGAAGTTTTAAGGAGAACAGAAGCTGCAGAGAATTTGTTGCTAACATTTCAAAAAAGAAATTTGGGATAATTTAACACTCCCAGGGCACATCACAGACAAGAGATACAAAGGAAGTTTACGACTAACCTACATAGGTTTGACCAGATGAACGGGGGAACAGATACTGAAGAGAGGAACCATAAAGAAGAGTTGAAAGCTATAAAAAACTGAAAGCTATGGATAACGATGATTTTCCTCTATACATGGAGGCACATGACACATAGAGAAAGAGAGAAACTATATTTTCTGGCTTTTGCAAGTAAATGTTTTCAGTGGTATTTGAAGAAATACTGCATAGTGCAATTCATCCAAATCCCAAAGTTGTCCATTTTGAACTTTATTAGATGGACCTCTATTTAGAGTTCATTAGATGGACTTCTATTTAGAGTTCATTAGATGGACTCTAATATTTGACATTTTATGAGCTGGAAGATACAGTATATAAAGAATTTACCATGATTGTCTCTGATATATTTTTAAATAATTTTCATTAAAGACAGGAGAATAGGTTAGCTGAAGAAAGATACATATTCAGTTTTTATACTTGTATATAAATCATGTATTGGTCAGCCCTTGATTTTGGGCCAAGAACTTGTTAATTTATGACATGCTTTGTTTATAGGAAAATATATTTTTTTAGTGTCAGTCAATTATGCACCATGTGTGATACATGCTTAGGCAATGATGTATCTTTCAATACATGACTCAGGAGGCAGATTTTTTCCTGCAGTAGGTTGCCATTTCTTTCTATGGTAGACCAGTTGCCATCTATAAAGGCTATAGAACCCGGTCTGTCCTGTTATTTACTCATAGCTGGGAGTAAGAAGAGGATTCATACCTTTCTCAAGGGTATTAGCATGTAAGTCTCCGATTCCTCAATCCAAGCCTTTATTAGTAAATTAGGGTACCCTAAGGCATCAGTACTTGACATTATCTTGCATACTTGTGATCCTGATATAAGCAGTAGCTGTCATTTTCACTACATATCACTGACCATAAAGACACATTAGTGCATGATATGTTAAGCTTATCTGTTTTAAAATCACAAATACAAATCAAAGAGAAAACATTATATGGTAAATTAGTCACTGGGAAGTTTGGAAGCTTCACCTGCTGAAAGCACTGCACAGATCTTCATCATGAATCTATTCTATAAAGTAAAACATAACCCCCAGCTATGGGTTAAATAGCAGGACAAACTGGGCTCTCTAGCTGTGGTTAGCAGTTAGTCTATGACAAGAACAACTCTGAATTCAGAATCATAAGAGAACTGTGCAATCAGATTGTACACTGTGATAGAGATAATTTAGTTTTCAACTAAATTGCTTAACCAAAAATAATGTACGTGATAAGAGTTGTGCAAGAATCCTGTAATGGATTATGCAACTAATGAATGAAAACACAATATAACTTCATTTATTGGTTACACAACCTGATCTCCTCTATTTAGTAAAGAGATATTTCTTTGTTATGGTAACAGAAAGTATTACTCTATGCCAGTATGAGAACATACCTCATGTTATGATAACAACAGAATCTCTTATTTGTAAATTGTGCGAATAAGTTATTTTTTCCTGTTTTTTTTTCCTTTCATTTTACTTTTTATTTCTTTTGTTTCTTGTTAGATTTCTTTAGATGTTTTCTACTTTTAGTAAATTTAACAAAGCAACAAAAGATCTAATTGCATAGATAGATATTCTTTGATTAGTCATGCAGATAATCAGTGCAATTGCTAAATGAAATATTGTCTTTTTTTCTGACAGCATGAATGAACAGGTTGCAATATATATATATAAATATATATATATATATATATATATATATATCCTCCTGATTATTTACTTGCATTAATTTGTGGATGTTTTTGTGGCTGAACCATAGAATTCCTCTTAACCATTTCTGTCATGTATGGATCTGGGATGAACAAAATTACTACTCATTTTTTTTGCATAAAAATTTAGTCTGAAATCTTGATTTGGATGTGAACATGTGGTATGACTTACTAACACATTGGTTAAATTTTGATTTTTAGATTTGCAGAAATAATTACGAATAGAGTAGAAGGAATTTGTGTAGTGTATGTTCTCTCAGTGGCATATTCTCTTAGATTTGTAGAAATAATTACGAATAGAGTAGAAGGAATTTGTGTAGTGTATGTTCTCTCAGTGGCATGTTCTTTTAGATTTGCAGAAATAATTACGAATAGAGTAGAAGGAATTTGTGTAATGTATGTTCTCTCAGTGGCATATTCTCTTAGATTTGTAGAAATAATTATGAATAGAGTAGAAGGAATTTGTGTAATGTATGTTCTCTCAGTGGCATATTCTCTTAGATTTGCAGAAATAATTATGAATAGAGTAGAAGGAATTTGTGTAATGTATGTTCTCTCAGTGGCATGTTCTCTTAGATTTGCAGAAATAATTACGAATAGAGTAGAAGGAATTTGTGTAATGTATGTTCTCTCAGTGGCATATTCTCTTAGATTTGCAGAAATAATTATGAATAGAGTAGAAGGAATTTGTGTAATGTATGTTCTCTCAGTGGCATGTTCTCTTAGATTTGCAGAAATAATTACGAATAGAGTAGAAGGAATTTGTGTAATGTATGTTCTCTCAGTGGCATATTCTCTTAGATTTGTAGAAATAATTATGAATGAAGTAGTAAGAATTTGTGTAATGTATGTTCTCACAGTAGCCCTTTGCATTTTAGTAGCATTATTACCTGGCTTGGGGTGAATTAATTAAAATTAAAAAGTGAGTCAATGTTATTTTGAAAAATGGAAATGGGTATAAGCTTACACCCTGATGTACAAACAATGGTGTACACTAAACTGCAAAAGAATTGATAGGTATCTTTTAGAAATGGTTTAAGTCTGAAGAGAAAAGGAAGTTTTGTAAAATGTTCTTGGTTTGAACTATTTTCTATTTCATATTTGCATGAATGAAAGCCAAAAAAGAAAAAAAAAAATAAATGTAATAAACAAAATAGAATCGAATAAAAATGGTTGAGTCTTGTATTTATAGTGGCTTAGTCTCTGTCAAGCATTTACAATATTGGAATTGGATACTTTGCATTAAAGATAGGAAAGCATTTTAGCTCAGGAGAGAAAAAATAATATTTATTTGTCCAGTACTTAAATCTCTTATAAGAACAACTTAGTATAACTTGTGTAATCACTCTGTAAGTCTCCACAAGAATATCTTTGCAAACATTCTTATTTAAAATTCTTGACCTAAAACACCCCAATAATTTTTCTTTAAAAAAATGCTTGTGAAGAATTTTTTCTCAGAACAATGTATCCTTCTGAACATTTTCGCAGCTGATCTTTATTTTTGTTGCTAATAATTAAGAGGGGGTTATGTTAAAACTTTAAATCATGGCTTATTACCATTTTGAAGATATTTTTCCTTTTCAAATATATTTATCAGTTTTAAATAAGTGGCTTATTTCCTTTTTAAATATAGTATAAGCTGACTCTGTGCAATTATCATTATTTAACTCATTTACAGTTATATTAATTTGGTGACTGAGTCATTGTGAGTTCAATCCCTGGACAAGGATGTAGGGACAGATTCAATAGGAACAAGATTAACAATAATGAAGCAGTGCTGAAAAAGAATAAGATGAGATATCCCATGACATTGACAGTAGAATGAGAACAATCTGTCCCAATTGATTAAATAAAACGTTCAGTCAAATACGACAATCTTAAATTCTCCAAATCAAGGGTCAGTTGTTATTTATCTTCATTGTCCTTACAATGTTCATTTTTTACCACCTCCTATTACATTCATATCACACACCTCATTCATTACTATCATTATAACTGTAACACTTTACCTTGAGCTGCTCTTGAGTCTTTTATTGGGTGAATTCTAGTTTGTTTTTTTTTAAATTGAAATTTCCTGAAGTTCACCTAGATTGATAGATAACTAAATAAGGCTGGAGGGCAAAATGGCTATCACACACACACACACACACACACACACACACACACACACACACACACACACACACAAAGAATTAATGGAAAGTTCTTGGCCCTAACTCACTATTCAAAACCTCATCAAATATGTTTCTTGGAAGGGCTTCTTGGTCAGGTAGAAAACTTTCAGCATTCCTTTATATATAATAGCTGGCCACTCATGTTCGAGGATGCACGTCTACTAGGGTGGCTAGCCAAATCCCTATTGCAGACTCTCGCTCAGGTACATTTGTGTTTGTTCAACACCCACAGAGCCAACCTGTGGTTTATACTGCAACTATGCTGAGTAGACCTTAGATACAGTTTATGGGAGAGAGCATGTTATCTAGCATGATTAACAATCTGAACAACACCAGCACACTGAAACCCTCGGTTATGATGACTTCTGACTTCATGCTAGCACAGCTATCAATGGCCCCAAGTGTTCTGTCTACCCAATTTCACTTACAAGGCTTGGGTCAACCTGTGGTATGGTTTTCAGCACTTTCCAGACCAATAACTCCTTCCTGACAAATCGACCATGGTGAGATTTGCAACTAGGTCTCATGGTTAGAAAGTGAACGTTCTAACCACTTGGCCATATATATATAGTGTCCCCAAAATCAACTCACTTGCTGTGTTTGTAAAGTGGTAATCATCTGTTTGAATATATATATATATATTGTGTGTATTTAGGCAACATTTTTTCATTGATGCATGTTTCATTAAATAATATAGACAAGTGTTGTCTGTTTACTTTATGTAAATTCTTTTCATATCGTCTGATAAGCTTAATAAAATTATCATTAAACGAAGAAAGAAAATCACAATATTGATAGGTATTTTTTAATCCTATCTAAGCTTCTCGGCTTACATAAGCCATTGTCAAAGATGACAATTACATTACAATATATTAAGCAATACAAGGACAAAACAGTGATGATAGTCTGTTTCTGTTTACATGGAAGATTTCCAAGCAATGACAAACTCATGTATATAAAACGCTAGAAGCGAAAATTGACCCGCAGCTCATGACGTCACACATGACCATGCGAGAGTGAATCCGATGAGTATTGAGTATGAGAAGCTGTTTGTATAAACCAATGGCTTCTGTTACCTATTATAGGCATTTAAGAATATTTGTGGAGATTTCATAGTTTATTTCGTTCAGGTTAGGTTTCAACTGTTTTATGTATATAACTTCAAGAATTTTTCAGTTTTTGTTTATTGTTCTCATGTTTAAGTATAGTTGTGTTTTCAACAAGGATTTTCCGGAATTGTGTATGCAGCCAGGCATGTTTTAAATGCCTAAAAATGTTAGAGTCATCATTCAAATGTAGTGTCAAGCATCGTGAAAGCGAGTTTGTGGTGTGACCAACATAAATATTATTTAATTCGTTGGAGATACACTCTCCCAAAGGGCACTTGAATTTGTAAACTATGTTGGTTTTTTGCAAATTGCTAACTGGGGGAGAAGATTCATTGCGAATAATTGAGTTAGATATACTAGATTTAGTGTAGTATATGATTAACTTAATTTTTTGGCTAGGATCTGTTGTAGATATATTAGTATTTACTAATTTTTTTAGTATATTTTCATCTTGTTTATAATTATTATGCATTTGATTACGATATAGGAGATTAATATGTTTGAGATTAGTAGAAGCAGTATTATGTACTATTTGCTTAGTATTGAGATTTCTAAGAAAGCATATTATTTGTTCATCAACTATATAGTTTGGAAAGCTATTATTAATAAGTGTTTGTTTTATATTCTTTAGTTCACTGCAAAAAATCTGTTTTGTGGATGAATTAGTTTCTGCACGATGTATTAGATTTTTTTTTCTAATATTAATAATTATTATTTTCAAATAAGATGATTTAATGATAATGTTATTAAGCTTATCAGATGATATGAAAAGAATTTACATAAAATAAATAGACAACACTTGTCTATATTATTTAATGAAACATGCATCAATATATATATATGTGTGTGTGTGTGTGCGTGTGCATTAATTTATCACTATTTTTTCCCTGAAAATTACAATCTTTACCTCTCCAAATCAAGCATCATTCATTATCTATCCTCCTTATCCTCATGCTCTTCATTTCTTATTGCATTCTTATCCATTCATATTACACACCTCATTCATCATTATCCTAAAAAATCATTTGAAATTCTCTGATGCTCACCAAGATTGACTAATACCTGAAGAAGGCCGAAGAGTACAATGACTGAAATATTGTGAAAATAACAAAGGCTGTAAATAATATTCTCTCTATTTATTAATATTCATGAATTTTAAGCATTGGTGTTCTTATCTGCCAAGAGATGTGATAATTTTCTGATACACTCCCGAGATATTTGGATTTATTTTTACTATTTCTAAACTGTTTGTTTAACAGAATGAAATAGCAGTGAAGATCAGAAAACAACTATTATAGAATTCTTCTCATGAGCGACCTTATTTCTACTTAAATGCTAGGCTGTCATTCTATAGCTTTGTACTAAAGTACATTGCATTCAATTTAACATGCTAGAATGTGTTTGTTATGAAAGAAAAAAGCCTGTGGTAAAACACTGTGATAAATAAATATATACAATTCTTTTCAAAATGTTTTGTCTTGTGCTGAATTTATGAATATTTAGACAAAAGCAGTTATAAATATTATTGCTTTATTACTGTTGTGGCAGTTTAGTATAAATAGGTGAAGAGTGGTGATTATAAGTTGTCTCCTCTATCCAAGAACAGTAGGTCATCCATATTAAATTTGTGAGTTCTTACTTAATCCAACCACAATGATATACAACTTTACAACACTGAACATTTTTATCTTATCTTAATCATGGGATAAATAGCAACATTGAAACTTTATTAGCATGAAAATGTTCTTTCTTTCTTTTGTCATTCACATATATATATATATATATATATATATATATATATATATATATATTTCATTAAAAACGACTGACAAGGTGCTTTTATTTAGTTTTTTATATAATTTCTCGTGCGATCTAATAAAGTTTTTCTTTTCAGAGGATAAATTATATAAAAATTGTCCGAAAGTTCTTTTTTTCCGAGCGCTTTCGGCTATACATTTAGCCATTATCAAGGATTATATTTCAACTGTTAGAATTAGAAATAGTTTGTTGTGTATGTTTTATAAAGTGATTCATTTTTTTTGTTTCAAAACACGGTCAAGATATTATGTCCATGTTCAAAGTTAATATTATTAAGTGTTGGTTTGTTTATTTTTATAAGTAAGGCTTCCATTATTTTTAGCCTTTTTTTGCAAGTGGATGATGCTATTATATTAGTGTTGTCGACAAGTATATTCCGAATAGTGTCTGGTAGGTCTCCATGAATATTTAAATGAGATCTAATTGAGCTATTGTCAGAAAGGTGTAGGGTTAATCTGCGTGTTAAACGATTTGTAGTGTGGCCTATATAATTATTTACGAAATAATTATTTACGAAATTTATAGTTAGAAATAATAATTCACCTCCTAGAACAAAATTAAATAGAGCAAACATTATTTACGAATTCAAATGTCCATTAAGGAATTGTATTCCTCAAGAATCAACTTTTGTAAATAATTACAGCCTCCAGAAAACTTTGGAATCTCCTACATCTGTTCTGAATGGTCTCATATTGTCCTCATCTTTGTTGTCATATTCACGTTTCTTCCGTTGTACGCTCTGGCCATCTTCAGGTAATTAGCATTTCATGCAAAACCCTATATTTCGTCCACCAGGGTAGATTGTTCTAATTCAATATGCCATGTCTCTTCTGGATATTTCAGTTATTTCCTTTTACTCAACTCTCAAAGTTATTTGTTCACCTCTGCCGTGGCCAGGTATTGAGCACAGAACTCTTTGGATCAAGTCACTGGATTACCAATGCTTTTATCCACTCGGCCATGTGTCTTTGAGGACAATTACAAATACACATTACCATCTGATGCCCACTTAGACAAACAATAATCTTTACAAACTTGCATACATATAGAATTATCTAAGGTTTTAATGCCTATGATACATGACTGACCAATGAGAATCAACCCAAACAAAATTAAAAATACCAAAGTTCTGTCTTTTTGTCTGTTTTCTCTCAATTTCTGATGAAGCTTTAATAACAGGGAAACATGTTAAATTGATATATGTTTCCTATTTGTTTTTTATCTTATCATCCTCTTTTGTTTCTGATCCATATTTGATCTGAATTTGATCTTTAATATATATGTATATGCATGAGTGGCCACTAATATGTGAGTATGCCTGCATGCTAGGTAATCCCTGTTGTGGATATCAAATCAGGCATATTTATGTATAGTGACACCTCAAGAGACAGCTTGGGATTTATATGTCAACTATTTTGAATAAATATGACAACAAAGATGAAGACAATAGTCTGAACAATGTAAATACTGTAAATTTGTAATTGTTTATGTATATAAGTACACTTAGTATATTGAAACTTACTAAGACACAAACCAGTAGAAGTAATGAAAAACTTAGTATTAAGCATTTTTCTTAGTATAATTTCAAAAACCTACCTTTTTACTATATGCTTTATATATATATATATATATATATATATATATATATATATATATATATGATTGGTCAACGGGCTCAAAAAGAAACTGACTTCAATTTCCTTAAACATTAGTGCAACCAACTTGATGTGATTTCAATATTTGCTCCATAAGAGAGAAGCAGATGCAAATGTAATTCAAATCGCCATTAGTATCCATTTTTTTTGTAACAGAGTGGCTAAAAATAATTTCTATTCTAATTGAGGCTCAAATAACTTTACTCATGGCTGTCTGCCAAGTTTGGCTGTTGTTTTAAAAGGCTGTTCTAGACAAGCATTTGAATTCAACAATGGTGCATTTCAAAACAATAAATAGCATGATGATAATTTCTCTTGACTAACATCCTCATCATTCTCAATCAATAATTTGTGGCTGGAGCATTGACAATAACCAGAATTATATAAATATGCAAATAAAAATTTTTGAAAGATTACTTGATGCCCCAAACCCAAATAATTTAAATACAATCAAGCTAACCTCTCTACACACCTCTATGTATTATAATAAGTATAGTTATAATATAAGTATTATAAAAACAGAATTATATATATATATATATATATATATATATATATATATATGTGTGTGTGTGTGCATGTGTGTGTGTGTGTATATATATATATATATATATATATATATATATATATATATACATACACTTGCATATACACACACACACACACACATATATATATATATATATATAATTGTATACAATCTTTCTTTCAAGCATCTTTCATTAAATATGACAAGGAAGATTTAATTAATTTTTATATATATGGATAATTCCAAAAAGTATTATATTTGAATAAAGATATCTACAATATATATATATATATGAGTAATAGCCAATCCCTGTTGCAGAAGCCTGCTCAGGTACATTTGTGTTTGTTCAACACCCACAGAATCCACCTGTGGTTTATACTGCAACCATTCTGGGTGAACCTCAGTTACAGTTTCTGGCATGATTAACAGTCTGAATAATACCAGTATTCTCAAACCCTCGGTCATGATGACTTGTGACTTTGTACTATCATAACTATTGACTGCTTGCAGTTAGTTTTGTCTAGCCAATTTCATTTACAAGGATTGATTGAATTGAGTCTCATTGGTCAGAAAGTGAATGTTCTAACCACTTGGCCATGTGCCTATATGATATATATATTATAGCCAATTGTTTTCATATATATCTAGGGCATATAATGTGGAAAGAGTGCTTGGAAAATCTGATACTCACAGGACAGATAGAGGGCAAGACGGACAGACAAAACAGCATATAACATACATAATGAGCTTGGGTAAATGGATGGTGGAACAAGGCTTGGGAGAAATAACAGAAACGTAAAGTTTATTAAGAGCTACAAGGGACAGGAAGTTGTGGAGAGCCATGATCGCCTACACCCTGAAAGAAAGTGGCACATAAAGAAGAGAAATCATAGTTGAATTGTATAACATACTGAGTGATTATTAAACTCACAACACAGAAGTAGAGCTTTTCACACACACACACACACACACACACAATGCAATAAAAAATATTAAAAAATAAAAATTTTCAGAGACACTGGGTTGTATATTAATATTTTCTGTTTTATTATTTCAATTAGGTTTCTTGACTATATATATCTGCGATCTAATAATGTTTTTTCTTTTCAGATGATAAATTATATAAAGACTGTCCAAATGTTCTTTTTATCCGAGCGCTTTCGGCTATACATTTAGCCATTTTCAAGGATTATATTTCAACTGTTAGAATTAGAAATAGTTTGTTATATGTATGTTTTATAAAATGTCATTTCTTGGTTTCAAAACACGGTCAAAATATTATGTCCATGTTCAAAGTTAATATTATTAAGTGTTGGTTTGTTTGTTTTTATTTATAAGGCTTCCATTATTTTTAGCCTTTTTTGCATGTGGATGATGCTCTTATATTAGTGTTGTCGACAAGTAATCCTTGAAAATGGCTAAATGTGTAGCCGAAAGTGCTCGGATAAAAAGAACATTCGGACAGTTTTTATAACATTTATCATCTGAAAAGAAAAACATTATTAGATCGCACGAGAAATTATATAAAAAAATAAATAAATGCACCTTGTCAGTTGTTTTTTAATGAAATGTGCATGAAAGAAGGATAGCTGCCTAAATAAACAAATATATATATATATATATATATATATATAGGGTGTGATGGGTAAATTGCCGGCATTTTATATTTCTAATTTTGCACATGTGTGTTGTTTATTTTTGATTTTGTAAATTGTACAGTATAGTAGAGTCAGTTGGACACCATATGTGAGAAAAAAAGCACCATGATGCAATTTAATTCACCAGAAATTTGGAAATGACATACTGTACTGCTTGGTATATGTGCTGGAAGATCCAATATGAACATTTCAGAATGTTTGGGTCTCAATCTGAGGACATTGAAGAGGATTCAGAAAGAGTTGGATGAGTCTAATGGTGATTATGAAGGTACAGCATCTCGAAAAACTGACTCTAATCATTCTGATAACAAAAGACCACCTGAATTTGCTGGTGTGGGCCTTAGATTCAGCACAGAGTCCGACATCAAGTGCCTTGAGGAGGTGGTGCTGCCCTGGGTCAAAAGTGGGGCTGCTAGAAGACCCTATGTCTGGCAACAGGACTCTGCACCCTGCCACACAAGCAGGAGAACCCAGTCTTGACAATTTTTGAAAACCACATCACCTCTTACATCTGATCACCTAACTCCCCAGACTGCAACCCTCTTGGTTATTTTGTGCTGGACACAGTTGAATGAGAGACCAACAAAACTTCTTGTAACACCAAAGAAGGCAAGGATTATGACAGCATTCACCAACTTAAACAAGGAGACTGTCCAAAAAACTTATAGGAGATTCCAAAGTTGTTTGGAGGAGGCCCTGGCTTAAGCCAATGGTGATTTTATTGAATAAATTTACTCTTTAGTGTTTCAAGATATTTTTGTAATTATATCTGTGAAAATGAGATTTTCATTTTTGTTTAATTTAGACAACAATTCATACATCACACCCTGTATATATAACCAAGCATATGCATATGTGGCAGATGAATGGAGGCATAATGTCGCCATCACTAGTGATAACTCCAAACACTTTTGTAATTACCATTAGACTCATCAAACTCTTTCAGAATCCTTTTCACTGTCCTCAGATTGACTTAAAAACTCTTTGGGCTTGAATGCAAAGCAGTAAAGTATGCAGTTTTCAAATTTCTGGCAAAGTGAATGGGTTACGGTGGTCTTTTTCTCATAGAGGGTGCCCAACTGACCCTACTATGCTTTTGACAAAATCAAAAACTATCAATGTACATGTGAAAAATAAAAAGATATGATGGCGACAATTTATCCATCGCATTCTGTGTATGTGTGTATATATATATATATATATATATATATATATATATATAAAACCAAGCATATGCATATATTTTTGTATATATATGTATATATATAAATATTTTAATAGTAAAAAGAATATATATATATAGCACCAAGCATGTGTATGTATGTATGTATATATATTTGTATATATATGTATTTTTAAGACATTTTTTATGATTATATGTTTTTTTTTTATAGATACAAATATTTAAGTAAATGCTCTGTTTTATAATAAACAGTATTAACAACATTTACCAGCCTGAATGTCTGAGGAATTTTGATAGAAAATATGGGTCCTCTGACAGGAATCAAATCTATATTCTATATGGAAGCGTCATATAGCCTGACGTGCTTTCCCGATTGAGCTGCAGAGGAGCATTTCGGTTAGCAAGGTCGATTTTAATGTTTTTAAACCAGAATTCTCCATGATTTTCTCTTATACATTCATATCTGCTCGATGCGCATCCAAATGTAAACAAATGACGTCACACATTATGAAAGGGATAAAAATAAAATATATATATATATATATATATAATTATTTATTTGAATATTACAACATAAATATGTTATAAAATCACGACAAAAGTAGCCATTTTGTTTCAACACTTCTAGTGTCTTATCAAGTGACGATGCAGAATACAGAATAAATGGTTTTAAAAGTTTCAAATTAATCAACGATCCTTAGCTAGGAGTAAACGCTGTTACATAAGCTAGAATGACCAATCAAAATACAAGTATAGGGTGATTCGAAAAATTTGACAACTAAGCAAGGTTATCATAGATATTAAAAGATTTATAAAATTTGAAATTAAAATTAAAATTACCTATTTAGAAATCTAAATCAAATCTCTATTAAGTTTTAAATTGTAGAATTACCAAGGAGAAAAAATATAAAAATATAAAAATAAAAATAAAAGATATATATGCTATTTAATTTGTATTTTCATTGAAATTATGTTGAAAGGGATGTTCAGAATCCCAGACAGAAATGTATACACTTTAGTTTCATTTCAACATGTTAGTCACCTCTCACGCGAAATCATTCGAACACACGCATGTTAAGTGCTCAGACGTATTTAGATATATACACACACATACAAAAAATCAAACCACACATAGGCAAATGCACTTTACTTACACATACACATCAATACACACAGGCACATACATCTACATTCAATATGATCTAGATGGTCAGATGTCAAAGCTATTCATGGCTTAATATGTTATTAAACGAATTTTAACTTGAAATATAACTAAACCGGTCAAATATACATAGATAAAATTTAAACAAATAAATATATATATATATATATATATATATATATATATATATATATATATATATATACATTTTTAAAAACATATAGTTTTCGACACATTACAGACAAAAGTAAATAACCACCTCCATATATAATTGTACACTCACACATACGCATACAAATCAACACATGCATTCGCATATACATATATATGCATAATAGGTACGCATATACAGACATACGCACATAAACATACATATAGATAAGCACATATAAATATATTGACCCATACGTCGACGCAGAAAAGTAAATAAAGCAAGTGAAGAAATATATACATAAAGATGCAACTATATACAAGTACATACATACATACATACATACACATACACATACATATCTAGATGTACATACATACGCACGTATACATATATGCATATAAACTAAATATATACACAGACATTTACAAATACAAGTATATATATGAAAAATTAAACAAACGTAAATTAAAACGATATGAATATAAAAATGCTCTGTATTGAGCACTCTTTAAAGAATAGTAATTGTTGGTTATTGGATTTCACTCCGTATATACCAATCCTAAACTTGGGTATATATATATATATATATATATATATATGGAACCAAGCATGTAAATATATATATATATATATATATATATATATGTTTTTGAATTGGACAAAGTCCGACAATTTATTTAAAGACATTTATGATATGTTTAACGTTCTTTTTATAGACACAAGTATTTAAGCAAATGCTCTGTTTTATAATAAACAGTATTAAATAACATTTACCGCATTTGCTTAAATACTTGTATCTATAAAAAGAACGTTAAACATATCATAAATGTCTTTAAATATATATATATATATATACTGGGTGTAACAGCAAAATTATCCATACTACAAAATGTTTAATATCTGAAAAGCCATGAAATTAATTGATTTTTTTTCAGGTTTTCAAATAAGACATTTACCCATTTTCATACCATTTGTCATAAGAATCACTGAGAAACCCTTTGAGTTATTCAGGTAAAAAGAGAACAGGTTAAAATTGTTTTGTGTCAGACCCACTCTCTTCCCAAATGGGCAATAGTGAGGGGAAAATGATCATTCAGGTCTTCAGTAATGGTACCAACATTTGTGCTCTGGCTTCCATCTTAAAAGTCCATTCAGGAACAATCAAGAGATCATTGAATAAGTTTAAAAAAGAGAGAATGGTAGAGAGAAAAACTAGATCAGGAGTTCACAGCAGGAAGAGGGATCATTATTTCAATTTAGAGCTAAAGAGATCAGTTAGAAAAGATCCAACTCAATTCATAAGATGTTTGGCACGTGAGAGAGGAGTTTCAGCTATGACAGTCTAAGGAGCAGTGAAAAAAAAATTTGAAAATGCAAATTGTATGTGTAACCTGTGAGGCAACTTGTTACTCCAGGACAGAAAGTTAAAAGGTTAGAGAGGGTAAAAATCATCTTGAATAAGTTGGAAAATGATCCTGGAATAATATATATATATTTGAAATTTATTTCAATACTTCATACTTCTGATCCTTAGCTATGAATAATTAATGATGGACATGTCATTTTTGTTTATTATTGATTTCATTTTGATTCTTCTATTAAGCTTGGAGAGTAATTATACTCTTATTATAGTTCAAAGTCGAGTCCAATAGTGTTATAAAACTCTCAGAGAATTCCAGCAAGATATCTTTAATCATTTCTAAGATACAACAGTTCAGAGCTTAATCTAACAGTTGGGCAATTTTGCTTTTACACCTGCTAACCAAGCATAAGCATATATATATATATATACATATATATATATAATATAAAAGTGAATGTTGAAGTCAACACTCAGAGGCAACAGGCTGTTTTATGCTAGACACAATCATCAGGCTGAGTGTTGACTTCAATGTTCACTTTTACATTTATATTTACATACGCTCTATCTCTGATATTGAGCACTTTATCCCATAAATATAGCACACCTTAAAACTATATTTCTTCATATATATATATATATATATATATATATATATATATATACACTGCATTAATTTTACACAAGAAATATTTATATTTGATGTAATCTTCCTTCCTTATCAATGATGTATGTAATTCATTGATGAAGATTTATTGTTGAGATAAAACACTATACAGTGAAATTTTCAGATCAAAATTCAACTAATAGCTATACACTGGGCTATAGATTATTTTTAATACTCCACTTATAAGAATGATATTCCTGTTAATAATTCCTTTACTCTGAAAAATGCCACATGTATTCATTTTATGATGGTGAGAATGGTGGGTTATTTCTTGGGAGATGTTTCAGTCTGAGGGGATGGAAGATGGAATTTTGATTGAAAAACTGATTGATTTCGACAAACTTCATGGTGTGTAAACATAATTTTTTTTTTCCTTTTTTTAAAAAATTTTTTTTGCAAAATATTTATTCTTCCGTGAATCATTTGCCTGTGATGTCAATCTTGCGTAGTAAGATATTTTCAAACTCATATAAGTAAAAACAGGGTTAATGTTCTTTTATGC
>OZ038477.1:35404258-35439258 GCA_964036315.1 Acanthosepion esculentum
AAACAGTATTAACAACATTTACTGGCCTGAATGTCAGAGAAATATATATGACGGTTCCATATAGGATACAGGTTCAATTCCTGTCAGAGAACACATTTTCTATGAAAATTTCTCGGATATTCGGGCCGGTAAATATTGTTAATACTGTTTATTATAAACAGAGCATTTACTTAAATATTTGTATGTATAAAAAAAGAATGTATAAAGATGAAAATGTCTTAAATTAATTGTCAGCCTTTGTCCATTTCAAAATGTGTGACGTCATTTGTTTACATTTGAATACGCATTGAGCAGATTTGAGTGTACATGAGAAAATTGTAGTTTAAAAGCAGTAAATTCGACCTTGCTGACCGAAATGCTCCTCTGTGGTGAAATCAGTAAAAGCACGCCAGGCTATATGACGGTTCCATATAGAATTTCTTTTGCAGATTAAAAAAAAACTTTGAGAGTTTTGTCGATTAACAAAGATGGCCGACCAAGAAGCATGCTCCAGGATTGAGCAGCGGTCAGTTATCAAGTTTTTGGTTGCTGAAGGGTGCAAACCAGTTGAAATTCATAGGAGAATGTCAACTGTGTATGGTGCCACATGTTTCAGCCAAAAAAATGTCTACAAGTGGGCTAAATTGTTTAAAGAAGGACGGAGCAATGTTGAGGATGAAGACAGGCCTGGGAGGCCTACAGAAGTGAGGTTTCCTGAGGTGATCGAATCAGTCAATGACCCCATTCAGTCTGACAGAAGGGTGACAGTGGATGACATTGCAAGGACTTTGAAAGACATAAAGAACAAATGCAGGGGTCATCAGTCAGAAGGATTCATTTTGCATCATGACAACGCAAGGCCTCGCACAGCAGCCCAAAAGGTGTAGACCATCAACGAGCTGGGCTGGGAACTGCTCCCTCATCCCCCTTACAGCCCAGACCTTGCCCCTTCAGACTTTCACCTGTTTGGTCCCTTGAAAGCGTCCACGAGAGGCACAAAGTTTAAAAGTGACGATGAAGTCAAAAGTGTTGTGAGCGACTGGCTGAGACATCAGTCCAAAGATTTTTATGCTGAGGGAATACGGAAGCTTGTGCACAGATGGGAAAAGTGTGTGACAGTGCTGGGAGACTATGTTGAAAAAAAAAAAAAGTAAGCTTCTGTCTGTATTAGAAGTCTTTATACTGTAAAATTCAACTTATTTATTGAATGACCCTTGTATATATATATATATATATATATATATATATATATATATATATATATATATATATATATAAGAATAATTAGAAAAAACCTTAAAAATCCATAGTCAGTAACAAATTTATTTTGATAAATATAAACTTATGTTTATATTCATTGAAATAAATCTATTACTGACCACAGATTTTTTAGTTTTTTTCCTAGTTATTCTTATAATTTGCTCTGTATCATACATTGATCTCTCATTTGGACTAAAATGTTCTCTTTGGAATAATCCTTATCAATTACAATTTGGTAGTATATACACAGACTGTTATATGATTCTTCCATGTAAGATACAGGTTCAATTCCTGTCGAAGGACATATATTTTCTATGAAAATTTCTCGAACATTCAAGCTAGTAAATGTTGCTAATACTGTTTATTATAAACAGAGCATTTACTTAAATATTTGTGTCTATATAGATAATGGATAACAATAAAATATCTTAAAATAATTGTCAGACTTTGTTCATTTCATAGTGTGTGATGTCATTTGTTTATGTTTAGATACACTTAGAGCAGATATGAACGTTTGAGGGAAATCATGGAAAATTGTTGTTTAAAAGTAGTAAAATTGACCTCGCTAATCAGACGCTCCTCTATAGCTAAACTTGTATAGCACATCAGGATATATGACCGTAGGATAAAGGTTCGATTCTTGTCAGAGGACACATGTTTTCTATGAAAATTTCTCAGACGTTCAGGCTGGTAAATGTTGTTAATACTTTTTATTATAAACAGAGCATTTAGTTAAATATTTGTGTCTCTATAAATAACAGATAACAATAAAATATATTAAAATATATATATATATATATATATATATATATATATATATATATATATATATATATATATATATATATATATATACATATTTATAAGGAATTAATACAACATATTTTGATTACTTTGAACATTATTTTTAGTGGATACTCACATTTGCTTGGTTTCAAGAAAGATCTGAATGAATGACCGTACTTTAAAGGTAAAACAGAACCTTTCTCTATTATGAACTCTTGGTAGTCAAGCAGTAAAATCATGCTGGATCAGACAGTGGTTCCTTCTGCAAAGGAGAATGTGGGTACAGATCCTGCTGGAGATCACATTTTCTTTATTAAGTTTTCTCGAATACACAGGCTGGTAGATGAAATAAATACTGTTTAAAATAAATGGAGAGTCTTCTGAAATACTGGTATCCATTAAAAATAACATTTAAAGTAATGAAAATATCTATCTATCTATCTATTATATATATATATATATATATATATATATATATATAAATATGGCTGACCATCGTATTCGAGGATATTAGGGCGACTAGCTAATTCCTATTGCCGATGCCTGCTCATTTTTTGTTTGTTCAACACCCACAGAGCCCACCTGCGGTTTATACTGCAACTATGCTGAGCAGACCTGTCATAATACTTACTTTCAGTTCATCTTTAATGTTACAAGAAGTTTTGTTGGTCTCTCACTCAACAGTGCCCAACACATAATAATCAAAGGGGTTGCCATCAGGAGAGATAGGTCACCAGATGTAAGAGGTGATGTGGTTGCAGAAATTTTCTAACAGTCATGACTGGATTCTCTTGCTTGTGTAGCATGGTGCAGAGTCCTGTTGCCAGACATAGGGTTTTCCAGTTGCCACCCTCTTGATCTGGGTCGTCACTACCTCCTCAAGGCACTTTATATAGGTTTCTGTGCTGAGTCTGAGGCCCTGTGAGATGAATGAAGGCAACGTCACTATAATTAGTGATCCTGCCAAACACATTCGTAATTATCATTAGATTCATCCAACTGTTTCCGAATCCTCTGCACTGTCCTCAGATTGACTCTGAAATGTTCATATTGGAGCTTCTGGCATGAATACCAAGCAGTACAGCATGCTGTTTCCAAATTTCTGGCAGAATGAATTGTGTCATGGTGCACTTTTTCTCATAGATGGTACCCAACTGTCCCTACTATACTCTGCAGTTGACAAAATAAAAATAAAACAATGCCTATGTGCAAAATTAAAAATATAAGATGGCGACAATTTACCCATCGCACCCATATATATATATATATATATATATATATATATATATATATATATATATATATATATATATATATAGATATATATATATAGATATATAACATTTTCTTTGCTTATGGTTTTTTTTATTTTGTTGACATTTGGGAGTACAATAAAGTTGTTTGAATATCATTAAATTTTTGGTTACTACTGCAACCTTCATCAGT
The DNA here is from genome assembly GCA_964036315.1 of Acanthosepion esculentum. Classification (NCBI taxonomy): domain Eukaryota; kingdom Metazoa; phylum Mollusca; class Cephalopoda; order Sepiida; family Sepiidae; genus Acanthosepion; species Acanthosepion esculentum. Next base: position 35,407,730 of record OZ038477.1, read on the forward strand.
ACTTGATACTGAATAGTGTCTACATACATATCTATCTATCTATCTATCTTTCTACCTACCTATATATATATATATACATACATATATATATATATATATATATATATATATATATATATATATATATATATATATATAGTACTGAAACTTTATTGGCATGGTCCACTTCTCAGAATGTAAAAAAAATGTCCAATTATAAAAAATTATTTATTCCTTTCTTGGTCAGGCTGAGAACCTCACTTCTGAATATATATATATATATATATATATATATATATATATATGTGTGTGTGTGTGTGTGTGTGTGTGTGTGTGTGTGTGTGTGTGTGATAATATATGTAAATCTGTATATTTATATATAAATGAATATTATTGTTTTCTGTAGATGAACATAAGCCAATGTTATGAAACACACAAATAGAAGCACATATGCATATAAATGTAGCTAGAGTATATATTCCCACATACACAATGACATACATGCTAAAAGAAGCTCATATACAAATATATATATAAATATATGTCTGTATGTATGTATGTATGCATATGTATTTTTCATTGTTTTTCAGAATAATCTTGTCCATTAAGCAGAAACTGTGGCATCATCTATTCTCCTTCTTTGATATACTTTTACTATTGAATATCTAAAATCATTGTCCTCCTTATTGATTGGCATCTCTTTTTTCATTTGCGTGCCTTCTCCTTCACTATTGTCAGAAAATTCTCGGCAGTTCTGCTTCCAGCATATTCATATGCATTTTCTTTCATTTGTCAAATATCTTTATGCTTTTTCTCCTTCATTTTTCCTATTCACTCACTCATTGCATTTCTTTCATCCTATATCTCTTTCCATTTCATTCATTTATTTTTCCTTCATTTCTTTCTTGTTTTCATTCCTCTCATTTTCCAGATGGATACATTTGCCTTAATTTTATAAACTTTCTTCCTTTTCATACTTAGTTTTTTTTTTGTTTTTGTTTCTATTTTTTTCGTTTGTCTTTCTCTTTTTTAATTCACATTTCTTCAATTCTTAAACTTTTTTCATTTCTTTTACCTTTTTCTGTATTTTCATTTTTTTCCTTTTCTTTCTTTATTCATTTTCTTCTCAGTTGTTGTTTTCTTTCTATCTTCTTCATTCTGTTAATCCTTTTGTTATTACTTTTATTTCTCTCATAATCTTCATTCCCCTTTTTTTCTTCTCTTCTTTCCTTGCTTTACTCTCTTCTCTCCCCACCCCCTTTGTCTACTGTTTCCCTTCCTTTTTTCAATCTCATTACATTTTTTATTCTGGAAAATAATTGTTTCACTACTTTCATACACCAATTCATTTACTCATTAGATTTTCTGTCAATAGCCTAGTGGATTAAAGCACTGGCTCGTGAATTTGATGACAGTAATTGTGAGTTCAGTCCCTGTGTGGGTTAATGTGCTCAGTGGAAACGGCAAGCAATAACTGAAGAGTATGAAATAAGAACGAGATGAGATATCCTTAGACATGACACTGGAATGAGAACAAACTATACCCACAGAATAAATAAAAGGTTCAATTTGAAATTCTTTGTAGATCACACCTGGATTGACATACACACCTGACAAGTTTGGAGGACAATACAATTGAAATCATTAATGATAACAACAACAAAGTTATGGACAATAATCTACATGTACATGAAGATTTCATTATACAAGTCAACATTTTCACAATAAAATTGTTATGACTCAACTGATGTTGGTAATATTTTCCGAATATATTTATATGATAAATATATTATGTAAATTTGTTTATAATATCTCTAATTATTATTTTATAATTGTTATTATTATTATAATTATCTCTAATTATTACAAATATTGTTAAAAGCTTCTTTTTGGATCAGGTTTAATTAAGTAAATAATTTAAATTCTATCAACAAAGAAATCCAAAATCATACAGACCATACAAGCATATATTTGATTAAGACAAAATCCCAGGCGTATGAGTTATTGTTCTATTATTTTACATATTCATCTGGGCTCCTTCCTATTCTATAATCTTCAATCATCTTTTGTTCATTAATTTAATTAACATTCTACCGTTTTGACCTTAATGTTTCATGCAAGAGATTCTATTGCTTCCCAAATAGAAAATTGTTTTCCACTCTCCTATCAGTCAGTTATGTGTCATACATGATACACGCTTAGGCGATCATGTATCTTTCGATACATGACTGACGAGGCAGATTCTTTTTTTTCTGCAGTAGGTTGCCATTTCTTTCTGCAGTAGACCAGTTGCCATCCAAGGCTATAGAACCTGGTCTGTCCTGCTATTTACCCATAGCTTGGGGGAGAAAAAGAGGATTCATATCATTCCCAAGGGTATTAGATATATAAGTAAATGTAATGGATTCGACTGGAATTCAAACTCGGCTCTCCGATTCCTCAGATGATGAACCACAATTTTTAGTTTAATATCTGGGTAGGTTTGGTGGGAATAGTTTATTAATTTGGTGGTTTTTAAACATTTTCGACTTCTACCTCTCAAAAGACATCTTGTCCAGGAACTTATAAGCACTTCTTCGCATTTTTCTTGATAATATATTTATCGTTAAAGAAGCCTGTCATTTTTTACTGCCTACAACACTAATCTAAAACATTAATCCACTGCTATTTTTTCAGTCATAGTGCCTGAATGTTTCAACCCAACCTGTAGATCCAACCAATGTAGCTCTACTTTAATCACTGAAAATTACTGTTTATAAATCAGTTTTCTTGTTCTTCTTTTCCCAACTAACAAGATTCTCTTTATGATATTTATGTAAAATGTGGTTTCATGTCTTTATTCAAAGTTCTTAATACAAATACTTAATTCAAATACTTGCCAGTCAATCCATCATTCTTGCTTATTATCCTTCTACTATTTGTCCAATCACAGGTCACAAACATGAATATTTGCATGCAAGATAATACTTCTTCATATTCTTCAAAAATAACTATTGCCACCTTCTCAAAAAACAGAGAAACCTTTTATCTCCATCATCTCAATCATGCCCCAGTGGGTTTAGAATACACTGACTGAATACCTGCAGAGGGGTAAGAACTTGTTCCTCATATGTTTTCAGGGTGGATACTTGCAGACTGCAGTATAAACTTGACCAATATTTACATTTTGATTCAAGTAGAAAATAGAACAATGTTTACTTTCTGTGTCAAGTATAAACCAATATAGTATCAACCTTTTATCTTCAGACTTCACCATGAAATAAACCAACAAGAGTTGATAGAGTGTAAGATTAACCAACTTAACCTCACCAGAAAATCTATTTCTTTTGTTGAAATTCACAGCAAACAACAGTAATATTTAAACTTCACTTAAAAAAGTAGACTTGCAGGTGATGAATTATTATTTTCTGCTCTATCACTCCATTCCCAGATGAAACTTTGTTAGTCCTTTGTTACTTTATTATTATTTTCATGTTACATATTCAGATGAGCTACATTCCTTAGTACCACCAGTGCAGACCTTAACTGCTAGGAACTGCCATGACACAAACACAGTTATATCATTCCCAGCCCCTCATATCTCATTAAGGAGAAAGTTCCACTCAAGTAGCTTCCCAAGAGCTGTTACTTTGTGGAACACACTCCAGATTAGATGTTTCCCATTTCACTATGATCTTAACCTCTTCAAGTCTAGGGTTAACTGTTATCTATCATACATATCCTCATCATATGGACCTCTTACTATCTACTTGTACACACTTACAATAACTTAATTCAGTAATCCTCTACTTTGAGTGATTCTTGGGTCATGTATCAGGTGAGCATTTGTTATGGTAATTTACCCACACATGCATGAACTCTCCCAGCTATAAATAGGAGCAGGTACTGCCTTTTGGAGAGGGAAGTTTTCCAGCAGTCAGCTCTGATAGTTGGACTGAACATTCTTGCTGTAACACACTCATTTGTATATGTTTGTATTACTGTTTCTGTTACTATATTTGTTTAACTCAATTCCTCTCTTTGTGTCTTTATTTCTGGTCCTGACAAGGCCAAAACAACATTAGTATTAAAATTACCAAAATTCACTGCAAAATAAAAGAGAGAAAAAGCAGTAATATTTAAAGTTTTAGTTGAAATGTGTTTTGTAATGGTAGAAAGAATGATAACAATATCTCCATGGGAAAAATAATAAAACAAGACAATTTTGTATAATACTAGCTTAAAACTCTATCCAGGCTTTTAAGCTATAACTCCTGCCATGGGTGAATTAGGTTTTCCAGCCCAAAATTAAAGGCACTTCTGGTCCAGCTTAGAAAACAGCAATAATAATTTTGAAGAAATAACTTTGAATAGCTACAAAGGACAGGAAATTGTGGAGAGTTATGATCACCCATGTCCTGAAGCTGAAGAAGAAGTGTTGTCAGATTCAATCATACTCTCTTATGATCAATTTACCAATGTTTTTTCTCGTCCGAGTCCATCCTTCAAATCTACTATTCGTCATTGCATTGAATACTGCTGCCATATATGGTCTGGTGCCCCTGCTGTTCATCTTGAGGTTCTTGACAAAATCCAAAGATGGATATGCAATGTAATAGGTCCTGACCTGGCATCTCGACTCCAGTCAATTTCTCACAGATGTAATATGGCTTCCCTCTGTCTTTTCTACAAATATTTTCATTGCAACTGCTCTGATAAGCTATTTTCACTGGTGTCCCAACTACAAGAATTTAAGTGTACTCCTAGGTTGGTATCTCGGTCCCACCTTTTTACTGTCAAAACAGTTAAATGTAACCACCTCTTCTACTCCAACGTCTTCTCTCACACTTCCCGACTGTGAAACTCCCTTCCTCTTACTTGTTTCCCTGATAGCTATAATCTTCAAATATTCAAATGTAATGTCAAACAACATCTTCTGATGCCTTGATTCTGATCCCCGTCTCAATATCCTTTCCTTAAACACTCTTCTTTATTCTTTACTCTTGTTCTCAATCCTCTGTAGCCCCTTGCGTGCTAGTGGCACTCCTGCCTTGCTTGGGGTGAAATGCTTAAAATAATTTCAGAATTGTGTATTATTTTTTCCTTAGTCATAAAATATGCTGAACAATAGACTTGAAAGCAGTAGTCTGTTCTTTGTTTTTGTTAGGTTGATAAAATAATAATCACTTTTATTGTAGCATATTGCTTATGTCATCCTGTATAGCAGTGAATATTGCACTGTTTCCTTTCCGATGAAACAGAGGCTTGATGCTAGAGTCATGTGGTTCTACACAAGGATGCTAAAAATACCATGGACTGAGCAGCAGGGAAGTTTTCAAAACTGGTACCATTAAAGATTCTCATACTTAAAATCATAAAGAAACAACTGAAATTTTTGTGAAACATACTGAGGAAAGAATGTTTGGAAAATTTGACACAAACAGGACATTGAAGTTTAGGAATACTAGAAAGAGGGATATAAAAAAAACTTGAGATGCCTATTGTCCTGAAAAACTGTTTTAAGAGAAAAATTTTATAGGAACACAAGCAACAATTGACTTCAGAGACTGTACTGTTCTAGATTCTGTGCTGCCAGAGTCTGGTTTTGGGAACTACTGAGAATTCACAGATGAATACACAGTGGAAGATTTCTTCAGATTTGTTATCATTATAAATATATACAAATATAAATGAATGTATGTATGTATGTATGTATGTATGTATGCATGCAGACAGATATAAACACACAACACTTGATGCAAGAGAAATGTGGTTCTACAGAAGGATTCTAAATACAACACTTGCATATATCGATATAATAATAATAATAAAGTACCTTGGATTTGAATATATGCATGTGTTTATATATTTGTGTGCATATAAACGCTAATAAAATATAATCTGTTATATGAGCAGCAATGTGTCAGGAATTTTCACAATATACAATAGAGGGTTGGAGTGAAATCATTTAGAGTGTCAAAAAGTGTGGACTCAATAAATGGGGAGATCTTAATAAGCCCACTGGGGTTATGAAAAATTTTCCACAAAATAATCCCCGTACTGTCTACTACCCAACTAAAACTACTGGTGCTTCTGATATGTATTTAAGGTTTCTAGATAAAATTCAACAGAGAATTTGCAATTTTATCAGTTCTGACCTGGCATCCTGGCTTCAGTCACTTTCACCAACATATAGCTTTCAAGTCTCTTTTCTATGAATATTTTCATGGTAATTGTTCTCATGGACTTTCCTCTTTGGTATCTCGACTTTACAAATTTAAGTGTGTTACGAGATTAGTAGCTAGGTCTCATCATTTTACAGTTGAATTTGCTAGATGTAACTGTAAGTTCTATACTAACAGTTTCTTCTCTTGTACAATTCATTTGTAAAACTCTCTTCTGGCTTCTTGCTTTCCAGTTAACTCAAAATTTTAAATGCAATGTCAATAGATATCTAATGTCTTCTTGCTCCTTAATAATATTTCTCTTTTTTCTTATTCTCACATACTCAGTAACCCCTTGTGTCTTAGTGGCTTTCCTGGCTTGTATGGGGTGATATGATTAAAAAGATTTCCACCAGCAACAATTACTAAATGTTCAGTCAATGAATGCTAAATATTTACCATATGAAAATGGCTAATCTTACCATTACCATAATAATCTTAGAAAAATTATTTCAAAAGAATGTGACTTTCACAGAGAATTTGCTTAAAACAAAGCACAGTTGATAAATGGATATATCCCCTCTAAAAGACAATGATAAAGCTATTAATAAATATTGTGCATGTTTCAGTTAAGACAAATAGCATTTTTAATAAAGGTTTTCAGTCTGGTTAATCAGTAAAATGATAGATTTGGTTTTTTCTTTGAAATAATTCAGGACCCGAATAGTTGAAGATTAGACAAGAAAATACAAGATACAAAATTTGAATCCTACTCAAGTGGTAGCCAACTTTCATCATATGATAGTTTCTGTTCCCCTCATGACAAAGGAAAATGTAACACAAAGTCAGTTTAATATAGGACTCCATGTGCTTTCCATGTGGGTGTGCACACAAATTGCTCTGTCCTAGCATCAATTCAGAGAATTCCCTTGATCCTAATCCTTTAGTATTGTCAGGGAAATGGGTCTCAAGTAACCAAGTCTCTATAGAGTGTTCCTTTCTAATTTGTGGTGGTTTGCATAAATTATAAATTAATCTAATTATAGGTATATATGTAGAGGAAAAACATATGTGGGGTTTAGCACTGTCAGGTTAACCACTCCTAATTTTCAAAACTGCTACTAGGGGACACTCTCTGGACTATAAATAATCAGCGATAATTTTTCTCACTCTCTCCTTACTTTTTCCACTTACACATCAACATGTAAATCTCTTGCCAAGTACACATTCATTATGGGAAACACATGAACAATACACACACACACACACACACACACGTATGTATGCACATTCACTCACTACACATAATTTGGACCAAAAATGTCTTCACATTCATTTAATACACACATCTTCGTTGTTTGTATACCTTTGTTGTTAATAATAATACATTATCATTTGTTTGTACATATATATTGGTTCTTGTCATTTCTTTGCATTTCTTTATGTGAATTCACATTCCAGATCCACCATTTTGTTGTGGGTATTTCAAGAGATGGCATGTTATTCCTAATTTCAAACACTGACATTACTAATTTCCGCAACAAGTTGGGAAATGTGTAACCGACCCACAACAGCACTATCTCTTGTCTCAGGGTCTTGAAACATATTCCCTATGTATAAGTGTGTGTGTGTGTGTGGGGGGGGGTTAGTGTACTTATGAGTAGTGAATCTGAAAAGGATTGGGCCAACTTTTTTTATGACATTGTGTTGATGGCAGACATAGTAAGAAAACTCCTGGTACTTCATGCAGCCTGATTGGCTTTCTGAATGACACACCTAATTTCATGAGGAAAATAATGTTTATTAAAACACTGTTTCTTTTCATTCTCACTTGTTCACTCACATAGTCTCATGCACATCTATGTACATAAACAATGATTAAGTCCAGTGTTTCTTTAATTTTGTAACATTTCATTGAAGGTAATGCTGTCAGTACATTAAACAATTGGCAATTTTCACTAAGGAAGATCATACATATAAACCTCTTTTGCTTCAGAAACAGGAAATGTCAATGATGATTATTCTTCTTTGAGAAATACTTTTGTATACACAAATGAATATATCAGGAAAAAAATCACATCCAGCAATGTTTGTTAATAACATTGTCATCAGTGATAATATTATACAGAGACTTCATTTTTTTTAATTATACAAGGAATCTTTTCTCCAAAGAAAAAAAAGACAAAACATTTTTTCCCATTTCTAAGGCAGATTCTTTTGTTGGGGAAATGGCAGCAGTATCTTTAATAAAAAAAATACCTTAATCCTTTCAGTAGTTCAATGTGTCTTATGATATACTGTACCTCAAACGGCCCACTGTTTGAAAAATGTTGCCCATACCTGTTCTAGACTCATTCGTAAAAGAAAGTAAAGAGAAAAGATTGTAAGAAGACAGAATATGTGGTCAAGAGGGTCAACCCAAGTAGCACACTACAAATGTGAGATGTAAAAATTGAGCAAGGATAGAAATTTTAACTATCTGAGAAATGTTTAAAGAGATGATAGAAATTGTGAAAAAGAAATACAAATGCGATTTGGAATTGTGAAAGATGCCTTTCTAAAACTAAGCAAAGTATTAACAAGCAGGAAAAAAATTAATTGGAAACAAAGAAAAGAGTCTTGAAATACTATCTAACATCAATCCTCCTATATGGCCGTGAATGCTGGACAATTTCCTCACAGTTAAAGAGAAGACTTGAGGCAACAGAGATGTGGCTATACAGAAGGATGTTATGTCTATCATAAATGGACCATGTGAACAACAAAGATGTTTTAAGGAATATGTAAACAAAAGGAAACTTATACTTACAATCAAAAAGAGCTGAAAGCTCTGAGGTACATAATGAGGAAGGATGGCTTGGAGAATTTGACACTCACGGGATATTTTGAAAGCAAAAGGAATAGAAGGAAATCTATATAATGAGTTTATGCAAATGGGTGACAGAACATAAACAGAGAGGGATAGTGAGTAGACAAATATTGCTAAGAGCTGCCTAGATAGGAAGTTATGGAGAGCCGTCATTGTCACATCCTGACGAGACAGAGCACATAAAAGAAGAAAAAAGCTACAATTAGTGCAAATGAATGAGTTAAGAGATTCAAAGCCTAATGGTTAACCCCAAGGATTTTAAATGTAAAAATAAATGAGAAAATTTGCAAAAGAATTTGTTTTGTATTCCTTGAGTACTATTCAAGTTAGTTAATAGAAAAAAAATGTTCAAAATTTACTGTGAATTCTACTTGCTTCCAGTTGAAAGAAAAATTTTAACTAACAGAAAATCACTTTTTAATTGCATTTTTTTTTTTTTACCAGCTCCTTCTCGGCAACAAGTATTTTGGATGGAAACAATTCCTAATAACAAATCATTTATTGTAGTTTTGATTTTAAAAAGGAATTTCTTTTTTCAGTTATGTCTGCAATCATATAAATTCTTCCACCAAATTTCTTCTCTTTTTTTAAACTGGATAAATTTTGGCAAAAATACCAAATTTATCCACACTAAATTGGTAGTAGCAGGCATTATGCCAGCAATTTCTGCATCAAAAGTGACCTAGTTTCATTAAAACAATCAAAATTGTGTTTTAGGGAAGAATCTAGATGCAAATGCAGCATTACAGACCAAAAGAAGCTTCCATTTTTTCCTCTTTTCCCCCTACCCAAGTTTTATGGATACCTTCATTTGACTATTAATGAGGCTTACTGGCGAAGAGATCTGGCCTTTCAGAAATTATTATTATTATTATTATCATCATCATCCTTATTATTTCTCTTTGATATTCAGTTTCATTAAAAAGCAATTTAACTTTGAAAGTCTGCAAGTTATCTACAATATCAAGCACCATTGTGTTTCACAGTGTTTTGTGCTAGATAGACCAGAATCTTGGAATCTACAAGACTACCAATTCAAGTGTTTAATACATTTAACTAATTTTATTTGTTCTACAAGCAATCACTGTGTAGACGTTAGAAACCTGATGGGTATTCAAGAATCTAGAGTGACTTTGCCAGTACAATTTACTAATGAATATGAAAGAAAAAAACATTGGATTTGAGAAACTTATTCTCCTGAAAAAAAAAAATTAAGAGAAAGATTTTATAAATTTCAACCTATGATAATACTGCCTGACTGGTCAATGAATGCCAAATATTTTCTTGAAATTACCATTAGTGATGAGATGGACAGAAACTACACTTTGATGGCCAGAGAGTGAAGAAAAGCCTAAGTTGAATAACTTTAGCTGTTCTTTCAATGAATGCCAAAATGGTAATGGTAATAATATCTGTTTCCTTATAAGGAAATATTTGACATCCACTGATCAAGCAGCCAATACTGCTTTTGGTTGTAATTTACAAAATCTTTCTCTTAAAACAATTTTTCAGGAAAATAGGTTTTTCAAGTTCACTATTGTTTACAGCACTGATGGGAGTTTCCTTCCTAACCTTTTATATAAAGTAGTTTGAAATGTCAATATCTTGATTATTTTCTCTTCAAGTTACATGTGTTGTTCATTTTAGTTGTTGATACTCAAGTGATGTGTTTTTTTGTCATTTAGTAAAGTTCTTTGTGATTCTGTAGCACCAGTCCACGACATTAAAAAAGAGATGATCTTTGCCAAAAGGAAGTTGCACTCAAACAGCTTTTTCTCAAGAACTGCTACTTTGGGGAACAGACTGGATACTTACCTGAACACTATAATCTTAACCTCTTCAATTCAAGGGACAATTGTTAGTTTACTTCCTTATCCTTATAATATTAATTTCTTATTACTTCTTCTTTCATTTATAACACACATCTCATTCGGTATAAAAATTTTAGCAGTGAGTACCTCAAGCATGGTATTGGATGAAATTTAGTATAAAAAGACACTAACAAAGATAGGGAAAATAGAGTTCACTTCATGTTTATAGAAAATAATAGAAGAAATATTATTTGGAATCAAAAATCAATTTGCAGATTCCATTTTTTTTATATATCTAAATCACCCCAAGCAAGACAGTAAAGCCATTAAAATACTTGGTGTGGAAGAATTAGAAAATAGAAACATTACTAAGGAGCAAGAACAATCGAAGAGTAATCAGGTGGACAACAGATAATTATTGGCATTGCATTTAGATTTTTACAGATCAAAATTGTCTGGAAATCATGGAGTCAGGAGGGAGTTTCACAGGTGAGGAGTGCATGAAAAGAAACTGTTAGGATAAAACTAATGATTATATCCTACCAATTCAACTATAAATTGATGAGACCTTGTTGCCCATTTAGTACTGCACTTAAGTTCATAAAATCTATGTAGCATAGCAAAGAACTCATTCAAACAATTACCATGAAACTATTTATAGAAAAGTCACAGGGAAACAATTTTATGGCAGTGTGAAAGTGACGGAAGCTGAGACACCTTGTCAGGACCAATAATATTGCTGATTCTTCTTTGGATTTTATCAAGAATCTCTATTATAAAGGGTTTAAACCTGGCTATACACTGGGAAGCTAAGCCTGTACATTTAAAAACTGATTCACTGTGTGTGTGTCAATGGCTCACAAACATGCCCGACAGGCAAAGGCAGAGTGAGCACTAAGGCTGCGAGGGAGGTGCTGATCAGGAGGTGACTGCAAACCTTCTTGGAGTTGGTTAAGGAGTATGTATTAATTGTGGATGTTAAGCTCATCAAATCAAATCAGAACAAAGTGGGCAGAAGCACCAGAGTCCTTCAGAGGTGGCTGGAAGCATTGACAAATCAGGCAGAACCTTTGCTACAGGTATGTGCTGTGAATGGCAGTGGTATGGAACTGAGTCATATCAGGCAAATACACTCACACAGCAGACAGCCCAGTGTAAAAACGAACAATGTACTTTGTTAGGAAAATCACTCCATCTATGCCAAAAACGGTTGTGAGATCTGCTGTTAAATCCTACCCAGAATGTCTGTCAATCGATCTGGTACCAATCTAATGGTGAAAAGGGAAACTGGAGACAGCAGATATATGGCATAGACTAGGATATCACCCATTACAGGGGTGCTCACTACCTGACCCTGATAGACTGTGGAGCTACCGGTTTTTCTATTTGATACCTCTGCAACAAGAAAATTTGGCTACTGTGTTCCAGTGTCTTATCTTTTTTGAGAGGGGTCCACCTAAAGAGATCTTGAAGATAACAATAAGGCATTTAAGAGCAGGAGCTTTAGAATGTTTGCTGAGAGGTGAGGTGTTCACCTGTGCTTCCAATGTGCATATATGCCATCTGGAAATGGCGTTGTTGAGTGATTGCACAGATTCATAAAGTAATGTTCTGTCCAGGAAGTAGTTTACTGGTACAATGTTATGCCAAAGGATGGCATCTGTGATGCAACTGCTCTGGCTAATGCTTTGTACCAGTATGAGGTCCAAGTGGATGGTGTCAACAAGATGCCCCTTCACTGAAGCCTGAGTCTGAACAGGGTATCTACAAGAAAGGGGACATTGTACTAGTAAGGAATGCACTGAAAAGATGCACAAGTAAATGGAGGATGAGGACAGTAACTAGATTTGTGAGTATCTATGTGTTTTACATGGATGGAATGCCACACCATGTGAAAAACCTCTGTGCCTGTTCTTCATATGATGAGCAATTCTGTGGAAGATGAAAACCGCAACATCGAATGATGATGAGAAGTACTTGTAATGAAGTACAAAGATGACCATTCGGCTTATGTTGACTCTAACCAATCAAGTGACAGTGATGACAATGAAGGTCGACATATGGTAACAGGGCTGCACCAAGAAGCAAGTGAGCCTGCCAAACCGCTTCTTCGAAGAAACAGCAGTGGTGAAAGGTTGCTCCCCCCCACCAACTGCTACCTTTGTGATAGTGAGATCAGCTGGGGAGGATGTAGTGGACACGGCCTGTCCTCCTGCCATAAGTGACATGAGATCACCTGTGCTATGCATGGGATACTCAATCTCTGTGGACTGGGTGATGTCTCACATAACCGAAAATCTGTTTAGCAACCTTGCTTGATGCCATAAAAACCAGCATTTGTTTACACCATGGAGTTGCTTGAAGGGAAGTCACTGGTGTGACAGGAGCAAATTACAATAACTCACCTACAATACATATATATATATATATATATATATATATATATATATATATATATATATATATATATACAGGGTGTCCATAAAGTTCATGTGCACTTTGAAAAATTTATAACTTAATTTGTATTTGCGATAGAAATAATTTCTAAAAAGGATGAGAAAGAAGTAAATCTATATGTTTTTAAGGTTTTATTGAAATTTTATTTAAGTTTCCACATGTCCTCCATCATTAGCAATACAAAGGGTAATACGATTTTGCAGTTCACAGAAAACATTTGTCAACTGATTTACAGTAATGCCTGAAATCACATTAGTTATGTTAGCTATACTTAAAACTAGGTACATTAAACTTTATAACATTTTTTACAGATTATTTCTATTGCAAATACAAATAAAGTTATAAATTTTTTAAAGTGCACACAAACTTTCTGGACACCCTGTATCTCCTGAAAAATTAATTTCGGTTGTGCTCTCTGGTTTGATGTGTGAATTTGTAAACAGTGACTATTTAAGCTAATATTGCACGACTCTTCGGCAGAATTGAGTCACTGTCAGTCATTGTGTGTTTATCTAAATCTAAAAATAAACACACTAAAATTCACCTTCATCCCTGACCGTGCGCTGACTGCTTAGTGGGAGAGGTTCCGACTGACGCAAATTCAGTCGGGTTTCGATCCTAGCTAGAGGCAACCGGACGTCTAGCCACACTGATGAGCTGTGAAACAGCGAAACAGTCTGTCTGTGGATGACAAAAATATATATATATATATGTGTATATATATATATATATATATATGTGTATATATATATATATATATATATATATATATATATATAATTACTAAATTTTCTTGAAATAATCAAAATTGATTTATAAAATGTTCTTTAATGAAAAGTGTACTCTGATTAGAAAGTTACTGATATAATAATGAGATGCCATGTCATATCATATCAGAAGTCCAGAAACATGTTAGGGCTGTAGATGCACAATAGGTAATATGGCCACAGCAGCAGTGATGTGTTTTGGGCAAAATCGCCTGATGTAGCCATCCCTCTTGATGTTGGTTTTGAATTTATATTTTTCCTTCTTGTAGACTGGCTGCTAGCTCAAGGCAAGAGATCCCAATCACCCTTGACCTACAACTGGGGGGCTGCAGAAGAGATGGATTGGTGCATTTGAAACTAATGAACTTGGCTTGAATTTGAACTTGTGTTGCCAATTTTTCTTTCCAAGTCACTAACTGTTGCACAACCTATACATCCTACCAAGAGGTACTGTTATACAACTTAGAGAAAATTATATATAAAGGAAATATAAACAAATCAGAATATTGAGAAAAATAAATTCTGGAACCAAAATGAAGATCCATCTCGTGTTCACACTTTAATCTAAATTTTAATTAGATTAAAAACTTTCAAAACTGTTAGAAATATTAAAAAAAAACAAGCAGAAAACAATAAGAAAAAAAAAGTTAAAAAAATGTCCAAGTTTATGGACAAATAATTTCCTGCAAAACATGATTAATCAAACCAAGTCATTCTGGAGAAAGGAACAATATTTCTATTGACATTCTTTTGTAAGTGACTATTGGAAAAGGATTATGAGATATTCTGCTTAAGTCTTTAGAGTAATTCTGTTTTACATGCCAACGATCAATGATTGGTGCACTCGTCTGACAGCCAATTAATAGTGAGTTCATTTCTCACTTTACTGGATTTTATTGTTTTATTTACCATGTTCAGAACTTCATGTTCTTTGTTGCACTTATGGCCACATCACATTGAAATACCGGTTGCAATATGATCACCAAAGTTAAGCAACAGCCTGGTCAGTACCTAAATTAGGAATACCACATGCTGTAAGTTCGGATGTGTGGGTGATATAATGGATAATACCTCAGAATTGTCAATCAGAGAGCAAAGTTCCAGTTCCCGTTGGGTTGGTTATATTCACTATATATATATAATTACCCTTGGGAAAGGTAGAATCCACCTCCAGCTAAAAAAAATTCTTAAAATCTAAAAATATTTTCTAGCTTTAAATAACCTGCAAAGCTTTGTTATGCCATAGAAAACAAATCAGACAATCAAATACTGATTAGCTACACAGGCATGTCTTTTAGATTTATTTACATTCTCTGGAATATAAATGGATAGAAACTACCGTGGCCACAAAGTGAGGGATCAGTTTATATATTAATTGTAATGTAGAATTGATCCCTCAGTTTATATCCACTTATAATTTCTTGGCTGCTGATAAAGCTGTAGAAAAAGAATCAATGAATAAATGAAATACTGATTAGCTACACAGGCATGTCTTTTAAATTTATTTATATTCTCTGAAATATAAATGCATAGAAACTACTGTGACCACAAAGTGAAGGATCAGTTTATATAGTGATTGTAATATAGAATTGATCCCCCACTTTATATCTACATTATAATTTCTTGTTTGTTCTGATTAGGTATGAATCCACCTTCATCCCAGCTATGGGTTAAATAGTAAAACTTACAGCACAAAGCCATTATCTCCAAAAAATATTCTTACAATTCTCTTGCTTTCAATATATTCTGTGAGTGTTAAATTTCTCAGTATGCATCTCATATTTCAACTCTTTCTATTTATTTTTCTCAGATTAAAAGTAATCCAAACATCATCGTTCATGAGACACATAACTTATTAGGGTCATAGGGGTACCACATGTTCTGCAGCCACGATATCAGTGATGTTTCTTGGCAAAGATAGCCTGACAGAGCCCAACTCTTTCCAGGTTTTGAATTCAGAGTTTTTCCTTCTCCTAGACTGATTGCCATCTAAGACTATAGGACTCAGTCTGCCCATAGCTGAGGGGAGAAGAGATAGATTTATACCTTTCCTAAAGGTATTAGCATGTAAGTGAATGTAGTGAACTTGATTAGAATTTAAATTTGGCTCTCTGATTCCTCAATCTGAGCAGCTATTCATTACATTACTCCACTGAGATATAAACTCATACTTAAAAAGAGACAGTTGAAATTTCTCGGATATATAATGAGGAAAGTGGATTTGGAGAAATTAACACTCACAGGACATATTCACATACTGAAGGTAAGAGAAACTGCGGAAAATATCAAGAAATCTAGTTCACAAGTTTGTGTGAATAGATGACAGGGTAACGGCAAGTAGTGATGGTAAAGAGTCAAATGTTTACTTAGAGCTACAAAGGGGCAGGAAGTTGTAGAGAGCCATGATCACCTATTTTCTAAAGTGATATGTCACATAAATAATAATGATGACCAACCTAATGAACAAGCATGCTAATAAACAACACTGTATTATTGAAATTGGCCTATAGCTGAGTGATGAGAAGGTTTTGTTTCTGACCATAAGTCCAGGTTTCATAACTCATTTGTTTTGATGTTATCATTCTTTGGAAAGTGCATCAAAAAGCAAACCAAGGCATGTGAGTAAAATTGGAAAGACAGAACTGTTTGGAAACTGTTGATGGTTGTGCTAGCACAAAGTCACAAGTCATCGTAACCGAGGGTTTGAGTGTACTACTCTCTTTCAGAAACATTGACTAAGGTCTGCTCAGCATATTTGTAATATAAACCACAAGTGGGCCCTGTGAAAGAAATCAAGTTTACTTGAGCAGGTATCTGAAACAGGTATTGGCTAGCTGACTGGTGTGCTCATAAAACAAGTATTCAGCCATTATTATTATTGAAATTTAAATTTTGAGTTGAAAGCTGAAATTGATATTGGGAAATTACTATAACTTTATTATTTAACCATTATTCATATTAATATCTTTAAATCTGTTCTTATCAAAAAGTTTTAAACAATATTTGGCACAGTTCACCAATGCAAGTGAAAAGGTATTAGTAATAGTAACAGTAATATTAGCTTTTTTCTTATAAGGAAATATTTGGCATTCATTAACCAAGAAGCAGGTGGGTTGAAATTTAGGTTTTTCAAGTCTAGCAGCTGTTATTGCTCTTTCTAGCATTAACCTTTTATTCAAAGTAATGTGAAATGTCAACATCTTGATTGTGTCATTATTTTCTCTTCAAGATACATGCGTTATCCATTTTAGTTTTTGCTGCTCTTGGTAGTCCTCAAGTGATGTGGTTTCTGTTATTTGCTACAGTTCTTTGTTTGTGATTCTATATTACCAGTCCACAATATTCAAAGAGGTATGATCTTTGCCAAAACCCTCAGACTTCACTCGATCAAAACCTTTTAAGTTACTTCATAAGGAAACAGTTAATATTAAAATTACCATTATTTTCTCTTTGAGTTACATGTGATATCCATTTTAAATGTTGTTGCTAGTAATCCAATGATATGGTTTCTTTTATCTGATACAGTTTTTTTGTTTGTGATTCTGCAGTGCCAGTGCATAAGATTCAAAGGAGTATGGTTCTCGGCAAGACCTGCAGGCTTCACTCACTCAAAGCCATTTTTAACCATTGATCTTAGAAAGTGGTTGCATATAGCTAACAGTTTAGATATTTTTGAATGGTTTGGTGCTATGCATGGCATCAAAATGAAAGTCACAAACTGATGAGGATATTTAAGATCATGAACATTGAGGTTAATGTTTTGTAGCCATTTGTAATGTTGGGTGAATCTACTTCTAGCACAGCATAGTCTATGTTCAATTTCCTTATCTCCTATACTAAATTTAATCTATAGACTGAGGTATTTTAGAAATTCTTGAAAAAGTCTGAAGAAATATTTTGCACAAATGTAAATAAAGCAACAAATATATGAATAACAATTAATTGAATAGAATAGAAGCATGACTTCTGAAGATGTCTATATTCTTCATGACTTAAAATTGCTTGATTTACAAGATTTCTTATTATAAAGATCTTTCCTCTGTTTTACTGGCAAATATTAAACAAACAACGATTATAAGCAGTTTCTATGTAAAGCTAAACCAGGGCTTATCTTTGATAACCTTGAAGATTGTAAAAATATAAGAGGCAGACATCTCAACAGGTGTTCAAGAAAAGCAATTTTTTCAAGACAATGTTAGTATAAATGTATAGAAAAAGCAAAAAAGCTTTCTAATGGAGCAAGGCAAAGTCATAAAAAATGACTTCAAACAGAATCTACTTACTTATATGTATATATTCATATGTATACATAGCTAAGTGTATAATATATAGTAAAGAGTTACACAGACTTAAGTGGGTGCTGAAAATTCTCAACTCAATCCATTACACAAAATCTGGCCACAAGACCAAGCATAAACATTTTTGTTGAATTCCTTTTTGGTTGAGCTGAGAACTTTTCAGCACACCTGAGTGTGCATATTTATAAAAAGAGAAGAGAGAGAAATGTGTTTATAATTAGTCCATTATATATATATATATATATATATATATATATATATATATATATATATATAAAAATTTGGGCTCTGTTCTTTTACATCAAGCACTAATAGCACTGTGCTACTTATATGCATACAAGCTGTGTGCAAAAAGTATCTAACTTTATTTTTTTCACCAAACCTAATGCTGCTTGGGCAAAATACTTTGGGTGTGCAAGGTGAGGCCAGCCTTCCTGTGCATGTGAGAAAACTTTCATGCCGGTAGGTTGTGTCAGTTCCCAACTGTTATACCTAGAGTACAGACATGTAGTGCATACTTGTCAGAATTTTGCTTTCACACAAGATGACTGAACGCATTGAACAGAGATATTGCACCAAGCTTTCCTGGTCAAGAACAATACATTACTTGTTTTACAGACTCCCTATTCTCCTAACTTGGCACAGTGTGACTTCTGGCTTTTCCCTAATCTGCAAACCATGCAATTTCTATTCAGATTTGCTTCTGCTGCTCTGGGGATGAATTGTGCCAATGCTCTCCACATACACTAACCATCCATTAATATGGAGTGCACTGATCCTGTGCTTACTCCCACCAGCTTGTAGATGGCCAGCTTGAGCTAGCCTTTCCTCTGAGGTGTGGCTCTATATGTTCAGTTGTACCACACATTGATCTGAGTTTTAACCATAGTATCATTGCCAAAGGCCTACTGAATTTTCTGGATGGTTTGAGCTTGAGTATTGCAAGCTTTTGGCAAAACTTGATGCAATATCTCTACTCGAAGTGTTCAGTCATCTTGCAAGAAAATGAAAATCTGACAAATGTGCATTACATGTCTGTACTCTAGATAAGAACTGATGCAGCTTACCAGTGGGAAAATTTTCATGTAGGCACAAGAAGGGTGACATCATCCACTATGTAAAGGAATTTTCCCCCCATATGGCATTAGTTTGAGCAGGAAAAATAAAAATCAAATACTTTTTAAATGCACCTTGTGTGTATATATATATATATATATATATATATATATATATATATATATATATATATATATATATGTAGAGAGAGAGAGAGAGAGAGAGAGAGAGAGAGAGAGAGATTGATTAAAGAGACAGGCTGAGAGTGAGAGGTTACATAGTTATTACATTGATTGAAAAGCATCACTCCATATGTAAATAATCCAGGTACTTTTAATGGGCGTTTTGCTCATATATATATATATATATATATATATATATATATATATAAATGTATACACATGTTCATTCATAATGGGAATGTTAATATTAGAAGGAAGTATTCAGCATTCCAGGACTGAGCAGCCAGTACTAAAATGCTTCTCTTTTTCATGAAAATAGGTTTCTCAAGTCCAATAGCTCTTCCAGCATTGATGAACCTTTTGTTTGAAGTAGTGATGAATGTTAACATTGCTTTGTTTGTTGCATCAGTTCACAAGGTTTGAAGAAGGACCATCTTTGCCAATTCCCGCAGGTAGCACTGGATATGAGGCCCTGTGCTAGTAAAGTTATAAGGCCCCTTACTTGGGCCCTGAAGTAGTTATGCCCGGCATGCCTATACAGGCATAGAAGGAAGATGGGACCCCACTGGCCAGCGCGGCTCTGTGCTTAAGCACATCTAAGCTTAAGTTCACCTTGAGGACACATGGCCCAGTGGATAAAGGTGTTGGTTAGATCCAGTGACTAGACCCAAAGAGTTGTGAGTTAAATATCAGGCTACTGCAGTGGTGAACCCTGGCACATGGAACTAGAACAATCTACCTTGGTGGATGAAATAATGGGTTTGGTTCAACCTGAAGAAGGCTGGCATGTACAACGGCCAAAACATAGTGAATATGACAATGAAGATCAGGATAACAGTCCGAATAATGTAAATAAATCATAATACCTCATCTCAGAGATATAGACAGAAGCTATTTAATATTTTCAAAATGTTCCCCTTCATGTTCAATACAGTGCTGTAGTCTATCAGCAACACTTCTACAAACCATTTGACACATTTCTATATAAATTCATAAGATTTATCATAAATTGTTTGTTTTAATTCAAGAATTGTTTTTGGTTTGAGCCTGAAAACAAGATCTTTCAGTACACCTCATAAGAAAAAGTCTGGTGGTATAATGTGTGTTGATTGTGATGGTCACTCAGTTACTTCACATCATCCTGTCCATTTCAACTCGAAAACAGGTGTTACTTTTAATGCACTCTGTATATATAAATGTGTATTCACACACACATGTACAGAATGCTGCAAGTATTGCAGACCATTGTCTGTAAGTTTTTGTCCCCAAAACCTGATATGGGCCTTTTTGCCATTTTTTTTTCAATTAAGTGAAATCCCTCTCTCTCATTCCATCTCTATTTCTCTGTCCTTGTGTGTGTGTGTGTGTGTGTGTGTATATATATATATATATATATATATATATATATATATATATATGTATATATATATTCTCAGGTAGTCTAATTGTTTACTACCTATCTACAAATCTACCTCAGTTTTCACATCTGTTTTTGTGAGCATATATATATGTGTATATAGATGTGAATGAATGACATTTTTTTACTATTTTTAATTGAGTTGCTTGTGAATTATCTAGTCTAAAGTACCAGCGAAATTTTCATCTTTATCCATTAAGTGGATTTTTTTTCCCTTTCTGATTTCCTTTATATTTTTTGCTCACTGTATTTCTTCCCTGTATTTTTTTTCCATTTAATGTTGTTTGCCATTCTTGAACACCTGATGTGTTGTCTAGAATTCCTTTCACTAACTTATTTTACTAAAGTCACGGGTGTTAATTGCTTATTAAAATTATAAGTCTGTAAAATATCTTCTTTAATGTTTGTTTTTTTTGGGGAGTGGGGGCTTAGTGTTTGTTTTTTCACATTTTTCATGATAAAAATGTTTTATGCCCATAATCTTGCATATATTTTACTTTTTGATTTTCTTTCCTTTTCAGTTACCAAAATTTCATACTAGGATGTTCAGTTTGTATTTTTCTGGTCTCAAGAAAAATCTGTATAGCAACAAAGGCCACCTGGCTACCTCATATCTACTTGATTTTTATTCTTCTACATGCCAGTCCATCCATGTGAGATCTTAGCTCTCCACAGTTTTCTGTCCTTTGAAGTCCTTAGTAAATTTTGTCTTTTTGCTATAATGTTTTGTTACTGACAAGTTAAAATATTTGATGAAGATTAATTGATTCATTCCTTTTCTACAGTTTATCAACCACTTTGCAGGTTATTTAAAGCCAGAAAATATTTTTGGATTGTAAGATTTTATTTTGAGGCAGGGAAGATAATAATGATCTAGTGATGTAAGTTTTAGTAATTAACTCATAGTTGCTGGGAGAAGAGGTGCATTCTGTCTTTCCAAAAGGTAAATTCATATAAATGAACCTAACAAGAATTTGAACTCAGCTTTCTGATTAAGAATTCTGAACCATTATCCATTACACTACCCACACATCCAATCTTACAGCACCTTGTATTCCCAAGCAGTCACCCATCTAGGTACCGACCAGGCTCGACTTTACTTAATTTTGGTGATTGTACAGAAAATGGTGTTTTAATGTAATGTGTCCATAAGCTCTTTAGGAAAGATAGTAAAAAGACAAAATTTACTAAGAGCTACAAGGAACACATAGGTGAAGATGAAGAATATGCTAAAACAGTTGTTTCTTTATATAAAATATTTTCAATGGTTAATAATATAATATATTAGTACTGACTTGTATCAAATGTAACCATAAACTAAAAATTATAGTTTTTCCTGTTCTATAACCACAGCAGTGTATATAAATAAAGGTAGTTCTGATAAGTTCCTGAAATAGGAGAGTTCTTAGGTATGTAATGCTAATCTAGTCACATCTTTTGTCTCTAACTAACAGAAAACAGATAATTTGAAAAGGATTCAATGAAGACATGATATAAGAGAGGCAAGAATTTGTGGTCTGCTTATTACTAGGGGGCAATTTGTCAATGATGACTTAAGATTTGCAATGATATAAATGAATGTATAATAAAGAGAAACAAAAATAATTTAACACATATATTATGACCTTAGGCAACTCTTTCATGCCCTTGTATCCTAATTATGGGAATGTACAGTACAATGTGTGAACAGTAAATCCCTATCCAATGCCCAAAGTGTGGGAATCCATATGATGAAAAGTCTGTGGGCAGTTGGAAAAGCAAAGAACTTAGGTAATGGAGTGAGTAATGCCTCTAAGGAAGATTTGCATCGATATTTTGATTTTTATTAAGATGTGTACACTGAGACATACTGATACTCAAGATATATATATATATATATATGACAGTAGGTATACACCTTGAGGTCATTCTCAAAGACATGCACACATACAAGCATGTACACATAAGTATTTATTATATATATTCAAGCATATATGTTATATATACATATGTGTATGTATACATCTGTATATGTAAATCTACAGAAATATGACAAAGTAAACAGAAACCACTATTTTAAAACAAGAGCATTTATTCAGTTATCTGGATAGTTCAATGGTATTTTATTATAAAAAGTAAAATTTGTTGGGAAGTCTTTTAACAACTGACAGAAAATATGACGCTGAAATCCAAAGTATATTGGAATAGTGAAAGATCCCTTCCAAAAGCTAAGCAAAGTATTAAGAAACAGGAAAAAAAATTTCATTTGAAATGCTGAACTGTTATGTCATATCAATCCTTTTACTTGAGACACAATGAAGAAAAGAGGGCTTGGAGAATTCAACATTCACATGTCATACTTAGGGACAAGAGGACAGATTGAAAAAGTGCATAACCCACCTAATGAGCTTGTGTAAATGGATGGCAGAACAAGGAGAGAGAGAGAGAGAGAGAGAGAGAGAGTATAAAAAGACAAACATTACTGAGAGCCACAAAAGATAGGTATTTGTGGAGAGTCATGATCACCCCGGTCCTGAATGAACATAGTACATAGAAGAATAGCTAAAGACTATAACTCACTTTCTCAATAAAGACAGGTTCCAAACATGTAGCTTTGAATTCTTTTTTCACAATAATATTTACCTACTACAAGGCCCAAGAGCCACTCGAGGTAGGGAGTTACAGAGTAAGAGGCACAGTTTTTGGGGATATGTGGGGAAGATAATGGTTAACCCATGACTTGAATGTCTGAAGATTAAAGAATACTTGTCACTCCACAGATAGTGCAAAATAATTTTAATGTTTTTTTTTTATGAATTAAATGCTTGTTATAGATTTGAAGTCATAAATCCACCATCTGGGGGTTAATAATAAGGTAAACTAGGTATATTTTGAGGGTAGCCAGTATAAGTGAATTCAGAAGACTGTGGAGAATGCAATCAGAAAGGATTCCCCCTGTCTTTCCCGAGAAGTCATGTTCATTTACAGTTCATAAATACAGTGTAACCCGGATATAAGAGAGTTGTCGGGACTGGAGAAGAAGTCTCTTATATCCGAGTTTCTCTTATATCCGAGTTTCTCTTATATCCGGGTTTGGTCTATTTTGTTTAGGTAAGTATGGCTCTAATTTGGGACCAGATAAAATCGCTCTTATATCCGGGTTTCTCTTATATCCGGGTCTCTTATATCCGGGTTACACTGTAGAATGAATGTATAGAGCTGTGATTGCATTTAAAGAAAGAATAGATTTTACAGCTGAGAGTTCAGTCAAACAACAAAGATAGGAACTTGAAAAATTGATCTGGTTTTATTGGTTCATAAATAGATAATGTTAGATATTAGAGACTCACCTTTATTGTAGCAATAACTGTATGAACCAGTAGAAAGACTATGGAAAATGCTTTTTTATGATTACTAGAAAAATGTACTATATATATATATACTCGTGTATAAACTGACTTCATGAATAGTGTAACCCTTGAATTTTTTTGCATGAATTTTAAACCCACCAGAAAAAAATTAACTGTGTATAGTGTGATCCTCACATTTTTACATAAAATCTGATCTTAAAAACTGACACTAGATTCCAGTATATATGGCAGTGTGATATTTATTTATGCAACATGGGAGTTATTCATTGTAGTGTAAATAAATATATACAATAGTTTATTTATTGATACTTATTTCTACCATAAAAAAGATCGTACAGTGGTTTATATATCTGTGTATAGTGCAAGTGGTTACCTAAAATGTATGATTTCTAACCACTTCAAAAAAATATTACCTTTGTATAGTGCAGTCCCCTATTTTTTGCTTAAAAACTGATCATAAAAACTTGCACTATACTGAAGTATATGTTAGCAATATATATATATATATATATATATATATATATATATATATACACACACACACACACACACACATACACAGAGGATGCAATGTATAAATTGTCGTCTAAATTACACAAAAAATGAAAATGATACTCATATATTTACCAAAATTATACAAAAATATCTTGAAATTCTAAAGAGTAAATTTATTCAATAAAATTGCCACTGGTTTCAGATGACTCCCGAATCTCCTGCATCTCTTCTGGATGGTCTCCTTGTTTAAGTTGGTGAATGCTGCCATAATCCTTTCCTTCAGTTCATCTTTAGTCTTAAAATTAATTTTGCTGGTTTCTTGCTCAACTGCATGCCGCACATAATAATCAAGGGTGTTGTAGTCTGGGGAGTTAGGTGGCCAGATGTAAGGGATGATGTGGTCGCAGAAATTGTTTGAGAGCCATGACTGGTTTCTGATTGTTTGGCATGGTGCAGAGTCCTGTTGCCAGACATAAAGTCTTCCAGCAGCCACCCTCTTGACACAGGGCAGCACTGTGTTGAGTCTGAGGCTCTGTTTGAAGATGAATGGAGGTATGATGTCGCCATCACTAGTGATCACTCCAAACACCTTTGTAATCAGCATTAGACTCATCCAACTCTTTCTGAACCCACTGCACTGTGACTGACACCCAAACATTCTGAAATGTTCGTTTTGAAGCTTCCAGTTCAAATACCAAACAGTACAGCATGCCTTTTCCAAATTTCTGGTGGAGGGAATTGCATCATGGTGGTCTTTTTCTCACAGATGGTGCCCAAATGACCCTAGTATACTGTTCAGATGACAAAATCAAAATTAAGCAACATGTATATGCAAAATTAAAAATATAAAGTGGCGACAATTTACCCATCGCACCCTGTACATCCATATAGGGAAGACAAAAACATAGAACATGATTCCAATTGCAAAGATAGTAATTACCATAGTATATGAAAATGTGGGATTAAAACGTGGGGTCAGTGTGCTGAGGTCATATTCCTATTGAGAATGTTGCATTCGATTTCACACAAAAAAACCTTGAAAAAGTATGAATCTATCTCTTCTCCTCGACCCACCCCAGCTTGGATTAATCAGAGGGAAAACTGGGCTCTCTTGTTTTGGTTGGCAGACAAGGACAACTATTAATTCAAAACTTATTGGGTGCATCTCATTTTAATCTCACAAAAAAGCTACCTGCTATGGAAACCAAAGCTGTACTAACTTGTTGCAGTGTCGCTCTATAACTGCACAAGAAATGAAAGTTGTGCAACACTTGATGGCCCTGATGGTTGGAGCAAAGGTTAGGTTGTAAATGGATGAGAGTGTCATCAATGCGTGACATGCCAACAAGGAGGAGGAGGTATTATGATTTGGGCTGGTATTATTGGAGGTATCATGGTTGGTCTGTGGAGAGTGCCTGACAGTATGAAAATAATCACACATTCTTATATAGCCTTCCTCAATTAGCACCTGGAATTTTGGCTAAAAAAGCAAAGAATCAACTTCAGTAGAACCATTGCATTTATGCAAGATGACGGTCCTTCACATTCAGGGCATGAAACTATGGAGTACCTGCAGAAATTAGGCTTCTGTAGACCTTGGAAGATGAACTGGCCAATCAATTCTCCAGACTTAAACCCAACTGAAAACTTGTGGAGCATTCTAAAGTGACATGTTTATGAGAATGGACGCCAATTTAGAAGCAAGGATGACTTATGGCAGGAAATAGTCAATGTATCACATGAAATTACATCAGATGAGATGCAGACATTGACATGTTCCATGTACCCGTGCCTTTTTCAAGCTATTTTAAAAAAAAGGACAACATATCTCATGTTAACCAAATCCACTATCCTTTTTGAACTGTTTACTTTTTTATTTCAATTTAATTTCATCTTAGTTAATTTATGTATCCATAAAAATCTGTAAATGAAGCAATTAAAGTGTCATTTTCTTTTTTTTACAGGGGTTTTTATTACATCTCGCTAATAATCTGACACACTATTTAAGTGAATTAAGTAAATGGCCATAACTTCTGTTTCTTTTTCTAGAACCTTACGGTTTTTGCAGAGTAGGTGTGTATATATATTGTCATCATTCTCTGATAATTTTGTTAAATTCCAACCATTAGTTTTTGGATAGGATGGAAAAGTGTCATCTCATTAATAATTTGAAACAGTGTATATATATTAGGTTGACACATGTTATAGGAAATGAATAAAACACTTCTGAAATGTTAAATAAATAATTTATTTAGTTAAACTAGGCAACCATGATGAATGACTGTTTTCCAATGTAGCTCTAAATTCTATATTGTCATCATTCTCTGATAAATTTGTTAAATTCCAGTAGTTTTTGGATAGGATGGAGAAGTGTCATCTTGTTAATAGTTTGAAACACAGTGTATATATATATTAGGTTGGCACATGTTATAGGAAATGAATAAAACACTTCTGAAATGTTAAATAAATAATTTATTTAATTAAACTAGGCAACCAAGATGAATGACTGTTTTCCAATGTAGCTCTAAATTCTTGGTCCATATTTTAAAAAATCCTCATCCTTTGATGTGATAAACAGTTCAAATGCTTCAATTACCTCTTCCTTATTGGAGACTGTTTTATTGTGTATAAAAAGCTCAAATAAAAGCTTAAATAAGTGATAATCAGTAGGAGAGATATCAGGTGAATATGGGGAACGAGGCAACATTTCATAATTCAAGTGATGCGGCTTTTGAACCGTTGATTGAAAAGTGTTCAGCCATGTGTTGTCATGCAGCAAAATTGGGCCATTCGTATTCACAAATATTTTTTGCAGAAATATGACACAGCAACCTTGTTTAAAGGGAATAAAACATACAAAAACATAAATATATGAAAAGTCTTTGTATAAAAACACTTACATATATGTATATATTTTATATTCAAAATTCTTAAAACAAGGTTAGCATGTATCTACCTGCAAAGGACTAGGTACCAAAAACAATATAATTTTGTACTTATCTATTTGGTTTGACATGAGTCTGAAATTGTGTATCCTGTTTCTATAACTTCATGAGTAAAAACAGAAAGATTGAATTTCCTGCCTGATGATGTCTATGAATACTGAGTCAAGGGGAGATAACTTTTTGTCTCTCGCTACAACCCTCCCCGCCTAGTAGCAGAATCTAGTAGTAGTGATATTGGTTTCTCTTTTCCAAGAAACTTTCCTACCTGCTTTTGTATGACTAGTCTTACTATTTCTATCTATGTTTTCTGCATCCATTATTATATCATCTCTATGAGATTGCTTTTTCATTCTCATCATTTTTTTGTTCAACTTGTAGTTTTAATCTATCTGTTTATACCATTGACTCTATCTTATTATTCATTTTAATTACAAAATATTTGCCAATTTTGTGTAACACTTGGAAGGGACATGATTTATTTACAGAGCTATTGAATGTAAGGAGTGTACGGTATGCTGTAAGTCCGTAGCAAACTTCTGCTTATTTATGTTATCGTTAGTATCATCTACTAGCAACTGAGGAATAATTATATGCATTCCGGTAACTGTAAGGAAGGGTGAAGTATTGGAAGAATTAGATGCAGCATAGATACCCATTAGAATTATTGGAAGGGTGTCCAGCCATGCCCACTTTCTAGCTATTAATGCTGTCTTAATTGTTCTTTATGCATGTTCAATCATTCTGTTCATTTGCAGGTGGTAACTAATCATGTGCAATCTATAGGAGCCAACTATTGAGGCTATCTCTGAAAAAAAATTGCTCTCAAACTGAGTACCATGATCAGTTATCACATAAAGTGGAACACCCTCAACATGTAATCCATGCAGGAACAAGTGCATTATCCACAGATTGTGCTGGGGTATCAGGTAGTGGTTCTGCGACAATTCATTTAGTGGTGCGGTCAATACAGGTTAACACATATCTGTAAGGAGCATTGTATGTTTCATAACAACTCCTAGTAAAAGGGAGTGGACCAATTATATCCAAGTGAACTGTATTAAAGCTAATAGTAGGTAATTCAATAAGGGGAATAGCAGATATAGTATGTCTCTGAATTTTGCTTTTCTGGCAACTTTGATATTAATTACACATTTCTTTTATTGTCTTGTCCATATGAGGCCAAAAAAATCTTGTTTTGATAAGTTTACCTGAAGTTTCACTTCCTGGGTATCATATTGCACGAATACTATCGAGAATAGATTTTCATAATTCACCAGGTATATATGGTCTGGGAACACTGGTAGCATTATCACAGTCTATAGAACTATTATTAGTAGTACTAAAATTGTATTTTTGTAACTCAGGTTCCTTAAGTTTTACAGCAGCTATAGCTGGCAAGTCACACAGATCTACTATATCTGCTAGGGTAGGTCTAGACAAGCAATCAGCTATAACATTGTGACCTTACTTTATGTGGCCTATACTGATATATATTCTGTGAGAATTGCTAATTGCTGCTGCTCTCTATCGTACTTAGCAGGGTTTACGCTATGAAATACGCTGCACAAAGGCTTCTGGTTAGTTAATAATAAAATTTGTTTTCCCTCGATCATATGTTTAAAATATAACATAGCTGAATATTTTTTTTTTTTTAAGCTTATCACCCCAAGAAAGGCTGGAAGCCACTAGCACACAAGGGGTTACAGAAGGTTTGGAGGAAGAGCAGATAGGAGTGGTAAAGGAGAGGATGTGGAGAAAGATCGATCAAGGCAAGGGGGTTACAGAAGATTTGGAGCGAGAGCAGACAGGAATGAAAGGTGAAAGGATGTGGAGAAGGGAAGTGGATAGATCAAGGCAACTGGAGATGTCGATTGACATTACACTTAAATGCTGCAAGAAATTCCTAGTTTGTGTTTGAGTTAACTTTTTAGAGAAGAAGCCTATCAGAATTGGTGCTCCTTTCACTATTTGATGTAGGGTTGCATCAATTGCATATTTACTGCTATCAGTAATCAACTGATATTCAGTACAGTCAGACTGTTGATAAGCTAAAAACAGAAATTCACTGATTTTGCTTTTAATATCGTTAAATGATTGTAATTCCTTGTCATTTAATGTAAATGTAGTATTACTACATATACCTATTTTATCTGTTAATGGCATGACTATGCCTGCAAAGTTTGGAATTAATATTCTATAAAAATTTACCATGCCTAAGAAACAATGAAGATTCTTACTGTCCTTAGGAGGGGAAAGATTCTGTAATGTAATTAACATTATTTTGTGTAAGTCAGAGCTAATAATATAACCCAAAAAATTGACTGAAGTCATCAAATGTTGACTTTCTTATTGAAATTTTTAGATTATTATCATGTAGGATTTTTAAAACAGTTTCAATGTATTTTATGTTTGCTGAAGTTTCATTGCTGAAAAAAAGAATATCATCAATGTATGTAAATACACAGTTAACATTTTGAAAAGTCTTGTCCATTTTTCTTTGAAAAGTGGATACTGCATTCTTTAGTCTAAATGGCATGTATTTGCATTTGTGCAATTCAAGAGAAGAAATAAGTGCATTTTGATTTGATGGTATTGTGATACAAGATCAATTTTGCTAAATCTTGATTTGTTGGCTAGTTTATCAGCTATTGAATTAATGTTCAGGATGAGGTATTTATCGCTTTTTGTAATGCTGTTTAATGCATGTTAATCACCGCAGCATCTGAAATTGCCATCTGGCTTTTTTACAATGTGTAGGGAGCTAGCCCATTTATTATCAGCAGGTGTAAGGACACCATTGTTTTGTCATTTTGAAAATTCCCACTTTACTGTCTGGGTTTTCTCCTCTGATAGACATCTAGAATTGACAAAAGTAGGAGCATGAATTCCTGTATCAATTCTATGGTATACTCCAGCATATTTTTTTTTTTTTTTTTTTTTTTTTTAAGCGTATCACCACAAGCAAGGCTGGAGGCCACTATCACGCAAGGGGTTATAGAAGGGTTGGAGGAAGAGCAGATAGGAGTGGTAAAGGAGAGGATGTGGAGAAAGAGAAAGACAGTGGGTCGATCAAGGCAAGGGGGTTACAGAAGATTTGGAGCGAGAGCAGACAGGAATGAAAGGTGAAAGGATGTGGAGAAGGGAGGTGGATAGATCAAGGCAACTGGAGATGTCGATTGATGCTACACTTAAACCGTTGGAGATTGTATTTGTCAGGGAAACAGTAATAGGGAAGGGAGTTCCACAGGCGAGATGTGCGAGACATGAAGGTATTGGAGTAGAAGAGACATCTACATCTAACAGTTTCAACGGTGAAGGGGTGGGAATGGGATGCCAGCCTCATAGGACGTTTAAATTCACGAGGCCTAGGGACAAGCGAAAGCAGCTCCTCGGAGCAATTACCGTGAAAGTATTTGTAAAAAAGACAGAGCGAGACAACATCGCGTCTGTGAGAGAGCGACTGCAGACGAGATGACAGATCAGGACCAATCACATTGCATATCTGTCTCTGGATCTTATGAAGAACCCTGAGGCAAACAGCAGGAGCCCCAGACCATATATGGCAGCAATACTCCATGCAAGGGCGAATGGTCAATTTATAGACTTGGAGGATCGATTCTGGGGAGAAAAATTTCCTGGATGCAACTGACTCGATGTATTTGTTCCATCTCAGATCAGCGGACAGCGTGAGACCGAGCAGCCGCAGAGAGGATCTCTCAAGAAGTTGGTCTTCGGACATTCTAATGGGATGCAGGGATGG